>CM053581.1:226134873-226155096 GCA_028627135.1 Pseudochirops cupreus
GGGAAAGCTCTGTCCCAAACTGCTGGGGTCCTCCCGGCTGCCACAGCTCTCAGGATGTGCTGGGTCCCTTTCCCACTTCCGGCTCACTGGATAAAGAAGACTCACAGGACCAAACCACGACCGCGATCTGGATCCAGGCTGCTCAAAGCAAGAGCACTTGGCCTCTGAACGATCGCTTAGTCCCCCTGCAGTCTGCAAGACGAGGGCGCGGAAGCTGCAACGCGGAGGCGGGTGCAAAACCTCTGCCTTTCGTTTTCCTGCCCTGGAGGTGTTTTCGGCCAGACCGCTTTTCTCCCACGACCTTGCAAGTCCCACTGACCTAGTTCTGAACACTGCTGTAGCTGCCTCCAATCCCTCACCGGAGGCTCCTCGGCTCCTCTCGTCCAGCCACCCCCCGGGGCTCAGCCAGGGCTTCAGGCCAGGCTAGTTTCAGTTTGCAGTGCTGATATGGTTCCTCGTAGCCGAGCTGACTTTAGTGGAAAGTATATTTGTGTGCGTTTTGGAGTTCTAGGATTAGTTTAGAGTCATATTTTATGGGTATTTTGGGGTGGCTATGTGAGAGCTGTGATATGTTGTTGCTCCTACACCACTGTCTTGGCTCCGCCCCCCTGCTTACAGTACTTTGACTTGGAAGATCTGGGTTTTGGCTACCATGTTCCTGGAAGTTTTTATTCTGTGGTTTCTTTCAGGAGGTGACCAGTGGATTCTATTTTCACTTTGCCCCCTGGTTCCTCAGTGATCAAGGCAGGATTTTTTTAAAAGTGATTTCTTGAAATGTGGTATCTAAACTTTTTTTTCGTCATGACTCTCAGGTAGTTCAATGAGTCTTAAATTATTTTTTCTCAATCTATTTTCTAGTTTCATGTTTTTGTTATGAAATACCTTTTATTTTCTTCTATTTTTTCAGGCTTTTGACTTTGCTTTAAAAATTCTTAATTTCTCATGGAATCTTTGGCTCCTAGTTGCTTGGACAAGGTTTTCTATCTCTTTTGTTAAACTGCTAAGTCACTTTCCACTTCTTTCTTTCATAGTTCTCATTTCTTTCCAATTTTTTCCTCTAGCACAGTGGTTGCCTTTAGAAAAGTTTTGAAGTCTTAAAAAACAAACCAAAACAAAACAACTCTTGCTTCAGTTCTCTCAGAAATTCTAGGTAAATCTGCCCAAGCTTTGTTTTTCTTTGAGGTTTTGCTTGTCAATGTTTTAGAGTAATTTTCTTCTTCTAGGTTTCTACTTTGAGCATCCCTGTCACCATAATAGCATTTTCTGGGGTGTTTTTCCCCCTTAATTGTTTGCTTATTCTTCCAGCCTACTTCCTGATTTTGGACTTGATATTAGGGCCAGACTCTTCAGACTTCTGGAAGGAATATCTGGGCTGGTCCTGGCACTGTTGGGTTTTTTTGGCTGCTTTTTGGAGGGGGGAAGGCAGGGCAATTGGGGTTAAGTGACTTGCCCAAGGTAACATGGCTATAAAGTATTAAGTGTCTGAGGCCGGATTTGAACTGAGGTCCTCCTGACTTCAGGGCCAGTGCTCCATTCACTGTGCCACCTAGCCACCCCCTGGTACTGCTTTCTTAAAGTATTAGACAGTTTGTAATTCAGGATCTCAGTAACAGCTTTAGCTGGGAACTAGAAAACTTCAGTGTTCCCAAAAAAGTGAGATCTAGGACAAAGTCTGATTACTGCCCCACAGGTCTGAGCTCTGCAAGTTCCTGACTTGAGTTTGGGTTTAAGACACAAACTTGTGAGCTTCCCCTGTTTCAAATTCCAGTAGAATGCTGCTAGACCCAGCCACTATCAACTAACTGAAAAGTTCTATGGGTTCAGAGTGATAGAATTTTAGGTTTTCCTTTGATCTGGAATTCCTGCCCTGGTTACTCTTCTGTAAGCTTCAGACTGGAGTCACACAGCTATTGCCTGCTTCTACCCTGAGTGCTCTTCACTCTAGAATGTCACTCCTAGGAGCAGGTCCCTTTCTTAGTCCTCTCTGAATCTGTGACCTGGAACTGGGTACTGAGTGACAGAGTTGTTAGTTGACACTTGTTCTTGTACCCTAGGAAAGTTTAAGGATCCTCTATGCTAGACCTGAGATCTCTTCTAACCTTGGTACATCACCTTTCTTCTGCTCCATGTGGTTAAACTTCTGCCAGACTCGATCCTCATTCTCCACAAATCTCTCTCTTTATGCCAACCCAGGCTGGAAAAATTATGGTTATTTTTTTCTTGGGTTTCCTTATCAGGATGTTGTTTGGTTCATTTTCTAGTTGACTGGAGGAGTTAGGGGGTAGAGACTTGCTATATTTCTTCCTACTATATTTCACCATCTGGGCTCCACCTTCTTGTAACTATATTTCTTAAATACTACTCTCCCAGACTGTTATGCCTACTGTATCACAAGCCTTTTTAATTCTCTAGCAGTTGGTATTTTTTTCTCCACAAAGATTCTTTTCTTTTTTTAAAATTTCATCTTTAAAATTTTTTTTAATTTTTATTTTCAGTTCCAAATAATCTCTCTCCAACCCCCCCATTCATTGAGAAGGTAATTAATACAACACCCATTACACAAATGAAGGCGTGCAAAACATTTCTACATTAGCCATATTACCAAAAAACAAAAACAAAATGGTAACAAAAATGAAGAAGTGGAAAAAAAGCAGGAAAAAAAGCTTCAATCTGCACTCAGAGCTCATCAATTCTCTCTCTGGAGATGGATTTGGTATCATGAGTACTGTGGTTGTTCTAGATCATTGTACCAATCAGAGGACCTAACATTTGACATTGATCATCTTTCCAATATTATGTACAATATTCTCCTGGTTCTGCTCACTTCACTTTATATCAGCTCATATAAATCCTCCTAAGTTTTTCTAGAACTATCTTGCTCATCATTTCTTACACCAAAATAGTATTCCATTGCAATCATGTGCTACAACTTGTTCAGCTGTTTCCCCATTTGATGAGCATTCCCTCAATTTCCAATTCTGTGCTATTATAAAAACAGTTCCTATGAATATTTTTGTATATATGGGTCATATTCCCTCTTCTCCAGAATACAGACCTAGTAGCAATATTACTGGGTCAAAAGGATATTCAGAGTTTTATACTGGACATAGTTCCAAATTGTTCTCCAGAATGGTTGGACTGGTTCATGACGCTACCAACAGTGCATTACTGTGCCTATTTTTCCATATCCCTTCCAGCAGTTGTCATTTTCATTTGTCATGTTACCCAATCTGATACATAGGAGATAGTACCTCAGAGTTGTTTTAATTTTCATTTTTCTAATTCTTAGTGAGTCAGAGCATGTTTTCATGTGACTAATGATAGTTTTAATTTATTCTTCTGAAAACTGCCTGTTCAGATCTTTTGATCATTTATCAAATGGAGATTGGTTCTTACTTTTATAAAACTGGCTCAGTTCTTCATATATTTGAGAAATGAGACGTTTATCAGAGAAATTTGCTATAAAATTTTCACCCCAGATTCCTTCTAATTAATTTTTGCTTCATTTGCTTTATCTGTGTAAAACCTTTTTAATTTCAAAAATAAAAAATTATCCATTTAATCTCCTGTGATCTTATCTCTTGTTTGGTCAGTAACATTTCTCTTATCCATAAATCAGACAAGTAGTTTTTCTATACTCCCTTAACTAGCTTACGATACTACCTTTTATGTCTAAATAATATATCCCTTTGGAGCTTATCTTACCCCCAAAGATTCTTAAACAGTGTTGGCTGAATTAACAAAATCTGTGGGTCCAGTTGAAGGAAGAGGCTGGTCACCTAGAGTGGAGAAGCTCTGTTTGGTCATTAACCCAGGGCTGTAGCCATCAATATTATAGGTAGAAATTTTGAAAGGGGGAGAGAATTACTTCCTTAGAGGTTTTAAGAAGCCCAGACCACTTTATCTTTTAGAGTTTAAGAAAGGGCAAAAGTATCCTATAAAGGAATTTTTATTAATTCTACCTTTGGTAACAAAGTAACTACAAGGCTTACTGAGATGCTAGCAATAATGAATATAGCCCTGCAGATCACAGACATCTTTATGAAAAGCAGAAAAAAATTCCACTGATAATCATTATCATTTCCTCTCTGCTGGTTCACATGTAATGGCCGACCTTGTTCAGAAAGAGTTCACACATTTCTCTGAGAGCACACAATACATAGAATGTGGGAAATGTTGCAATCATATCCCCAAATAACATACAACAAACCTTTTGATATCTAGTATACTTTTTTCACTTGCCCTCAGGTATTTAACTCAGAAACAAAATGCAATCTAATGTTGATTGAATTTTTCTTGGGTTATGATAACCTGGTTAAAGACACAAAGTAGCTAAGGTTTAAAAAAAGAAAGAGAAGACCAACACATGCTGACATATAAATAAACAGTGCATATTCCAAGCTCTGTTTGCCAAGTTTCTGGTGCTATACACAGAAAACTTTTTCTTTTCCACCTTCTCTCCCCTCTTCCCTTACAACCTAAGGACAACCTATTCTGTCAAAATGAAACAGATCTTAAAAATCAGTCACTGTGGGAATGTTGGAGCATGAAATCTGTAATTCACATTATCCTATTTTACCAGCAAACCTTTAAGAAGCTGACCACAATTAGCCCTTTCTAAGCATTACCAACCTCACAAGGCTGTGAAAATAGCATTTTGCAGCTTAAAGTGAGCTAAATATGACCTGCTGTTATTTTACTCCAAGTGGATCTCCAAAGGATTCTCTTAATGCTAACTGCAAACCACAGTGCATCCACATGGTTAAAACAAACAGACTGCATCAACAAGGAGAAGTTAGGCGAGATCATATTAGCATCCCAAAGATCTCAGTAAGGAACTTGGGAAGTTTCAGCAACTTCTCTGCTTCACATTTCTCTTTGAACTTCATTACACTCTGGCTGCAAATGACAAAGTGACCAAATAGGCAAAGGATCGGCCAGCCAGGGTACAGAGAACTAGTCTTCAATGGATCTGTGGGTTAGCTCATCAACAGCCATCTTTTATTCCTTATATAACTGAACAACTTACTTTTCCAAGGCAGTAAGAAATGAACTTATGGTGAACTGGGCAAAAAGCTTTGCCAATTACTCAATTAATAGATATGCCATAATTGTTAGTGTAAGTTTTCAGTTGTTTTTCAGTCACATCTGATTCTTTGTGATCCTATTTGGGGCTTCCCTGGCAAAGATTTGCCATTTCCTTCTCCAGCTCATTTTACAGATGAGGAACTGGGGCAAGCAGGGTGTAGTGACTTGTGCAGTGGTCATACAGCTAGTAGTGTTGAAGGCCAGATTTGAACTTGGATATTTCTGACTCCAAGCCTGGTGTTCTTTCCATTGTGCAAATGATTCAATTAATAGATAAGCCATAATAACTGTCGCTGTGAAGCTGGTATCTAAAGAAGAGACCCCTAGTGTAGAATCTTAGAACTGCTGCATTGGAAGCAACTTTAGAGGTTATCTACTCCATCATCACTTTCTACTCCCTCAACTTTACAACTGAGGAAAATAAGGCCCTGAGATGGTTAAGCAACCAGCTCAAGGCCACACAAATGTTAATAGAAAAACCAGGATTAGAATCTAGATCTCCAGACTCTCAGTCTGGTGACCTGGATTTCACTATGTTGCTACCAATACTGGCTTCAGTCTAAGTAATTAACATAGCTGTTTCTACAACCAAACATAGAATGTCTTCTAGATTCAAATGTAGTCTGTCATAGTTAATAGATTACAAAATCAGACTTCAATTCCCCTGCTTCCACTTCTCACAACAACAAATGAAATCAATAGGCAGCAAGAGGTTAACAGTAGTCTTGAGAATGGTAGCCTGGAAGCAGAACTCTAAGGAGACCACTTCCCAGCTGTGGCAAAGAAACTCAACATTTCCTCCCCCACTGCTCTTAGTCACAGGATGACAGAAATAATCCATATCACCATGAATATGCATGCTAAATGTAAAGGCTACTGAATCTAGTAATTGAAATTGCATTCAATACTTTTTAACTTACTGAATTTTTAATGACAAGTTCCATTACTGAAAACTAGAAGCATCTTTGAATCTCAGCCCAGAGAAAAACACTGAAGTAAGAGGGGAAGGGGACTAAGATTGAAAATCAGTGTTACTTATAATTATGCCACCATTATATATTCTCATAGGGAGACATCAGATCTGGTTTGGGAGTTTAATAACTGCATACAAGGCAAATGATTCTTCTTTGAAATCGGGGAACAGAAAGGATTTCCACCAAGTGGCATGGATGAAATAAGTGTCTATATAGCTTTTCCTAACCAATGGCTTATCACTAATCAGATATAATATCAACAAACAGACTATGTCACAGTCGTGTGACAGTTACAGGAACTTTTAGAGTAAAATTTCAGAAAGGAGGTAGGAGAGAAACCACAAAGGAAAAATGTTATCAGGGGAAAAACCTCCAAAAACTGTGAATGAAGCTCAGGTCAGAGGAACAGAAGAAGTGAGGTGCACTCAACAAATCAGAACTCAAAGGGCCTTCAGGATGTTGTTGGTCACAAAGGAATGAACCCTTAGAAGGACTCTTCACTTCAAATGAAGTCCAAACCTGGTCATCCAGGAACCTCAACCACGTAAAATCTGTGGAGTGCTCATAGGTAATAATCTGCTTAGGCCAAGTCTAAATACTAGGTTTTTGATTATCTGTGGGGTGCTCACAGGCCCATGTAAATGATTTTCTACTAGTGAGCACAGAAAACTAGTAGACTGCTTGAAACCAATTTGCCCATATGAGGGGAATGTCATAGGGGGTTGAAAGTATCATGACTGACTGGCAAAAGATACTTTTTTTTTTGATAGAATGATGCAAGTGTTCTATCCCCTTAGAATAACTTAACTCCTAAAGGAAAGAACTTTATGGGGAGCTCTATATTCTAGCCAAAATAGACTGCTAGCTGTTCCTTGCCATCTCTTGCCTCTGTGTGTTTACAAAGGACCTTATCTCATGTCTTAAATACATTCCTTCTCTTTTATTTGCTTTTTTTGAGGGAGAAAGGCAGGGGAATTGGGATTAAGTGACTTGCCCAAGGTCACACAGCTAGTTAAGTGTCAAGTGTCTGAAGCCGGATTTGAACTCAGGTCCTCCTGACTCCAGAGCTGGTGCTCTATTCACTGTGCCACCTAGATGCCCCTATTGCTTCTCTTTTGATATGTCCTGGCAAGTTCATAGGTGATGTGGCAAGTAAAAGATGAAATGACTGAGGAAACTGGTTCAAAATCCCAAGCATACTGATTTATTAAGCAATGCATGCCAACTGCATAACAAATTGGGACCAATCACCTTCCTCAGCTCTGGCACTGTTGAGTCACAATATGAAGTCAATGTGGTTCACTTAATTCTCACTAACCACTTGGTGTTATTATTCCCTCAATTACCTCAGTGACAGGAATAGACTTTCCTTATTCTTTCCAGATAAAAGTGGTCTCTCCCTTCTTAAGTTTTCTCAGAGCCTTCAGGATCACCTGCATCCTTTGCTCCCCCCCACATTCTACCTCATCTTATACTTGCCTGTGTCCATAAGAGAACATATGTGTCTGAAAGGTAGAGATGAGGTCTTTGCAGACTCAGAGCTATGCATCTGGTATGCTCTCAACAAGTGTTCCTTGAATTGAACTGGCCTTAAGCCCTTCTAGAAGATGAAGCTCTGGCCACTTTTGGCTTGAGTTATTTCTAGGATATTAAGACAAAAGTCATTTAGAAATGACATTTCACTAATCAGAAAAGGGAAATAATAGCTCTGGGTTGCTTCTCTTTCATAGAAAGTTTGTATTTAGTCTTTTTAGTCTCTTTCAAATGAACAGAGATTGCACTGATAACGTGAACCTGAATTCAGGCCTTTTCTGCTGTGACATCTCTAATAAATTCATAGAATTCTTTCAAGAAAGGAATTTTTAGTAACTCTGGGAGAACTTTCCCAGATGAACAATTCTTGTTTTATTTACTTTTTGGGGGGAAGCAGCTGAATTCTTTTCTTATTAAAGGCTCTTCAGAATCATTAACTGCAAACTATAAAGGTACATGTAGGGACAGACCAGCTCTTGTCATTCACAGACTCCATTTTTACAAGACAAAGTCCTATGACTTGGTATTAAAAATCTTCCCCCCCCCAACAGACAGTGTGTGTGTGTGCGTGTATATATATATATATACATATACATATATGTATATACATTTAATAATTTCTTTGGTGGCAATACCTACTCTCAAGTAGCATAACTGTGCAGTCACAGTATCAAGGATCTTTTTTATACTGGAGAGATTCTCACTTACTTAGAGGCAGAGAATGCAGCCTATGTTGGAGGGAATAAGTTAGATCACTACATCAAAGCTCAGAGAACCTCCTGTGTGCCTTGTCTTCTCCAGATGAGCTGGACCCTTGGAGCATGCTAAATTCAAATCCAGATATTTAATACTCCCAAGCAAAAAAAAGGGCACTGAAAGGTAAAAACTCACTAAGAATGGTCAAGAGTAGTCAAATAATTCATTTCTGAATGGCATACAGAATAACTTAAAGTTATTTAGCAGAATAACTCTGGTGGTTAGTACTATTACTCTCATTTTATGTGGAGTATAAACTGAGACACCATGAACACAAGTGATGACTGAAATATATGTGAATTCATGTTTCTCAGACTTTTTCTATTTATTATCACCTGTGAATCTGCCAGAACATATTAGTTCACACTAACCCTCCTCTCTGTCCAATCACAGCCTAGCTTTCTGACCACTGATGCCCACGCACCATCATACTACAGGAACATTCACACCTTCTAAGGTATCTATTATCACATCTACACTTCTACCTATCAAAAGTGGCAAAGGGAAACAAACTCCAGATGTTGAAAGATACAAGAATGTCCTTAAGAAACTAAAGTTTCATTACAAATGAGTTAAGAAACTTAGATGTTTCTTCTAGCACTAAACAAGGCATGTGGAATAAAAAGCCCCCATGATCCCATTTCCCAACTCTTTACTCCAACACGGTATTTTTTTTTCACATTCAAGAAGAAGTTACAACCTGAAAATGTTTTCTAGAGATGATAGTTTCTTCTCTCATGTTACCACAGAGATAAGGTCTAACTGAAATTCTGTCAGCACAGTGGACTGCAGATGCTACTGCTTAAATTGATTCCAGTTTGTGGGTCCTTAACAGGAAAGTCACTTACCAGGATTTTGCTAATCCTGCAAACATATTTCCTGTTACTATTGCTTCTCCTCATTGTGGTTCATTCCAAATCAAGGGAAAGAAAAATGGTTGGTTCTTTGAAAAGGATGGTATTACTGACCTATGAGTACAGCATACCCTTTGAATTATTTTTCTGGTAGTGGTAATAAATATAAAGGGAGTCATCACATATTATAATCCTCTGGATTACATATAATCATGCATGGGCTGTTTCTCATCACTTAAAGTGCAAAAAGTCAAAATGCTTCCAGCATTGCATGCAAAGAACTTCTGGCACATAGCAAGCACTTATAATGCTTGTTGATCTGACAAGCAAAATAAAATGGAATATAAATATGGCTGCCTTCTGGCTAACCCCTCTACAAATCCACAAATCAACTAAGATCCAGCATGCGAGTATGGATTACACACTATCTGATGTACCTTCTGAGTTCTATACCTTTTACTTCCCTAGAGACTGACATGAACCTTTTATTCAGTTCAGAATCCCTCTAAGAATTACAATTATTTCCATTCTGAAATGAAAGCTTTAAAGTCACTTGCTATATTAAACAGAAAGGTCTACTTTAATAGTTGTATGAAGCTAATGCCAATGCATTAACTAGGAATGCTGACCTAACTTCATGATGACATGATATTTGTAAATAAGATTGGAAGATTTAATACAAACAACAAACTTTTGAGTTTTCAGTCACCAACTCCTAAAGTCAGAAGCTGAAAAGGACTGCCATTCTTCTATTTACTATAGAAACCATTCAATGGTTTTGAACCTACCAAAAGTGTCCAAGTATATTCCAAGTCCTGTCGCAAGAAACATATTACATTAATTACTAAAAGGAACTACTAGCCTAAACATGTCAACCATTCTTAAAAGAGTGGCAATCTCTATTTTTTTCCTGAATAAACTGTGCAATGCTTGGCAAATACTTCAAACTACTGAGGTCCGAATATCTGTTTCTTTTTGTCAAATACAGATGAAATTTACCTCTGGAGCCCCCAACCAGGTTAACCTGGCCATTTCACACCGTGGTATTTTTATCCAATGAGGGCTGAGATGGACAAAGAAAGAAAAGAAAACAAAGATTTTTTTTAAGAGAAGAGGAGAGAGATTCCTTACACAGATTCCATTTCCAAATCATCGTCTTCCTGAGATAGCTGCAGGTAGGGGTTATCAGATGCTGGGCGGAATTTATAGCCAGTTAGAACAAAGAACACCAGAGTTGCCATTTCATCCAGTAGCTGCAAAATGAAAGGTACCCCCCCCCATAAAAGAATCAGTCAAGAACAATACTTGGAACAGAAATGGAATTAAACAAAGTAACATATACAACCCCTTCTCCCACAGTTGGTTTGTGTTCTTCTGTTAGCCTCCAAGTTCACTTGTCACAGTGGTTTTATTGAGGCAGTTACTATTCCAAGAAGATAAATTTAGAAGCACTTACTTTAAACATGAACAGGAGGTACGCTTTTTAAAGGAAAATAAATCTCTCTCAAGATTGTTTGGTAGCTCCAAATAGTTAACTTATTCCTAGTTTTCCTCATCTTCTACACAAGGAAACTGAAGTTTAAAGAGATTAATAACTTGGTTATATTGATAGTGCAGTGCCAGAACTAAGCTCTGAACCCAGGTTTACTAACATTAAGTCTAGTGTTGCTTTCTCAAAGTGAGAAGGTCCCTCAGGAATTATCCTATATATTACATTTATAGTTTATGGTATGATGAGAGGCAGTGCAGCAATAGTGGATAGATAGTTGGATTTGAAGTCAAAAAGACCTGAATTCAAGTGCTGTCTTTGATTCATCCTAGCTATGTGCTGTGTAACCAAGGACAAATCGATTAACTTCTTAGCTCCAAGAAAATCTTTAGGACTATGTTACAGAGGAGTTGTTGCTGTACACTGGTACAAGAGTTCCCTAAATTGGTGAAACAGAAGTCTGCTTTCCCATTCCCACCAATTAAAAAAAATTTTTTTTTAAAAAGATACTAGAGCTGGTGGGGGAAAGGATCAAGGCTACTTTATGTAAATAAACCCATAAATGAAGGGGAAAAATCATTTTAGTATATGGGGGAGGGGAGCTTTAATTATCAATATAGGGCACACCCTGGGTTTTCTTTCTCTGCCTAAGATCTGTCTCTCCCTCCTCCCTTCCCCTCAAATCTTTGTAAACTAAAAAGTAAATCAATAATGCGATTACTTTCAGATTTTCCATATGATCCAGCATCTTCCATGGACAAAAGGAGATTTTTAATTGAAGATAATTAGAAAAAGAAGAACTTAGCAGTTCATCCTCAGGTAATAACAGTATAGAGCAATTTTCTTCTTGGGAAGAGAGAGAGAGAGAGAGAGAGAGAGAGAGAGAGAGAGAGAGAGAGAGAGAGAGAGAGAGAGAGAGAGAGAGAGAGAGAGAGAGAGAGTGTGTGTGTGTGTGTGTGTGTGTGTGTGTGTGTGTGTGTGTGTGTTAGGGGTGGGGGAGAGAATGCTTTTAAACTCATTTACTTAAATTACTTAGAAGTTTGACATACTTCCTCCTACCAACTGCATACCTGGTAGAGCCATTTCCACTGGAATGGAACAGCAAGTTTGAGGAGAATTGCAATGATCCTTGTGAAATAAATGTAACAGACAATCTATAGAAAAAGGAAAGGGAAAAATAAATACAATCAACACACTGCATTCATGCCATCATTCTTTTCTATGCAAATGCATTTAAAACTATAGAAAGCCACTTGGAGCATATCACTTTAGGCTTATAATGTCAGTTAATAAATATAGGTGAGAGGGTAAAGAAAAGAATTGATCTCATGGCAGTTACGCTTGAAATGATAACTTCATTATCTCTAGACAATACACGTGGTCATCATAGTGCAACCAGAGAAGAGTGCAAAACATTTTAAGAATGGCCAATTTGAACTCTAAAATGATCCCTTTGCCATCTCATTCAAATATAGCCTTTCTCACTATTCAGTTGAAAATAATGCCTTCTTTGGTTTCAGTCCCCAAGAGATAAATTTCAATTCCCAGACTTAGGAGATATATTTGTGATGATTCTTCAACGGTGACAACAAAAGACAATGCAACACAAAAAAGAATCCAAACGTTCAGACCTTCACATCCCTGGCTAAACTCACTGGTGCTCCACATATGTAAGGGACACATTCAGGAGAGGCTAAAATATTCAATGTCTTTTCCTTGCTGATACAGAAGAGCTCTGAGACACTGCTCTGGGAACATTTAAACAATACCTTACTGTGATAAGGATTTAACCACAATGCCTGACACAATCATCAAATCTCACTGGGAGTAAACTGAGGGTTTGTATGGTATCAAGTGTTCCTATTTTACAAAGTTTTGGTGAGATATCCCTGACTTTGCAATCTGAAGTTAAACTCTTAAGACACACACATATCTAGAGATGTTCCGACTATGACTCCTTTACTTGGTTCAAGAGGAGAAATATTTAATCTCCATACTTGGTTTTTTAAATAACAAATACAGCTAACTGGTTCATCCACCCCTGCCATCTTTGCTGTTTACAATTCTCACATTTGCTTAGGAAAGTGAACTATTTGAAGCTGCTGACAATGCCAAAGTCACAGATGGTGTGACAGAAACATTCAGAAAATACTTCTTTCAGAGTGAGTAGACCAATTCTAGAAGGCTCTTGCCTGCCACCCCCACAAAGGGTCTGGAATTTTATCTTTTTAGGAAAAATTTGTGAACTGAATGACTTCTAGCAAGCTCTGTTTGTAACACTATAATTAAGAACCACTTCTCATCTGTTGTCTTGTTTTCAAGATTTTTAAAAAATCTGCTACAAATAGTTTTTCTATTTTCAAAAAATGAAAATTCTTCACCAGAGAGTAAAATTCATTTTCTTTAACTTCACTGTGAAATCTAGAGAAAAAGCATTCCATCTTCAATCTCTATGACTTTGTAATGGCTGTTTCCCCTGTCTAGAATGCACTTCCTCCTCACATCTGCATCTCAGAATGCTTTGTTTCCTTAAAATCCTTTGTTTCCTTTGCTTTCATCCTCAGCTCAGGGGTGGCTAGATGGCACAGTGAAGAGACCACCGGCCCTGGAGTCAGGAGGACCTGAGTTCAAATTTGGCCTCAGACACTTAAAATAGCTGTGTGGCCTTGGGCAAGTCACTTTACCCCAATTGCCCTGCCTTACCCCCTCCAAAAAGAAAAAAAAAGAAATAAAGAAAAACCTCAGCTCAAATGCCACCTTCTACGTGAGGCCTTTCCTTATCTCTGTTGCTACTGTTTTTCATCACCCCCAAATCATCTTGTGTTTATTTTATACAGATTTTCTCTATGCTTAATTTTGTATTGCATTTATAAACAGAATGTAAACTTCTTGAGGGCAAGGCCTGCTTCATTTTTGACTCTGTATCCCCAACTCCTAGCACAGCACATGACAGAGAGTAGGCACTTAATATATTGACTGATGATATTCTAGTCTTAATGACAAGGGTGACAAGTAACAAGTATTTGCTATTTTATTCAAAAAAAAGAAAAATCTTTAATTTCATTAAAAAATGAAATTCTAAGAATACAGATTCAGTGATGACTCATGGTTTTTAAAAATCAAATATAAGGATAGAAACCTAAGGGCCACTTAAAAAAATGTGTAATATTTTTGTTCTCCCAAGTTGGTTCTCATTTACAGAGCTAAGATTTCTTACTCACCAATACGTAGTAATGTCTGAATAATTTCAGCTTTGCTAAGTTAATAGCAGCTATGGAGAAAAGGAAACAAAAGAAAGGGATCATTATTTTATTTTATAGCAAGTTACAATCAGGTGGTTGCAATCGCCTCTCTGAAAAGAGAGCTCAACTCTGGCATAGATCAGCATTTCCCTGTAAAAATTATACATCCCAGGTGTTCTGTTCATTTGGCAACATACACTACAAGTAAGTATCATGAAGGTCAAGGGAATATAGTGGAAGTAAAGTACGTGAAATCCCAAAATCTGCTTACGGAATCGAACTGTCTCAAACTGATTCAAATGTACCATTTGGAAGAATCTCTTATAGCTGAAGTTGTGATTTCAATTAACCATATCTGTGCCTTTTGAGGAATTCAGTTAGGTTTTCACTATGGTCCTTTTTCACTGAGCAATTGTGATGACCCTTTTGAGCACATCACCTGTTACTTTTCTGGCTAAGTCCTACCAAAATCAGTGTCCAAGGTCAACAGAGACAACAAACTTTCTTATCTTCACCTATCATTATGAAATATTGATGACTAAATAGGGTATTTGACACTTTTTGTAGCTTGGTAATTCATTCATCATAAATCCTACTGTAATAAGTAAGTTAATTCTTATAACTAAAATTCATTTATTGTCTCAATTAAAGCAAGCGACAACTGGTGGTGAAGAAAAGAACTTTTTCCTTTTCATTTCTTCGTATGGCTGATGATTAGTGCCAAGCAAAAAGGAGAAATCTACCCTTAACATGGTTAACAGCTTGCAGCATATTCAAAAACATGACTTGAATGCCTGGATGTATTGATGAAATTATCTGCCTGATACTAAAAAAAAAAAAAAAAGAAAGTCCTTAAGGGAATCAGAACTCTCAGGAATTAAGGAATTGCAAAGCGACAACAAACATTTATTAAGTGCCTACTATGTGCCCAGCACTGTGCTAAGCACTACGGATACAAATGTAAAAATACCCTCTGCTCTCAAAGAGTATATGTTTTAATGAGGGAGACATGTAAATAATTAGGTACCATAAAATATATACAGAGTAAAAGAAGGTAATCTGAAAAGGGAAGGCACAAGCAGCTGTGGGTACACACGTACTCGATGGAGAGATACATACAGAGTGGAAAGAAGGTAACCGCTTAAGGGAATCAGCAGGGGGTGGGGCTGTAAAAGGCCTCCTACAGAAGGTATGAATTGGCTGAGTCTTTTTTTCCCATATTTAATTCTTTTCACTTATTTATTTTTAGTTTTCAACATTCACTTCCATAAGATTGACTTCCAAATTTTCTCCCTATCTCTCCCCTTCTCCCTCTCCAAGATGGCATGTAACTTGATATAGGCTCTACATATACATTCATACCAAACCTATTTTCACATCAGTCATGTTGTAAAGAATCAGAACCAATGGGAGCAACCAAGAGAAGGAAGAAATGAACAAAAAAGGAAAAAAACAGAGGAAGCAAATAATATACTTCCATCTCCATTTAGACTCTATAGTCCTTTTTCTGAATGTGGACAGCATTTTCCATCATGAGTCCTTTGGAATTATCTTGGATCCTTGCATTGCTAAGAGATAAGTCCATTATAGTTAATCATTGTACAATGTTGCTGTTGCTGTGTACCATGTTCTCCTGCTTCTGCTCACTTCACTCTGTATCAGTTCATTCAAGTCTTTCCAGGCTTTTCTTAAGTCTGCCTGCTCATCATTTCTTATAGCACAATAGCATTCTACTGCATTCATATACCACCACTAGTTCAGTCATTCCCCAACTGATGGGCACCCCCTCAATTTCTAATTCTTTGCTGCCATAAAAAGAGCTGCTATAAATATTTTTGTACATGTGGGTCCTTTTCTCATTTTCATGATCTCTTTGGGATACAGACCTACAAGTGGTATTGCTGGGTCAAAGGGTAGATATACCCTTACAGCCCTTTGGGCATATTTCTAAATTGCTCCCCACATGGTTGGATCAGTTCACAATTCCACCAACAATGCATTAGTGTTCCAATTTTTCCACATCTTCTTCAGCATTTTTAATTTTCCTGTTTTGTCATGTTAGCCAGTCTGATTGGTATGATGTGGTATCTCAGAGTTGTTTTGATTTTCATGTCTCTAATCAACAGTGATTCAGAGCATGTTTTCATGTGACTATAGATGGCTTTAATTTCTTCATCTGAAAATTGCCTGTTCATATCCTTTGACCATTTATCAACTGGGGAATGATCTGTATTCTTATAATTTGACTCAGTTCTCTATATATTTTAGAAATAAGGCCTTTATCAGAGACATGGGTTGTAAAAATTTTTTCCCAGTTTTCTGCTTCCCTCCTAATCTTGGCTGCATTGGCTTTGTTTGTACAAAACCTTTTCAATTTAATGTAATGAAAATTCTCCATTTTGCATTTCATAATGTTTGAATTAGGTTGAGTTTTGAAGAAAATCTGGGAATCCAGGAGGTAGAAACAAGGAGGGAAAGCATTTCAGGAATGCTGGGCTGGTCAAGGAAAAGGCATAGTCTAAGGACTGTCAAGGAACAGCAGGAAACCCAGTGTGGATTTGTAGAGTATGTGGACGGGAGTAAAGTCTAAGAAGAGTGGAAAGATAGGAAGGGGCAACAGGGAGTCCCTAGAGTTTACTGAGTGTGGAGGTATCTATAATATAGTCAGAGTTGAATTTTAGGAAGGTAATTTTGGCAGCTATGTAGAGGATGGACTGGAGTAGGGAGAGACTTGAGGCAGGGAGACCAATCAGAAGTCTACTGCAACAGTCCAGTTGAGAAGTGGTAAGGAAGGGTCTGAACTAATTATGTGGCTGCATGGGTGGAGAGAAGAGGATGTGCATAAGCCATGTTGTGAAGGTAGACACAAAAGGCTTTGACAATGGATTGAATAGGCTGAATAGAGAGAATGAGAAGTCAAGGTGACACTGAGATCCTGAATCTGGGTGACTGGGAAAGTGACGGTACCCTGAAAAGTAATAGGGAAGCTCAGATAGGGAAGAAGAGGATTTGGGAAATAGATAAGAAAAGAGGGACATACACATGAATATTTGCTTTTAAGAAAACTGTATTACAGTACATTTACCAACGAAGGCTCTCTTCACCATCCCTTACCCTTAAAACTTTTTAAAATTTTTCTGGTTCTCCCATCATTTAACACCTACAAGTATTTATAAACTATCATTTAGTCTTTTTTGTTTCATGGAAGGAAAATAACACCTCAATATTTAGATAATCAGGACGACAAAGGAATAGTTAATACCCTCCCAACCTACTCCTATATAAACATTTTTAGTTATCTATTGAATAAATGGAGGCTTTTCTTAAGAAAGCCATGTGCTGCACCTATTTCCCTTCACCTTGGTGAATAAGAGACAAGGAGCAGCAACTTACCCATTTTTAAATGCTTGCATTTTTCCTGTTCCATTTTGCTTGTCTGAGAAATCTGACAAATGAGACTTGTATATATCTTGCCTGGCTTCACTTTAGAAACTGCTACTGCATACAAAAATGTCACTTATTTATATATTATGCTTGGATTTCTAAGTACTTTCCAAGCACAATAGGTTCATTTCAAAAAACGATACTGGGAATCATTATTTCTATCCTGTCAGAGGGTGAATTAAAAGCAGAGATTTGCTTTAATGGAAAAGAAATCCTACCCCCTACCCTCATCTCTTTCCTTGTCCAGAGCAGTGTTTTCATTGTGACACACCAAAGGGTGTGTCCAGTGTTCTCATGACTAGGAAATCCTCTGAAGGCAAGCAGTCTGTGAACCTTTATGGAAACATGTTAGGAAAATTCAGACTGAAGTGTCAATTAAGATAAGCCAACTTAACCAAGAGCCATGTCACTTCAAAGGTTAAGTTATAATATTCTAGATAACCTGGGTTTTGTTTCTAAGACATGTACTTCGGTTGGCCAGAGGGGAAAAATGGAACTACCCTAATGTTTCTGCCTTTACTGATCAGTCATGTAGGAGGCAGAACTGAAAAGTGATTGCTACTTGCAGTCAACAGCACATAATAGGATCTTGTATCACTTCCTGAGATTTTAGTTGCAGGCTTCTAAGTGGAAGACAAAGTGTTAAAGTGGTTATTTACTGGAATGGTTATGCAGGTTAGGACTAACTATGGCACATGAGACTGTGGCATGCAGTGGAAGGAACATGAGGAACCCAGTGAGGGGCCCTGGGTTTGGTACTTATTGTCTATGTGATCTAGGACAAGCAACCTCAGCCTCTCTGGTTCACAGTTTCCTTATGTGAAAAATGAGAGGGTTTGAGATCAGGGCCCTTTCAGGTCTAAATTCTGTGTTCTCATGGTCTAACAGTGGCTGTCAAACCTAGCTTGAAATTCAGGCTTATGAAAGTAAGTAGGAAAAAACCACGAACTAGAGACATTCAGAGAGCCCTGGGTCATCCATGGGAGGCATAGCACCATGGGTGCCAATAGCTCCAATTGGCACATGATGAGTCAAGATGCTGGGCAGGCAATGGAAGATGATGTCTCACTGGTAGGAAGGGAAAACAGAGTTCTACTCCTAGCTAGGCAGCATGTGACATTTCCCCAGGGTTATGCAATGAGTCAGTGATTTAGCTATCAGAGGGCTGGAATCCTGAGCTTCAGATTGCTATTGTTCACAAGAGGATTTCACTCAAGCAATGAAGTACTGCCTGCTAAAAGATTCTTTTGAAAATACTAAAGCTAGGTGCCAAAGGGATTGTTAATTGAGGGAGGAGGCAACAGGGGAGAAAAAGGGAAGGGGGAAATGATTGCTATTTCTGTAGGTCCTACCAAAAGAAAGGGAAAATAATGGTTTAAATCAATAACAAAGAAGAACACTAAACTCTTAAGTCAGGAGACACAGGTTCTAATTCTGATTTTGACACAGCCTCACTGTGTACGTGTAACCTGACTTTACTTTTTCAAAGGCCTTAAATTCCTTTTCTGTAAGATGAAGGGATAGCCTGGACTAACATTCCCTTTTAGCTCAAACATTGGAGGGCCACATGTACCATTTTTCCTATAATGTTTAAAAACTATAATAGCCACCACCACAAAACCTCAAGAATGTAAGGCCAAGTGCCTTACCTTATTTCCAGGAGATCTTATCACAAGGAAGAAGCATAAAAGCCACCTCCTCTTCAAACCCTTGTTTAAATGGTCAGTGCCTGACCTGAGCTACTGCTGTATTGCTGCTTGTGCCGAAGCACAAATATGCACCTACAAGTGATCATTTCTCTGTGGTTCTCTTGTCCCCCTCAGATCAGAGCACGCAAAGAGGCCCCTCCCTGCAGGATTCTCATTGTGTGCTCTGCCTGTGTGCTGAAGGCTCTCCCTTATTTCCTAGGCTGAGGCAGTCTCTCTCATTTCCCTAGGAATTTCCTAAATGTTTACAGAATGACTAAAAAAATAATGAAGGGATTGACAAAGTTAGAACCCTAGGGGTAGGATGCAACACAACAGTGACTCAAAACACAAGACTACCAATGCTCAGTCATCATCATCTATTTACTTTAAGAAATTAATACTGAATGATTCATATGGCATATAAAAACAAAAGGCACCTATAGTTGTTGGAAAGGTGGGGGAAGGGATTCCATGTAAGTTCTTCCTTGAATCCTTGGGAAACCACCAAGGTTTAATCTATGCTCAACATTATTCTTCTCTTCACACCTTCCCTTGTCTTCTTTCTCTACAGATATTGCTTCATACAAAATCTTGATTCAAACTCAGAAAGTGATGACAGATTGAAAATAACCAGAAAGGAAAGAATTAGAGAAAGACTGAATGCAAACCTGAATCTACTGACTAATGTTAAGACTTTCTCATTTTGGAAAAGACTTCATTTCAGTTTTTAGAAAAAGTAATGTTCTTGGCTCATGGCTAAGCAAGCTTTTGTACATCGGTTTCTACAAGGTCTCTTAACAACTAGATAATGCTTTTTTTTAAAATCAAAAGTGCTCAAAGGATTTAAGTAAGATATGTAATAAATGGAAACCACAATGTCCATAGAGAACTATCCACCAAGTTGGTGGTTCAGCAACAGACTGGCTATGTGACAAGCATGTCGTAAAGTCTAGTCTTCGTTGTCCTCATTTGTTAAGTGGCCCGTTTATTTTTTTTATTTTTATTTTTTTTAATTTTTAAAACTGATTTGTTTATTTACTTTTAGTAAACAAGACTCAGTTCCACAATCCCTTGAGTTTCAAATTTCTCCCCTCCCTCTCCCTGCCCCCCATGGCAGCATGCGATCAAGTACTGGATCTGCAAATACTTTCACGT
>CM053581.1:226155196-226188900 GCA_028627135.1 Pseudochirops cupreus
AATGGGAAAGAAGAAACAAAACCAAACATGAAAAAGAACGACAGCATGTATTGCTTCAGTCTCCATTTAAACTCTGTTCTTTCTAGATCATTCTCTGAATGCAGATATCTCCTTCTATTCTGAGACTTGTAGAGTTGTCTTATAACTGTGCTGCTGAGGAGAGTCCAGTTTATCAAAGTTGGTTGTCACGCATATGATATAAATGTGATTGTGTACACATTTCTCCTGGTTCTGCTCTTCTCAGTGAGCATCAATTTGTATAAGCCTCTCCAGGTGAATATGAAGTCCATCTCCTCCCCATTTCTTATAGCACAACAGTATTCCATTACATTCACATACCACAGCTTGTTTAGCCATTTCTCAATTGATGGGCATCCCCGATATTTCCAGTTTTTTGCCACCACAAAGAGAACTGCAATGAATCTTTTTGTACATATGGGTCTTCCTCCCACTTCTATGATCTCTTTGGGATACAACCCCAGAAGTCATATTGCTGGGTCAAAGGGTATGCACTTATTTATAGCCCTTTGGGCATAGTTTCAGATTGCTCTCCAGAATGGTTGTATCAGTTCATAGCTCCACCAACAATGCATTAGTGTTCTGATTTTTCTACATCCTCTCCAGCATTTGTCATTTTCCTGTTTTGTCATCTTAGCCACTCTGACTGGTGAGATGTGGTTAAGTGGCCCATTTATTAAGGCTAATTAAAAAAGGGAGACAAGATGGTAGAGTAGAAGCAATACAGAAAGCTCCCCCTCAAAACTCCTCTAAATAGATCCAGAAAATGCCCCAGACTGACTGTAAAGGGGAAATCCAAGAAAAAAGTCACAGTAAGTTGTTTTTCCAGTCTAGTTCAGCACAGGAAGACAGAGGTCTGTGGACACTGGGAAGAGGGTTTGGCTAGGAATGCCCATGTGTAGAGCCCCCCAGTACAGGGAGGGCCGTGCACCAAGGCAAAAGGAGGTCCCAGGTCCTTAATAGGGCACCTCTGGACCTCAACAGGAATAGATGCCACCTGATAGCTTTGTCATCCACTACCCAGTTGTGGGTCACTGATCCAGGGCAGACTGAGCATAGGACTTACACTTAAGGACAGCAGCTCAGAGTGAAGGGCAGTTGAGTGATATACCCAGAGAGGACAAATTCAGAAATAAGCATCAACAGTGTGGCTTAGATCCTAGGAGCAGAGTAGGGTTTATGTTCCAGCTTCTAGCCCAATCTGAAGCCCACAGAGGGATAAGCAGGCTAGGAATCCCAGACCAAAGGGGACCCAGAAGTTCTGTCATTGTGAACCAACAGAGCTTTCCTTTTAGCCGACAATGACTAAATTTAGCAGCAATCTACTATTATTCAGACCCAAACCAGGTCAAACTTGAAGAGCTCAGAACAGAAGGCAGCAATCAGGCTTTGCCCTGGAACTCACCACTGTGAGAGAACTGCAAGCTTGCCAGTCCCTAGTCTGAGTTATCCCTAAAAAATAAATCCTGGAACTCAAGAAAGCAGCAGCAGGACTAACACAGACCTTCCTACCAGAAGTGCAAAGCTCAGCCCTAACATCAATCTGAAGACAAGAATAGGTGGAAAGAATGAGCAAAAAAAAAAATTCCATTATTAAAAAGATATTATGATTACTGAAATATTCAAGACACAAACCCAGAAGAAAAGGATAACTCCTGACTCTAAAACAAAGCATCAATAAACAAAGTCTCAAAACACAGCCTGGGCACAAATTCAATTAGAATTTCTGAAAGAGTTTAAAAAAACAGTTGAGTTTAAAATGTTTCTATCAATGAAGAAGAAAAAAAAATTTTAAAGAAATGAGATCTGTGGAAGGAAGATTTGTAAAAGGAATTAACAGGAGTTAATTAAAGGGAAGTGAAGGTACCTGAGCAAGATCAAGGTAGACAATTCGATTGAGTCACAAGTACAGTGGGGAGGGGAATGAAGTAACCTGGGTCCATCCCCAAAATGTAGGCCCTGGAAGGGAGCTTTACCAATGGGAAGAGGGACAATGCTCATGTTTGACCCCTTATAAAACTAGTGAGGGCAGTCAGATGGCACAGGGGATAGAGCACTGATCTTGGAATCAGAAAGACTCATCTTTGTGAGTTCAAATCCATCCTCAGACACTTTCTAGCTGTGTTTGCCCGATATTGACCCTTTTTGCCTCAGTTTCTCATCTGTAAAATGAGCTGGAGAAGGAAATGGCATATCACTCCAGTATTTTGGCTAAGAAAACCCCAAATGGGGCATGACGAGGAGAACACAATTGAAACAACTAAATAACAACAACAACAAAAATATAAAAGTATTGACCCACCAATGAATGGAAAACTGAAAACACTATAATTCTTGAAATTCTTGTCATTATGCAGTTTTTAAAAAGTACTTGTGCCAGTGGTAAAGATAGTATGCTCTTTTAAGACAATCTTATGCTGTAAAATCTTTTGTCAGTAATGGCAAAAAAAACCTTTCCCTACCTTTTCCTATCAAATTTCTCTAGCAAAGTCACCTTCAAATAATGGTCTGTCTTATTAGCCCTAAAAAAATTCTTAGATTCAGCACTGACCTTCTACATCTCTAATTAGGCTAGATGGCCGGCACCTGCAACATTATGAGCTGTGTCAGTCAAATATTCCATCCTAAACTATAGTCTTGAGCTCCATACATCTTTTACTTTGCTTTCCTTATTTACAATTCAGCAACATACTTGCATAGCCTGGACAGCAACCAACAAAACTTTCTTAGATGAATAAATCTGACCTTCCCTGAATACTTAGGTTAATTGAATAAGAAAGAAGAACTAGTTAATAACAGCAGTTCAGGCACAAGCAAAACATCCAACAAAAACTGAATGTATTATCTTGCACTCCAATCCAGAAACTATAGAGTAATAACAGGATTGAAAATTTATGAGTATAGGTCTGGAATTGACACATTATTTTAGCAACTTTAGGTTAAGCTATTCAAGTTTGTGTTTCAAAAGAGAATAAGTAGTGCTTTCCTAACACTGGCACGGTGAAAGGCATGGACCCTGCTTTAAAAAAAAGATCTATTTAAACAGTACCTAGGTCTACAAGATGGCATCTGAGCCACATAAATGTTGAATTAAGTGAACTAAAAGTCAGTGAGTTTACTATGAATATCCTCCAATCAAGCAAATGACAGAAATAAAATTCCCATACATATGAAAATGTTGGTAAGAGCATTTTTTCTAGTCATAAAATAATTGGAAAAAATTGGGGAACGGTTGAACAAATTACAGCATATAAATGGAATAAGATATTATTGTGTTATAAAAAATGACAAATATGAAGAATTCAGATAAATATGGGTAGATCTGTATGAAATGGTGCAGTGAAAAAAAGAAGAACCAAGAAAACAATGTATATAATTTGACAATGATGAAAATAAAAATACCTAAAAGATCAGACCAGCTTAATTTTGGGTCCAGACAACTGATAAAATACTTTTCCTCTCAGTAGAGAGGCGGTGAACCACAGGAGGAGACTGTTGCATATGCAGTCTAATGTGATCCTCATATCTATTTGCTTTGCCTATCTGTTTTTGTTGATTTTAAGGTAAATGTTTATAATCAGAGGAGCCAGGATATGAAAAACAAAAAACATCAATAAAAATTTTGAGTTGTAAAAAGTTAGTAAGGTCTAGCTAGATATGGTAGAATGTGAAAAATTTCTAGAGGTGTCAGGAAGAGGGTAAAGCTATCTTTCTCTTGAATGCTCATTGTACTGCACGTAAAAAACAATGCCCGAGAAGCTGTGGTCCTAATGTATTTTGTTCAGTAGCAATGCTGACTGTGACATGCTGCAGTGCCTTAGCAAACAGCTAGCCATTCGTGACCAGACTGCAGCAAGTTTCAAAGCACTACTCACACACTTATGAGGAGAAAACAGCACAAAAGGCTGCAGGTGAGAAATTTTTCTGTTCTATATCAACCAAAATAAAGAAATCTTTACATTTTAACACAACAGTAAAGAGTGAGGATAACTGTGTTTCATGAACCTTAAGGGAAACACAAAACATTGGCGTTTTTTTTCCTACATCCCAATATGCATCATTTTGTTTTTGTGAAGCTTCCAAAGGCATGATCCAAATATGACTGGAATATCAATACATTTTTCTGTTGCACTTCACAAGAATCTCCCTCCCCTATTGAAGCCAGTGTCTAAAGCTTACTTAGAAGAGACCCATAATCCTGATAATCTTCAGTATCAATAGAATCAATTGTTTCACTTCTACTTAAAAAGTAAGTGATGGTGCAGGTTTGACAAAGCTATAATTGCAACTAGGTTCTCAATCAAATGCAGGTAAAGGACTTCTATAAACATTACCTCAGACAGACATTTATAATCCAGAAATGTGCCAGAAAACCTGGGGTAAGAAGAGTAAAGAGTCAACCATCTGATTCATTCAAAGAAAAATTCAGAGGCGAACAAACATCTCAAAGCAGTGATATCAACCCAGATTAAAAAAAAAAACAACAACAGGTAGAGGTCTAGGAGTCTTTCCCTACCAGAAGTGGAAAGGATGGCAAGAATAAATCAGAGGAAATGAAGACATAAAGATTTTAAAGGGAGTAGCAGTGTACTAAGCCCTAAGTAGTTAGAGCTTTAAGTCATAGATGCACCCAGAATATATCAGTGCCTTTTCATCCACAGGAAGAGAAGGAAATAAGCATTCATATAGCACTTACTGTGTGCCAAGCTCGGTGCTAAGCACTTGTCATCTCATTTGATCCTCACAATAATAAGACTTGCTGCCTAAGGTTAGTAATCAAAAAATGTTAAAAAGGTGCTTTAGACACCTAAATCTTTATAGCAGTATTTTTTTTGTGATAGCAAAGACCTAGAAACAAATGAGATGCTCATCAACTAAGGAAAGACTAAACAGAATGCAGTACATGAAAGTAATGGAACGTCACTGTTCTGTGAGAAATTATGAACATAATGAAGACAGAAAAGCATGGAAAGATTTATACGAACTGATGCAAGGTGACGCAGAGCCAAGACACAAGGACACAATAATGGAAAAAATGACAACAACACAAATGGAAATAATAACCATCACAAAACAATATAAACTGAATGTCTCAAAGCTGTAAAGACTCAAGCTTGGTCCCTGAAAGGATGTGAGAAGACATCCCTCTGTTCTCCTCTCCTCCCCCTGCCCAGAAGTGAGAGTTTCCATGGGTGCCGATACTACCAATAAGGTTAGACTCTTCTCCATGTGCTGAGAAGTATCGCTGAATGTTTATTCTCTCTCTTTTAAAAATTCTTGGTTACAAGGGAAGGCTCTCTGGGAGGAAGAGGGAAAAGAATACAAGGATAAATGTGATACAGAAACAAAAGATAGCAATAAATGTCTATTTAAAAAACAAAGAAATAAAAAAAACCAGTAAATGTAGAGGCTATTTTCTTACCCAGGCAAGACAGGCCATGGCCATGAGGCAAACAAACATCATTTTCCTTCATTCCCACAAATACTTTTTCACTGTGGTCATTGATAGGAACATAGTGAAATAAAACAGTTCTCTGGCATGAGTCCCTCAGATCTAATGGGAATTTTAAATAGCCACTAGCATCTGGCCACATAAGTCTGTAGTCAGCTCCACAGTGACGGTGGCCAAAGAGAAAAAGGATCAAGCAGTCTTTGATTCAGCTTCTATTCTTGTTACATAGTCATCATGAGCATGCTAAGCTCAAGGGTTTATTACCTAATAAATGCTTTTCAGATGTCAAAAAAACAGTACATAATGAATATGATTTGGTGGACGTGTGGGCTTACTTTCAGAACACTGCAAGGGCTTAAAAAAAAATTCAATCCATAAACCTGGGGGTTAGCCAATCTCAACCTGCTTAGTACTTCTGAAGGTTATCTAGAAGCTAAATGGCAGAATATTTCCTGAAAGGACTTAGATTCTTCACCAATGGCAGAGGTAAAACGAGTGACCAGTAGTAGAGAAACTGCTTACTGAATTCTTGGTATATGTTACCAAGTCACTCTTACAAGGTAATGAAATCTGGATGAAGAAGGGGATTTTACAGGATTTAAAGGCTATTATTCTTCCACACTCTAGGGTAATAATAGCCAGTAAACAGTGGAACGGGGCCAACTAGACTGTAGTAAGTTTAAGTCTCAATCAAGCCTCCTCCCAGAATATGCATCACGGAAGTAAGTCTGTATGATAAAGAATATAAGGGCAGCTACAACAAGCAAGATTAGGAAAAGTAACTTCCACTTAGGCGTAAATTTACCTTTGGTCAGTCAGTTAATAGCATTTATTAAGCACTGGGTCAGGCCTAGTTGTAAGTATAGTGATACAAAAAAAAAAAAAAAAAGAAAAAGAAAAAAAAAAGACAAAAGATAGTCCCTGCCCTCAGGGAGCTCATAGTCTAAACCAGGAGACAAAATACAAACAATTATGCAATATACTTATCTCCCAGGGTTACTGCAAGAACCAAATTAGGTAATATTTGTACAGCACTATATAAATGCAAGCTTATTATTACCATAATTAGTAATACTAGGTAATATTATATTACTATAATAATATCACTATTACTGATTATTAGAATTATTATTAGAATCTAGACATACTTGAAATAAAAGGGAAAACCTTAGACAGAAAGTTTTTATCACATGAGGTAATGAAGATAAGAACTTTAAGCCTAAGGGTCCATGCTATCTCCAGCTCAATATTTTAAAGTAAAACAGGAAACAAAACCTGGTTCAAATTCTGTCTCGGCTGTCTATAATTGTGTGTCCCATGAAGAGGCCTTGCCAGATGACTTCAGCTCTTTAACCTCTTGTTTCCTCAGGTATAAAATAAGAGGCTATGTTAGATACGGGGTTCTATACATGGGGTCAATGAACTTGTTTTTAAGAATGTTTTGATGACTGTATTTCAATATAATTGGTTTCCTTTAAATATGTTTTATTTCATGTATTTAACCGAGAAGGATCCATTAAACTTCACCAGACAGCCAAAGGGTTCCCTGATATAAAAAAAGCTTAAATATCTCTAAAGGTTCCTTCCAGTTTAAAATGCTCTCATCTGCTTCTATCAAGTTCTATTAAAGGGGAGAGGAGATCTTTGCAATAGCTCTACTGCTGAATGCTTGAACAGATGGACCCTAGAACCAGAGAGGTATACCTAATTTAGCTTTGTCACAATATATCAACACCAGTCCAAAGAAAGAAATATATATCCAGTTCAAAAACTTAATTCTACCAAAGATCTGCTTTTTTGTTTATGATGTTCCCCTGGGCTCCAAAGCAGCAGAAGATCTTATGTTGAGTGCAGCATAGCTCCTTTGACTAAAAATTTCCAAAGCATTAACAGTCTCCCAAAATGGTTGATCAAAAAAGTTCTGAACTAATACAAAAACACGCAATGCCATGAATCAACATACAACATCTGTCAAAGTCCAAGAGCTTTGCCAAAGAATGAGACATGCCAATCAATACTGAAAGCAACAGGCCCTTTTATTTGGCATATTTAAGAGAAGACTAAAAAGGAAAAGTCATGTGGCAAACCAGGAGGCATCCAAGGAAATGGAAAGCAAGGCCAAGTGAAGAGTACAAGGGCAGCCTACTGACGATGCTCCCTTTACAATGGGGCCAGAAACAATATCTAAGCAAGAATATTACCTCAACCTTCTTGTTTTAATGGGGCTAGAATGGGTAGCTCCAAACTACAGTAATCCCCAAATCTCCTTCCACTAACACAGAGAAAAACACTGTCCAAGTGGAATGGGGAAAGTATATCACCAGGAAGCCTCAGGTAGGATAGCTTTTAATTCATGGTAGGAAAAAGGAGTCCATGGACTAGGACTCCTGGATCAATGCTTCAGGACAATTCAAGTAATTTGGGAGTTATCATCACTCGGGCATTATCTGGGAAGTAAGGGGATGAGAGCAGGCACTGGGCCAGAATTGCTCTGGTATTTTATGGATCCCATTTAGGTAGCTTTAATTTAGTTTCCACCTCCGAGGTCACAGGCAGGGGGCCAGTCAATTAGCTAGGAAACTAGAAGTTTGTAGCCTACAATATTTTAAGTATAGAAATTTCCAGGGTAGGTCGGATTCCAGAAATGGAGCAGAAAAGGAGGCACCAGGAAGGAATAGCCTTTTGGACAGAGAAAGATTAAACCAGGAAAACCAAAGCCTTGTCCAGATTAAACAGCATCTATCTTTTTTTTAAACCATTTTTTATTTTAGACTCAAGGGCCAGAACACAAATACAGAATAGAGAAAAGAAACAAAAAACATATCATAAACTTAAATACTGAGACAAATACAAAGAAAGAAGAAGAAGCATGTGGTGTGCACAGCAGAACATAAGAGAGGATTCAAAATACGTAACAATAAATTTTCATTTCAAGGAAGCCTGTATGATAAATAATACACATTTTGTCGAGTTATCCATCTTTTCTTTGCTTCCAAATTTTCTTTTGTTCTCTGCTGTGCCCTTTTTTACTTTGTTCTTTTTTCCCCTCACCCCCCACACCTCCCCAGAAAGCTACGATAAAGTTTAAATGTTTCTCTATAGCTACAGACACATACACGCACATGTAGCCGTATGCCTTCTCATACTCTACTCCTGATCTTTGTTTTTATGTTTGTGCTCACCTCCTGTGTCCTATCCCTCCTGCCTCCTCTACTTTACTTCTACCCACTATCTTGCCTTCCTATGACCTGCCTACTCTCCTCCAAGGATCTCTCCCCTATCCTCCCATTTCCATAAGTCTAAAGACACTTTTATACCCTCCTTTTACCTGTTCTATCACCTTCCCCTCTAAAGATCCCTCCCTCGTTCTCTCCTCCTTCCCTATGCCCCTACCATTTTATTTCTTCTGAATTCAGAAAACTTTTATACTCTTCTAAATATGTATGTATTGTTCCCTCATAAGCTCACTGCCAATGAAAGCAGGTTAGCAGAACTACCAGTCTTCCTCCCCCGTCTAATTCCTCTGTGTTGAGTCTTTCTCTTGCAGCTCACTTGGATAAAATACTCTTTTTAGCTGTTCCTAAATGATTTTACTTTTTAAATCCATATCATATTCAGGTTTATCCCAATCCTTCTTATGAGCTACCCAATTATTATCAATAAGAATCTTAGACATACATGTTATGTATTTTCAATTTTACATATTTAAAAAGTGCACAGTCTGTCCTTACGACTCCCTTATAATCAGTCTCTGCTACAGGCTTTATATTTCTCTTGGTTCTTATAGGTCGAATCTTTTATCAAGTTCAGGATTTTTTTTTTTTACAAAGTCTTCAAACTCTGACAGTTTATCAAATGTCTACTTTTTTTCATTCAGGATAATACTTAACTTTGCAATGTATGATATTTTCAGCATCTATCTTAGCCTAACCTATTATCACCTAAATACCCTTTACAGACTCAGGTAAGCAAGCTGCTTTATAACTTTAGAGGTGAAGAGGTAAGAAACCAGGAGAGGGAGAGAAGAGTTACATTTCTGGCCCATTTCATTTGCAGTAAATGAAACAAAGTATTACTTTTGTTATTCTAGTCCCTCTCAATTTTCTGTCATTTTACATAGTGTCCCTCCTTTCAAAAATTGGTCGCTGCTCAATAGGCCCCATGCTGTCACCTTGTGGAAAAACCATAAACTACCAGGCAGACTGTACAGTACTGCCTCAAGCTACAAATACAATGGGGGCCGGCTCAACCCTGCTTCCCTTCACTGAGGAGCCTGGTCTCCTCCTGGTATTGTCTCAACCAGGAATAGCACAGAAGACAGCTTTATTAACAAGCAGAAATCTCTGTAGAACATAAAGTGCCATCAAGTGTTATTGGGGATGACTTCCTGGCATTCTGGCTAAGATCAAGTGAAATGTTATTGGGTACTTGGGACCAACTGCTGGTGGCTAATGGAAAGAAAACATTAACAATAAGTTAACAAATGCTGTTAACAGTGACTGTCCCATGCTTTCAATGTGCTCCAGGGATGAAAACAAGAAGAGAATGTAGGGAGTTTAATTTAAAGAGATCTGTGAATGAAAATCAGGAAAGGCAGAGATGAAGGGGAGGCAAGGTAAACAGGGGGACTAAGAGAATGAGAAGAAAAATATAGACATTATTTCTCCTCAACTGAAAAAAGTGCTTCTTGGGATTTAAAGAATTTTTAATCAGAGCTGGAACAATGTAGATATGTCAGAAGAAACTCTGAATACCTAAACTCAACAAAGAAAACTGAGGAAGGAAAAACTTTTCTTTTTAGTCATCAATAATGCCAAGTAGAAAACCACTGAATATGGAGTCAAAGATATGGGTTTGAGTTCTCATTTGGTTACTGCTCTGATCTCTTCTCTCTGGGCCTTAGCTTCCTCACCAATAAAATAAGGAAGCTGGGTTAAATGACCTTAAAAGCATATCCAGTTTTAAGATTTATTTGCTTTATGTAAAAAGACTATGGCTCTACTCTCAAAATGTAACTCTACTCACTTATTGGTGGAGTTATGAACTGGATCAGCTGTTCTGGAAAGCAATTTGGAATAGTACAGAGAAAGAAACTACAATGTCAATACTCATTGTTTCAGAGAGTACACTGCTAACGACAACTCCCCAAGAAGGACAATGACAGAAAGAAAGGTACCGTCCGTATACACCACAACGTAACAGCAAAAAGACAGAAATAAAGTACAGTGTCCTCCAGCTGAGGAATGGCTAACAAGTTGTGGTACAACAATATAATGGGATATTACTATGCTGTAAGAATGATGACTACAGTGAATGAAAAGAAGCATGTAAAGACATATATGAAATAATGGAAAACGAAGTAAGCAGAACCAGGAAACCAACATACACAATAACTGAAATGTAAACTGGAAGAACAACATCAAAACAAAACTTGAGTGCTGAGAAATTATAATGATGAGTCTGGCTCTAAAGAAGAGAAATAAGAAGACACCCCTCCCCACTTTCTCAAAGAGATAGGTGACTATGGGTATGGTACATTGTATACAATAACGTCAAACATTTGAAACATATTGCTTAGTTTTGCTGAATTGTTGTGTTTTTTTTTTGCTCTTTTAAATTCTTCATTATAAGGAATAGCCCTCTGCATAGGGGAAGATGGAGGGATACACTGAGAAATGTGAGTAATACAAAACCAAAAGATATCAATAAAAAATTTTATTTTAAAAATTTTAAAAATTAATTAGACAGAAGTATTTAATTTGGGAGAAATGGACTGGCAATATTTCATATGAAAAAGATCTAAGGATTTTAGCTGATAAGATTAAATAAATCAATAATATGATATAGTTGTTAATAATAATAACAATAATAATAATAAACTTACATACATACAAATGCAATTGCATTAAATAAGAGATCAGTACCAACATTACCATATGTGCAATCTTATGGCTACCATTATGGTCTACATCTGAAAAAGGACTAGAAGCTGCTATGATATTTGAATGCTCAATTTATGAGCCGAACACCTGTTGTAATAAAAGTCAACTCCACAAATATTATGTATAGGACTATGGCATTGTTGGAGGTGCTGCCACCACAGAGCTCACAGTATAATAGGGCAGTATGATAGATACATCAATATGTATTACATATTAAGTAAAAAGGCATAAGTAAAATGACATTTCAAGTCTGATGGGAATCAGGGAAGATTTTCTGGAGGAATGGCATCTGAATTAAAATTTAGACAAGTAAAAGGCATTCTAAACACAAGAACAGTATGAAAGCATGACACCTGTGTGTTAAAAAGGTAAATACTGCCTTCTAAATGGTCCAGATTGTGGGATATGTGGAAGGGAGTACTGGAATCAGAGCTGGAATCAATGCTGGAATCAGGGCATCATAGGGTCAGAGTTGGAAGGGACTCCGCAGGCCACTGAGTCAACTATCTCATTTTACAAATGAGGAGACTGATATAAAAAGGGATTAAGTAACTTGTCCAGGGTCACCCTGCTGACAAGTGTCTGAAGCAGGATTTAAAATGCTCTTCCTAACTCCAAGACTAGGGCTTTCTCTTCTAAGCCATGCTGCAGCGTGATAAACTAGACTGAATGCCAACTTTAGGTATTTAAACTTTACTCCTTAAGAAGCTGATGTGCTGTGGGGTTTTGAGCTCAGTAATACATTTCTAACGTATAGCTCTTGTCATACATTACGCTGCAGTGCATAGGATGCATTAGAAATGATGGAAATATCCCCCAGTACTCTAGCTTCTTTGTAATTTTAAAGAGGAAAAGAAAATAGAAGTACATACCAAAAAAAAAATACATATATATATATATATATATATATATATATATATATATATATATATATAAACACACACACACATTTTTTAAAAAACAGATTATAGGGCAGAGCCAAGATGGTCAAGTAAAGGCAGGGACTTACCTGAGATCTCCCAAATTTTCCTCTCAACAACTTTAACATAACATTTCAAAACAAATTCTGGAGTGCTGGGACCAACAAAAGGATGAGGTGAAAGAATTTTCCAGCCCAAGAAAATTTAGAAGGTCAGCAGAAAAGGTCTGTTTCACTAGGGTAAGAGTGAAGCTCAGTCTACTATGGGCCACACCCCAATAAGCCAGCAGCAGTGCTTCTGAAGGCCTCAGCCCACAAACAGTAAGGGGATCAGAGAATTGGTCAGAAGGAGATTATAGGTGACCCTCTGCTGGCACTGGGAGCAGGACTCTGTTGAATTACCCATACAGTTTTAGTCACAGTCCCAGAGTGAGGAGAAGCATTAACAGGAGCAGAGACACTAGTTATAGCTCCAGGATAAAAAAAAAGTGCTTGTGGTCACTCACAGACCAGAGCACAAGCCAGGAGAGAAGTGATCGCACCTCTCCTTAGATCATACTGCCTTGAAAGAACTGAAATCTTACAGACCCCCCAGAACTAACTCTGAAACCCAGAACACGAAAAATCTGATGTTTGGGACAATGCCCCCTCTACCCTAGGAGTACAGTCCAACTTTAACATAGTTAAAAGTCAAGAAATAAGATGGAAAAATGAGCAAACAAAAAAAGAACCTGAATATAGAAAGTTACAATGGTGACAGGTAAGCTCAAAACACAAAGACAACAAAGTCTAACAGCTATACCCAAAGCCTGGAAAAAAAAATGTGAACTGGTCTCAGGCTGAAGAAGAATTCCTGAAAGAACTAGAAAGGATTTTAAGAATCAAATAAGAGACACAGAGGAAAACTTGGTAAAATAAATGAGAGTAACACAAGAAGATTATGAAAAAAGAATTTATAGCTGGGTAATTGAGGCGCAAAAAAAATTAGGGAAGAAAATAACATCTTAAAAAACAATCTAAGGGGCAGTCAGGTAGTACAGCAGATAAAAGTACTGCCCTGGAATCAGGAGGTCCTAAGTTCAAATCTGATCCTAGACATTTACTAGCTGTGTGACCCTGGGCAAGTCACTTAACCCCAACTGCCTAAAAAAAAAAAAAGACTAGGTCAAATGGTAAAAGAGGCACAAAAATCCACTGAAGAGAAGAACGCCTTAAAAAGCAGAACCAACAGTAAAAGAGCTACATAAATCCACTGAAGAAAAGAACTTAAAAAGTACAACTGGCCAGATGGAAAAGGAGATATAAAAACTGACTGAAGAAAATAATTCCTTAAAAGTTAGAATTGGGTAAGTGGAAGCTGAAGACTCCATGAGACATTAAGAAACAGAAAATAGAAGAAAATGTGAATTATCTCAATGGGAAAAAATGATCTGGAAAACAGACTGAGGAGAGATAATTTAAGACTTATCCAACTTCCCAAAAGCCATAATCAAAAAACAAGCATAGACATCTTTCAAGAAATTATCAAGGAAAAATACCCTGATCCCTTAGAATAAGAAAGTAAAAAAGAAAATGAAAGAATCCACCAATTACCTCCTGAAAAAGACCACAAAATGAAAACTCTCAAGAATATTATAGCCAAATCCCAGAGCTCTCCAGTCAAGTAGAAAATATTGAAAGCAGTGAGAAAGAAATAATTCAAATATTGTGGAGCCATAGTCAAAAGATTTAAAAGCTTTTCCATTAGAGGATCAAAGGGCTTGGAATATGATATTCTAGAGAGCAAAGGAGCTGGAATTACAACCAAGAATCACTAAGCCGTTAAAACTGAGTATAATCCTTCAGGGGGGTAAAATGGATATTTAATTAAATAGAGGACTTTCAAGCATTCCTGATGAAAAGAACAGAACTGAATGGGAAATCTGACCTTCAAATGCAAGATTCAAGAATGACAAGGTTAACAGGAAAGAGCAATTATAAGAGATTCAATAAAGTTAAACTGTTTACATTCTTACATAGGGGGACGATACTTGTAACTCCTAAGAACTTTATCATTATTACGTTAGTTAGAAAGAGTCTACATAACAAGCATGGGTGTATGTTGACTATGATGAGATGATATCTAAAATAATAGAATTAAGGAGTGGTAAGAAAGAGAGATGTACCGAGATAAGGGGAAGGGAGAGGTAGAATGGGGTAAATTATCTCACATAAAAGAAGTGTGAAAGAGCTTTTATAGTGCAAGGGAAGATGGGGGGGGTGGACAATGTTGAACCTTACTCTCATCAGAATTGGCTCAAAGAGTAGGAATAACAAGTAGGAGGGGAAGGAGTTGTGCGGATAGAAGGGAGAGCAGACTGAGGGAGGCAGTGGTCAGCAGTAAAACATTTCTGAGGAGGGGCAGAATGAAGGGGAAAGGGGGGAGAGACATACAGAAGGAAAAAATAAGATGTAGGGAAATACACAGTAATCATAACTGAAAAAATTTTTACAGCAAGTGTTTCTAATAAAGGCCTCATTTCTCAAATACATAGAAAACTGAGTCAAACTTATAAGAACATAAGTCGTTCTCCAATGAATAAATGGTCAAAGGATATGAACAAGCAATTTTGAGATGAAGAAATCAAAGCTAGTCCTATGAAAATATGCTCTAAATCACTACTGATTAAAGAAATGCAAATTAAAACAACTCTGAGATACCACCTCATACATATCAGATTGGCTAATATTACAGAAAAGAAAAATGACAAATATTGCAGGGGATTTGGGAAAGTGGAACACTAAAGCACAGTTGGAGCAGTTGTGAACTGATTCAACCATTCTGGAAAGCAATTTGAAACTATGCTCAAAGGGCCATAAAATCCTGTATACCCTCTGACCCAGCAATACCACTACTAGGTTTGTAACCCAAAAATATTTTTTAAAAAGTACCTATATGTATGAAATATTTACAGTAGTTCTTTTTTTTTTTTGGAGGGGGGGAAGGCAGGGCAATTGGGGTTAAGTGGCTTGCCCAAGGTCACATGACTAGTAACTGTTAAGTGTCTGAGGTTGGATTTGAACTCAGGTCCTCCTGATTCCAAGGTGGGTGCTCTATTCACTGCACCACCTAGCGGCCCCTAGCAGTTCTTTTAGTGGTGGCAAAGAATTAGGAATCAAGGACATAGTTATTAACTGGGGAATGGCTGAAAAAGTTGTGGTACAAAGTGAAGTAAGCAGAAGCAGGAGAGCAGTGTGCACAGTCACAGCAGTGCTACATGATGATTAGCTGTGAAACACCTTCTGTTCTCAGTCGTACAACACCTAAGATGATGCCAAAGGACTCATAATGAAAAATGCTATCCACCCTCAGAGAAATAAAGATGGGGTCTGAACGCAGATCAAAGAATTCTCTTTTACCTTATTTTTCTTGCTTTTCTTTCATAATATGACTAATATAGAAATATGTTTTGCATTATTGCACATATGTAACCTTTATCAAACTGCTTGCCTTCCTAACGAAGGTGACAGAAAAGAGAATTTGGAACATAAAATTGTTTTAAACCAATTTTAAAAATTGTTTTACATGTAATTGGAAAAAAAACAAACAAACCCCAAAACAAAAACAAAACAGGTTACAAAAAATTTAAGGGGGAAAAATGCAAAGGTTAATGGCTCTCTTTTTTAAAATCAGCAAATTCTGAAGGACTTTTCTGGTTATCCAAGTCATAATTTTAAGTTAATAAGGACACATCTATTTCTGCAGCTTGTTAAATCAACTGTGAAGCAAAATAGCAGGAAGGGCTGCTTTACACACACCCATCTGAACTCCAGAGGCTGGAAGTGATGCCACTCATTTTCACAAGGAAGTGTTACCTCTCCCCACCTAGAGACAGGATTTTGTGCTCCCAATCAGTTTGTGAGGTGAAAATCACACTCAAGAGGGGAGATGAAATGAGTCATTCTGTTAAACAGTAATCCTCCCAGCCCCCACATGCAGCTAAGTCCCTGGAATCTTGAATACCAGCTAATCTACAAAACATTAACCCAACTCAGAGTTGGCTTGGTCTACCAGGCAACTGGGAAACGAAATACACTCTTTTTAGGAATCTCCACTTACTACCACTAAATAAGAACATGAGTTTGTTAACAGTTTTTCCTACTCTGCCACTCAATATCAACTAAACAGTGCAGGAAAGTCTCAAACTTATTAAATTAATGTAGTCTCAAGCATCAGAAAATAGGCCATAAAAATAAACTCACCTTTTCCATCTGTAGCAGAGGCTTCTTGTAAATGTCTTATTGACCTAAAAATAAACATTCAAAGAGCACAAGTTAGCTCATGAATTTACATTCCTTTTCTTAGGTTCAGCCATTAACTACAACTTGGGGCAATTTCTTTAATATTTCCAAATCTCAAATACACAATCTTTAAAATGAAGTGAGAGTGGATCACATGGCCTTTAAAGAAAGACTGGATTTGAAATCAGAATTCTAGAACTGGAAGGGACACCTGAGACCATCTAATACAAGTCACATGTGAACACAAATCTACTCTACTACCTATGTGATAAGATGTGGTCCGGCCTTTGTCTGAAGCCTCTAGTGAGGGCAAATCCATTAACTCCCGAGGTAGTCCAATCCACTTTTGGACAGCTCTATTCATTGGGAAGTTTTTCTTTATATCAAGCCTAAATCTGTCTCTTTGCAACTTCTCTTCTTGGCTCCTAATTCTGCCCACTGGGGACAAATCAAATCCTCTCTCTACTTAGCCCTTCAAATATTGTTGAGGTTTTTGGTTGTTGTTTTTTTTAAGGTGTGAGGAGCATCGTGTGTATATGATAAAGGCCCTTTGATGAAGGGAAAGAGGAAGGAAATAAGCATTTATGTAGCACCTTCTATGTTCCAGGTACTATGGTAAACACTTATCTCATTTGATTCTCACAAAGTGATGTAGGTGCTGTTATTATCTTCACTTTACAGTTAAGGGAACTGAGGCAAACAGATATTAAATGACTTGCCAGGGTCACACAGCTAGGTTGTGTCTGAGTTCAATTCTGAATTCAGGCAGGCCTAGGGGTCTATTCATCAAACCACCTAGATGCCTCTGGACACTGTGGATACCAGTGCAGCCTGTCAATATCCATCACATATCTTATTTCTTCTTTAAAAAAATGTTTTATTGTTGTGTTTTGTTTATGCCATTAGCCTTTTCTGGTTACAACCATGTTGTAAACCAAGCTTCTAGCAAGTTCACTGTTTTAAATGCAATAAGCATGTGTGCAAAAAGCATAGTTAAAACAACTTTACTATGACAAGATTAAAAGGAACAAGATTCCAGAGTTAAAAGAATATAAAATGCTATGTTCACAGTCACCATAGCAAAGAATAGGCTGGAACAGGAAGACATTCAACAGCTTGAATGAGAGAGAAACATCTAACTACACTTCCCTAAGCCTTTTTCTATTTCAAACTTCCAAGTGTATAGAAGCCCTACCTGAAGATAGCCAAGCTCCAACCACAAACCTTCCTCCCCTGCTCAGGGAACAAAGATGAATGAAGTAAAACCAACTGACAGATTCAGCAAGTCTAACAGCATATACAATACTGCACCCAAATCTCCCACTCTTCCAAGAAAAAGTTTCTTATCTCTTCTTAGGGACCAAGATTGGTCACTGCAATTACACAATATTCAATAGTCTTTCAAGACACTTAACAAAACTATCAGATTCTCCTCTTAACATGTTTCCTTCTATATGATAAATATTTCTATTTCCTCCAACCAATCCTCACGTAGCATGACTCTGAAGCCCTTTACCGTGATGGCTGCCCTCCACCTATACACTCTCCAACTTAGAAATGGTTACTGCTAATAAGGGACCTGAAAATTAACACTGAAGATAGGCTCTGACTAGCAGAGAGAGAATTGAACAGGACTATCACCTCCCTTTTTCTGGACTTTCTATTAGTCTTAACAGAGTCTAACATTCACTTTTTTTGGTTATATACTATATCACGTTGTTCACTTATACTGAGTTTGCGGGCAAATGCCTCACGTAACTTTCAGATGAACTGCTGTGTAGGCAGGCTTCTCTCATCTTATACTCATATAGCTGATTTTTTTCTAACCCAAGGCTAAGACTACTTAATATTATTAAATTTCATCTTATTAGATTTGACATAATGATCTAAATGGTCAAGATCTTTTTGGACCTTAACTGTCCATCCAATGTTAGCTATCCAATTTTTTGTCCTCTGAAAACATGATAAACATGCCATTCTATACCATTATCCAAGTCACTGATAAAAATGTCAAATAGCACTGAGCCCACCATGGGGTTGTGGGACACCAGAAAAGAGAATTCCTTCAAGGAGAATTCCAATCATTAAAGAACCAAAGACTCTTTGGTCCTACCATTAAAACAGATCTGAACCCAATGAAATAAATTGTCACTGAGGTCACACATCACCATGGTATAAAAGACTTTCCTAAAATCTGGGCCAACTGCATCTATCTACATTATTCTCCTAATTCACGGTCAGCAAAATACAGCCTACGGGTCAAATCCAGTGGCTGCCTAACTCTATTTAAAAATGGGAAAAAAAACTTCATTCATTTAAAAATAGTCTGCAGACCATAGTTTGCTGAACTCAATTATGTTTTTTTAAATTAAATTTTAATTTTAAATTTTAATCTTTTTATGTATGCTTTTGTATTTTCTACACAAAAGTTATCTGACAAATGTAATGGTAATGTAATTTGAATTTGAAGATCCCTTTGTATTGGCAAAGGTAACAGGTACTTAGCACTCAGTAATTAATCAAGCCTCTGTTAAAGAAACAGAAGGTATGAACTCCTGTTTTTGATGTAACAGGAAGGGGCTGGCTGAAATAGGAAGGAGCTAATGCCATGTGCCTGCGTGTGTGCGTGCGTTCGTGCGTGCTTCTGTGTGTGTGTGTGTGTGTGTGTGTGTGTGTGTGTGTGTGTAAGGAGAAGCCTCTGACAATTTCTTGGGATAAGTTTCCTGGAGGCTTAGAAGCAGCTGCTGCTGAGAAGGCTGAAGAGAATGATTTTGATTTTGGGAAACTGGGTGAAGTGCTTTTGATTCTGGGAACCAGCTGGAGCTTCTGCTGCGGAGCTATCAGCTTCTCCTGGGAGCTGCTGAAGACTTCCAAAGGAGAGCTGCTGAAGACTTCCAAAGGAGAGCTGCCAAAGACTGAGGAAGCATGACTGTGATGCTGGTACTTTGCATGAACCTGTTTGTGGCTTTGTTGAGCCTTGACTTCCCAGGAACAGAGGCTGTGAAAGATTTAAGGTGGACTGGACACTGTGACCTTCAGCGTGGTATAGGAACTGCACAGAGAGTAGACAAGGACCTGGGAGCTGTCTGCCTTTGAACCCAGGTGACAGTTTGGTGAATCCAGGTAGGATCTGGGACCATGGAAGGGGATCCAGAGAATCTGAGAGACCACCCTGAGTCAAGCTGAAAGAAGACTTTACTTGGATACTGTGTACTGACTGAGAAACTGTAATTTCCTAGTGACCTAGGGGTGGAGGGCTTATGTATTTTCTGATGACTGGATAGTGAATGATGACTGAATAGCAAATGATTTGTAATTTGGTTGTGCCCCATGGATGGAGAACTTTGACTATTGTACTTTGTGTCCCTTAAGGAGGCAAACCTCCTTTAAGGATGATTGAATGATCGAGATGATTGAATGATTGAGTTACTAAATGATTGTTCTTTGTTCAAAACTTTGTGACAACTGTGGTGAAAACTATGTGGCCATTTTAGTGATAAGCTGTTGTGAATGCTGTATTTTAATTCTCTGTGATAAGGTGTAACACTGTGAATGCTGTACCTTGATTTTCTGTAGATGTTTTGCTCTGATCTGTTATTGAATAGAGTGTTGACTATACTGCATAATCAGAACTATGAAAAGCTGTTCACAGCAGCATTCTTCTGGAAAGCTGCTCCTGCTTGCAACTATGTCTGATTCTACCAAGAAGACAAACTGGTGTTTTATCTCCTATCTCCTGAAGTCAAGGTCAATCATTGCTTTTAATCTGAGTTCAGCTGTCTTTTAATGCCAAAGAACATAAATAGTTGAGTACTTTTCTCATAAAATTCCAAATAGTTTTCCAGAACAGCTGGATCAATTCATGGTTCCAACAGTGCATTAATGTGCTTTTCTTTCCATAGCCCTCTAACACTATTTTCCATCTTGTATCATTCATGTAATTTGGTACTTTACTTTGCATTTCTCTTAATAGAAGAGACTTCTGGGGCAGCTGGGTGGCACAGTGAATAGAGCACCAGCTCTGGAGTCAGGAAGACCTGAGTTCAAATCTGGCCTCAGATATTTAACACATGCTAGCTGTGTGACCTTGGGCAAGTCACTTAACCCCAACTGGCCTGCCCTTCTTCTCCCCGCCAAAAAGCAAAAAAATAGTAGAGACCTACCATTTTTTCATGCTTTTGATAGTGTGCATTTTTCCTTCTAAAAAGTGTTTATATCCTTCAACTGCTTACCTATTGGGGAATGGTTCATAGTCTTATATTTTCATGCCAATTCCCTGTATACCTCAGATATCAGACTTTTATCAAAGATATGTGATGCAAAGATTTTTTCCCCACTTAACAGTTTCTCTTCTTGTTCTTGCTGCATTGATTTTGTTCAAGCAAGAGCTTTAATAATTTTATATAATAAAAACTACCTATTGTGTCATTTATAAGCAATCAAATCTACAATCACTTATTAAGTGCTTACCATGTGCCAAGCACTTTGCTAGGTTCTGAGGAAACAAAGATAAAATACAATTTTTGTCCTTAAGCAACTTATATGCTATCATCAGAGAGAAAACATGTATATATAAAGTAAATGAAAAGTAAATTTGGTGGAGGGAGGGAGGACACTAGAGGCTTCATGAAGAAGGCATCCCTTGTTTGGTTATGAATTCTTCACCTAGCCATAGTTTGGAAAAGTAACTCCTATCATTTTCTAATTTGTTAATGACATGACCTTTTACATTTAGGTTGACTACTAGGAGCTTATGGAGATACAAGATACTAGTCTAAACCTGTTTTCTGCCAAAATGCTTTCCAGTTTTCCCAGCAGTTCATGTCAAATGCGGATTCTTTTTCATGGTAATTTCATGGTGTTTTTAGGTTTAGTAATCATTGGGCTACTGTGACGTTTGACTCTGAGTTTTTCTTATCTAGCTTGTTTCACTGACTTATTTTTTCTACTTTAAAAATCATACCAAATAGATTTCCTGATTACTGACATATCATTTGAAACCTAGTAATGCTAGGTCCTTTTTTCCCTTAAGTTTTTGTCATGATTTTCTTTGGGATATGATATTCTTCCAAATAAATTTTGTTATTATTTTGCCAAATTCCATAAAGTAATCAATTGATAATTTGACTGACATGTCACTAAAACCATACTTATTTTAGTTAGTACTGTCATATTTATTAGATTGGCATGAACCAAGGAAATGCTTCTCTAATCACTGAAGCCTTCCTTAATTTCTAGAAGAAGTATATTAGAGGGGCAGCTAGGTGGTGCAGTGAACAGAGCACCAGCCCTGGAGTCACCTGAGTTCAAATCTGGCCTCAGACACTCAACACGAAAACTAGCCATGTGACCTTGGGCAAGTCACTTACCCCCAATTGCCCTACCTTCCCCCTCCAAAAAAAAAAGAGAAAAAGAAAAAAAGAAAAAGTATATTGTAGTTTTATCTATATACATCCTGATTATGTCTTAGCAAGATCATAAGAGTATAGATTTAGGGCTAGAAGGAACCTCAAAATAAATTTAGTCTAATCCCATCATTTTAAAAATGAGAAACTTTCAATTCATAGCAACATTTTACCAAATACAGCGCTTTAGGCTTGAGTGACATGGAGATGCCCTCTGCTGGTTAGTTAGGAAAGTCAACAATCGACCATTTGACCCTGCTTAATGGTGAAGGAAAAATTCTGCCAAGACCTGGGATGTGATTCAAAAACAAAAACACAGAGACTATAATCAATTAACAGCCTGTTGATAAAAGAAGGCCTTAAGATAATCTAACCTTTACCAGTGGGGAGAATAAGTCATCAAAGCTCATATCCAGGCTGGACATATTAAGTAGTGACAGAAGCTACCTAAAAGCAAAGTCTGATAGTTTACTGATCAGATAACGTCTAAGTACTGCATTCTTTTCACACAGTCAGAGTTTCACTAAACTGAGATTTTAACTCGTTTTCTAAGGATATCTTAGTAGCTATCTGATTCACCTATATTCACCTGCAGTTAATTTTCACAATTAAATTTTAAATTAAATTTACCATTACAGTACTATTTCTAACTTGACCAGGCCCTGGTTTTTGTTTTTTTCTTAGCTGGCACCCTTCATTTATACAAAGAACAGAAAAGAGTAAATGGTTTTATGATAACACCAATTCTTTGGCATTAATGATTCCATGTGTGGGTCCTCCTTCCCCCAATTTTACAGCATTTTTGGAAAGTAGTATAACACAGTAGTGTCAAACTCAAATATAAATGGATCCATATGGGCTACATTTTGACTTAGAAAACCCCAAATTAACAGTGTCTATGTTGTAGCTTTATTTATTTATTTTTGTTTGTTTGGGGGTTTTTTGATTTTTGGAGGGGGGAGGGCAGGGCAATTGGGGTTAAGTGACTTGGCCAAGGTCACACAGCTAGTTTTTGTGTTAAGTGTCTGAGGTCGCATTTGAACTCAGGTCCTCCTGACTGTGAGACCGGTGTCTATTCACTGTGCCACCTAGCCACCCCTATTTATTTTATTTTTTTAAACATTGCACAATTATATTTTACTCTGGTTCTGGCAGCACTGGGAGTGTTTGCTTCTGTGAGTTTGATGCCTTTAGTGTAGCAGATGTGAAGCAGCCAGGAAGCCCTGGATTCATGACCCACTTCTACCACATCTCCTGGCTGTGTGACCTGGGCAAGTCACTGACCCTCTCAGTGCCCCAAGCAGCCCTTGGGAGGTTATAAACAGCTGAACAGTGACATATATACCAGTAGAGGGAATTTCCTCAGTGGGAGTTCTCTATATCTGTAAAATCATAGGTCTGGACCCCAAAAAAAACCCCAAAAACCACCCCCCCAAAAAAAACTAAAACAAAAAACAACTTCCAGGGCATTCATTTAAAATAAAGAATAATTTTAATCTAGTAGCAAGAAATTTATTTCTCAAACTCCATGGTTCCTTCCTGAGACCCACCCACTTGAAGGATTCCTAGCAATGCAAATGAAGCCAGGTAGGTAAGTAAATAAACAAATCTCTTGGTGATGGTAGGGTTGAGAATCAGTACTCAAAGCTAACGTGTGCGCCTTAAGATTACAATGATAGGTGCAAATTAAAGTAACGCTTTAAAGCTTACAAAACATTTTGTACTGATTTATATGCTCTTTCACATTTCATTTTTGAAATTAACAGCAATCTTTCAGAAGGCAGATTAGCTGGGGATTAGGACCACGCCTATGAAACCCAAAGAACTTAACCCATTTAAGTATTAAACTCACCACAGAAGTATCACACAAAACCATGATCTAACCAAAGGAGTTAAGCTGTTTTCTCCACTACTCATCAGGCCCCCTAACTGTGGATGCAACCCAAGGCTCTGCTCTGAGCCCTCTTCTTGGTTTGCTCTGTACTGTACTCTCCAGGTGACCTCACTGATTCTCATATATTTTATCATCATCTCTATGCAGATGACTCACAGATCTATATAAGCAGCCCCAGTCTCACATCCAGTTCAGGAAATGAACTCATCTAGTTCCTCCTGTAGTTTGGATATGACAAACAAAATACTGCAGAGACATTTCAAATTCAAAATATCCAAAACAAAACTAATTTTATCTTTCTTGCCAAACTCTTCCTGTTATTGTTCTTTCCTATACAAGTCAGGCGTATTACCATTCTTCAAGTCTCCTAGGTTAGCAACATCAGCATTATCCTCAACTCCTCATTCTCCCTAATCCTACAGAAACAATCGGTGGTAAATCTTGCCATTTCTACTTCTACATTTCTCACACCTGATCCCCTTTCTCTATTCATAAAGACACCCCTTAAGCTTAGGCTCTCATCCCCTCTCACCTATTTTAATACCAATAGCTTCCCACTCATCTTCTTACTTGAAATCTCTTCCCACTCTGATCCAATACAGTTACCAAAGGGATTTTCCTTAAACACAGATCTATCACTCATCTACTCAATAAACTGCAGTGATTAGTATGAAATATGAACTCCTCTATTTTGGCTTTTAAAGTCCTTTACAACTAAACCCAACTTCACATTATTCCCTTTCCTATACTTTATGGAGTGCAACTAAGTTGATTTTCTGTTCTTCACACACAACACTCCATCTTCCACATCTGTATGGGCATCACCTGTGCCTGGAATGCACTTGCTCCTCACCTGCATCTCAGAGAATGCCTCATTTCCTTCTTGAAACAACCAGAGCACCTTCTATGAAGCCTTCCTCTCCTGATCTCCAAATTACCAGGGCCCTTGCTCCCTAACCACATGTGGAAATGCTGCATCCCTTGAGAGAACATAAACTCCTTGAGAGAAGAGACAGTTCTCATCTTTTGTCATTGTATCCTCAAGACCTAGCAAAGAAACCGGCACTGAGCAGAAAATAAAAGTGTGCTGTTTGAACTTTAGACAGGAGTACACTAAAGATTATTTAACTACATGAAACATTATTCAATTATTACCTTAGGACATAGTCTTTAAATCAAAACAAATTAAAAAAAACAAATCTAAAAGCTAATCGTTTTTTCCAGTGTGCTCAGGAAAAAGTCAACCATTCTGAAGACAGTTTCCATGCTGAAGAAATTTCCACATTGAAATCTGTCTTTAGTTTTATTTTATCTATATCACTTTATCTTCCTGGCAAGAAAATGCTATTTAATGGCACTCTTTCATCTAGGAAATGTACACTCTATCACTAATGAGCCAGCATTTTCAGGTTCCTGTCAATGACAGCTATTACTGTCTAGAAGAGCACAGACTTTCAGAGACTGCAAGCTGCAGATGGGGCACTCCTGGTTTACTCACCATACCACTGGGAAGAGTATGGCTCCACAGCACAGCAGGTCCACCAAGAACAAAGCATCTTTCCACAAGCCATACTCGGTTGTTCCTTCCTCAGTTGATTCTATGATGATGTAGGCCACATTTGCCAGGACCTGCAGAACATGATGAGTCACTGAATTCTGAAGGGTCATGCAAAGGAGCAGACCCAAGAGCAGTAGTCAAACAGGAGAACTGGACACCTACCTTCCAGCTCCCTACCAAATCTTTGTGTTTTAGGCAAACTGGGCCTTAGCTCAGGTTAAACTTCCCAGCAGATGAGCAGCTGGTACTTTATTGTCCATGGCCACTGCTCCTACGATATACAGATCAAGGATGACCCTTCCATGGGTCTCAGATTTTTGGATAATGAAGCTCCTCTGGGTTTGATATCGTGGAAATTGTGATGTTAGTTACATAAGAGGGGCGAAAATGGAACTCATAAACTCCAAAACTCCCATCTCTTCCCTTACAGGAAAAACTTAGTTTTAATTCATTTTAAGGCATTATGGTAAGTGCCAGGGATAGAAAGACAAAATGAAAAAGACTGTCCTCAAAGAGCTTACTGAGTCAGAAGATGAGGGAGAAGAATCGAAAAAGCTTCCAAGAGAAGATGGCACATGAAGTAAGCTTTGAAGACAAGGTTTTTGAGAAGCAAAAATGAAAAGGAAGTATACTACAGACCTAGGGAAGAGCTTAACAGAATGCAGGGAGGGAAGAGATAAGCACATCAACTTTGGAGAATGACTAGCAGTCAAATTTGGCTGGAATGAAGAGTTCATGGAAGCATGAAACAGGTCAGAAAGATAGACAGAACTGAGATTGTAAAGGGCTTTTATCCTGGAGGCAAATGAAAGTCACTGAAAGTTGTTGAGCAAAAGGGTGACACGGTCTGACTTGTACCTTAGAAAGATTATTTTGGCAGGTATGTGAAGGGTAAGTTGGAGTGGGAGAGGATGGAATCAGAGAAACCCATCAAGGGACTATTTCGATAGCCTAAGTATAGGATGATGAGGGCCTCCAAATACTATTTGGTAATTATGTAAATGGAAGGGGATGGATGGAGAAATGTTATGGAGGTAAGAAATGGCAAGATCTGGCAATTGAACAGAAATAGGTGAAGAGCTGAGCATGACTCTGAGGTTATGAATCTGAGTGACTGGAAGGATTGTCATGCTCTTAATGAAAAGAGCAAAGCCTGAAGGAGAAACAGGTTTAGCGGACAAGGATAATGAGTTCTTTTTCAGGTTATGTTGAATTTGAGATACTTATGGTATATCTAGGAAAAGACAAGCAGTAGGCAGCTAACAATGTGTGAGTAGAGTTCAAGCTGGATTAAAGCTAGATATACAAATCTGTGAGACATCTGTATAAAGCTAAATGAACTCACAGGAGTTGAAGAGATCTCCAAGAAAGTGCACATAAAGAGAAAAAGGAAAAAAGGCACAGGGCCCTAGGAAACAACTACTTTAAGGACAGAAGATAGAAGAGGCATTGGAGGCTTGAAGACAGGCAAGAAGATTTGAAAGGATTGCTGATGGAGTGGAACAGAATGTCAATCAAGGAAAAATAAACACTTTTCTCTGTGGCAGGGAAAGCTCAGTTGAAATGGTGGTATAACTTCCACCAACAGTATTCAACAGTTTGGAAGTACTTGTATTTATCTTATATTTATTTTAAATGCATACATGATGTCTCCCCTTTTAGAATATAAATTTCTTGAGGGCAAGGGCTTTCTCATTTATATCTTCATTCATCTAGTCTAGCTTAACAAATTCCTGTCAACTAACTCAACAACTGTGGAGAGGACAGATCGAACCAGGACAGGGGTTGAAGGAGGAAGGGAGAGTAATCCAGGGTTGAGAACTGACAGGACAGGAACAGCAGCGGGACAAGGAGGGGAAAAGAGTCAAGAGTGAACACATATAATTAAACTGATCAACTAGAAATTGGGTCAAGACTGTGAAGAGAAGACAGTGAGGCCAAACAGTGAAGGAGAACAGGATGGAATGGAGGGACTGGAAACTATAGTAGGATGAGTAGGTTTAGGAACAATGAGGTCAAGCAAGAAATTCCTGGGTTCTAAATCATGGAAGTAAAACAATAATAGATCATGATAAACTCTAAAATGAAACTGAGGTGGGGGGGGAGTGGGGAGTGGGACCAACTGACTCTGCAAATGATGGTCATGAAGGATTCTTATGAACTGAGAGGTCCAGATATCTGAGAGGACATAAACGTGTATTGTTAAAGTTCCCATGCTGAAGGTAGCACTTGGGATAGAGAAGAAGACTCTAAGCCAGGTACTGGTACTCCTTAAGAAAGGAAGTAACCCAGCAATACCACTTCTAGGGTTGTATCCCAAAGGGATCATAGAAGTGGGAAGAGGCCCCGTATGTACAAAAATATTTAAAGCGGCTCTTTTTGTGGTGGCAAAGAATTGGAAATCAAGGGGATGCCCATCAATTGGGGAATGGCTAAACAAGCTGTGGTATATGAATATAATGGAATACCACTGTGCTAAAAGAAATGAGGAGCAGATTGACTTCATAATAACCTGGAGAGACTTATACAATCTGATGTTGAGTGAGAAGAGCAGAACCAGGAGAAATTTGTACACAATTACAGACACAATGTATGTGTGATGACCAACTTTGATAGACTGGGCTCTTCTCAGCAATGTAAGGTTATAAAACAACTCCAAAAGACTCATGATGGAAAGAGATATCCACATCCAGAGAAAGAACTACAGTTTGAATGCAGATTGAGGCAAACTACCTGCTCTCTTTCTTCTGCTTGTTTTGTTTTGTTTTGTTTCCTCTTTCCCATTGTTCATTTCATCGATTATAATCATTCTTTACAACGTGACTAATGTTTAATGTGAAGGTATTTGCAGATCCTATATTTGACTGCATGCCACCATGGTGGGGGGGGGAGGGAGAGGGCAGGGGTGAAAATGTGAAACTCAAGGAACTGTGGAACTGGATCTTGTAAACTAAAAGTAAATAAATTAATTTTTTAAAAAAGGAGGTAGAGTGATCTAGAGTCCATATGATTATGGGAAGAAGGCTCTAGACTAGATCATGTAGATGGATGCAGTAAACCTCAAAGGAGCTGTTGCTGAATTATACTGTCAGAGGGATAATATGGAAGTGACACAGTGAGAACAAGTAGTATGCCAACTATTTTTCCTGGTTCAGTGTGTTAGGGGACATGAGAAAAGAGAACAATCAGCACTAGAGAGGATAGCCAGAAATGCCGTGTTTTCTGCAGTGAGTCAGGTTTCCATAAAAGCAAGAAAGATGGCAAGAGTATGAAAAGAAGAGTTTAAAGATGAAGCTGGTCCAGCTACTCTGAAAACACTTTTCTATTCTTCAGTTTATGACTTTAGGTTTTAGTTTGTCATCAGTAGTTTTACTTCTTATGAATATTTCAACTGGGAGATTTATGATAGAAGCAAAAGACCATCAAGTGGCTTATGCTCTGAAGAAATTTACAATTTAAATTTTCCAGATTACTCAAGATAATGTGGTTATATTTGTTTAGTACCATGAAAAATCCATAGCCCCAGAGTATCTTCCTTGACTTTCTCCTGACATCTCCAAATTACAAATGTAAATATACCATGCTATTATAAAAATCTTAAGTATAGTTCTTTCTTTTTTTAAATGGATTAGCGATGATTTATTTCTATGATTCAAGTAAAAATGTTTCATTTCCCATAAATACAAATTATTTTGAAATGCAGTTTTTTCCTAACTCCCAATTTCTTTCCCGCCACATTTTTCTTTCAAAAGTCTCTTCACTAAGGTCTAATGATCTTAAACTTATGTATCTACTGTATTATTATTTAAATTAAAAAGTGAAAACCAAACTTAATTATCTGTTAAAGCAGTAACTTCACTTTGTCTTGGAACTATGTTCTCGGCAGGAGAATCAAACTGCTTGCCAGGCTTGCAGGTACTGATGTGCCAAATACTCTTCCTAGAATACCATACTGCATATACAGCTTCTATGAACATATATGTCTAGGCTCAGCCAGTGTCAGAATTAGAAGCTGGTATTTCAGTATTAGAAATTGATTTAAAAGTCTAAGTCAGTGAAAAAGTACCTTCCCTTACTTTCTTGTCTAGATCAAAACTGGAATCAATAACTAAAATTTGTACTTCTAAGTTAGAGGCTGGTAAACCAAAGCCTCGAGGGATATCAGTGCTGAGATATAAAGTTGCCTCACCTGCAGTGGGATGACAATCATAAAGATCTTTTTGTCTTTATCAGAAAGGATGTGTTTGATGAAAGCCCAGCCAGTACCAATGAGTGCAATAGTGATAAACAATAGTGCACCTTTCAATCTGAAAAAGAAATTTTAAAGATTTTAAAAATACCAACAAGTCTCACTGTGTCCAGAAATATTTCAAAGGGCATTTCAGTAATTCACATGAGTTTTGCAGAAAGAGAAATAAGTACAAAGTGGTGGACTCTCACTGATACTTTATCCTTCTTATTATTACACACTTTCTCATTTTATCCAGCAGCCCCAAAATAGCAGCACCAGGATCTGGCACTCTCCCATGAGCTTACCACCTGTCCTATGAGCTCCTAAGCCTTATAACTATTTGCTGAATATACTGACAGCTTTTCTTCACTAAGGCAGAGAGGAAGCATAAACGCCAAATTAATGGGTAATCATGTTTATGGCAGAATCTTGCACAGCATTTCATAGCAGCAGTTTTTAATAGACTATCTTGGATACTTACAGGTGTGTGATGTAGTACACAACAGCCCAACCCTCTATTGGAAATCCCTGAGAGGAGATGTAGTGGTAATCAATCTGAAATCACAGAGCACACAGTCATTTCAAAACACTTCAACCCAAGCCAAGTTTTCACTTACCGAGTCCCATCCTATCACATACATAATTCCACTTAAAATAACATGTAGATAATTTAACTATTGCAATATACTATTCAACCCTCTCAATACAATGTCACTTCACTGGTCACATTCACATTCACATATAATATCAGGCCAGTTTCATAAATCCTATACAAGGGCAGAGTTTCACATAACTAAAGACTCACACAACTTAAAGGGATCAAAATAGACCATCCAGTCATTCAGGTTGATGAATTCGAATTACTCAAAAGAGACAGCTGCCTTTTCTTAAAGATATTCAAAGACTAGCTCTCAGTAAACCTCCTCACAAGCCCTGACTAAAGAAATGTTAACACATCCACTGAATCAACTGGCTTACATCTAGATTAGCACACTTGGAAAGCGAATAACATTTGTTTCTAAGTTTATCTTTCCTAATAAAAAAGAATCATAAGCTATGGCACAAATTATTTTGAAAAAAAAAATCATCTTTTCCACAACCTGAAAGTCACATGCCTTCTGATATATTATGCAGATCAGCAGAAAAAGAACTCTCTTATGCAGGTCCTAAAAGGATAACTAAAAACATCAAAACAGCTTTCATTTCCTCTGAGGTCTTAAATAGGCAAGTTATAATTCCAATCACAAAATGTATCTATGCAGCAATAGTCCTGAACTTTGAAGAAGTGCAGGCATTACATGGCAGTGGTTCTCAACCTTCCTAATGCTGCGACCCTTTAATACTCGTATGTGGGCATATCTGCATGTGGGCGGACCCACCTGGAGATGGATAGAGGAACGGTGTCTCGGTTCCTAAGACTACTGGAAATGGTCTTAGGTGACCCCTGTGAAAGGGTTGTTCAACCCCCAAAGGGGTCACGGCCCACAGGTTGAGAACCACTGGTCTATGGGAACACAGAAGGTCCTTCAAGAATATTTGTGGATCAATCAATGGTTCTCTTTTTTTCCCCAGGTTATTATAGGGTTGAGTCATTAAAAATGCACTCAAAGTCTAATTTTTACTTGCAAACATCCTATATCACAAAGCACTGGCTTAATTTTGATGGCTCAAATTGTTAAAATATTCATTTACACAAAAACAACAGCAAGCATATTAAAATGCAAACTAAATGACTTCGTTTTATCATTAATTGCATGCCAGAACAAGGAAAATACAAGAATTATAGTAAATTGTGGAAAAAATTCAGTAGATGGCACTCTCATTTCAGGTAATGGCAAAAATCAATGTTTCAGGAGGCATTTAGGAGAGATGTTGTGCTACAGGTATGCATTGAGGTTTTATTATCAGGAGGAGCCATGGGCATTAGAACTATGAAGATTTTCATTAAAAAGGGATTCTATTAGTATTTGTTACCCACTTAAGCCCTCTTCCTTCAGGGTAATTTACCCATCCACTCTTTCTGTTCACTTACAAAAGATGGACGCTACTGTAAAATGGACATAAAAATATATTATACATACTGCGTGGAACACCAAGGACAAAGATTTTGTGAAGGGGAGAGCTGCCATCAACCAGTGAATCTTAAAAACATCATTCCTAAAAAAAAAGGGGGAAAAATTTGAGGAAGAATCTCACTGTCTCATAAGTCTCACATACTGTCTCACAAATGGCTACAAACATCACATTAATTTGTTAGAAATACAGTCAATGAAACCTAAAGGAAAACTGAGCCACTACTGTCAGTGGGGTTGGCTCCCATACTGAATTCTTAAAATCACCTGAATTACTGAACATTGTCTACACTGTGACTACAATCATCAGCGATGTGGAAACAAACACTATAGACAAGACTCTGTCCTACAATTAAGTTGAAGGCACAACCTAGAGTATTTACCTTTCTGGATATTTGGGTCAATTTCCCGTTTTAGTGTATACTTGACAGTTCATTAAAGGATGCAAATAAGAACAGACCAATCTCAAAGGCATACCACTAGATGGCATTAAGATTTACATGAAGACATAAAACCCACAGCATGCTAATTAAGGCAATTCAGGGCCCTAACAGATGCACTGCTTGGTATCATTCTTTTTCGTTGACCCTTTCTGGCAGTCCATCAGACTACCAGGTAATGAGTGGCACCTTTTCTTTTTTTGCCTTCCAGCCCTCTCCCATCATTCAGGATATAAAATATAAATCTCAAAAACGATTCTTTTCCTTTCTTGAACTCTCAAAGCATCTGATAGTTTTACGCACAATGGCATCGTATTCTGTATTACCTCTGCTTTTATATATATACACCTTAATCTCTAGCCTTGCCCAAACCATAATCTCACTTATACTTACATCCCCTCAGACACCCATAAACATATCTCACACATACATACTACTCCATAAATGTTTGCTGAAGTAAAGGGATTGAGTCATGCTGGCAAAAAGAAGAATCTAAAGCAATGATAACCCCCGTACCACCAAACTGCTATCAGATAATTCCACTTTATCCCTTTAGTCCCAAGGACAACCATGAGAGAAGACTGACATAAAAGGAAATGTTTTTTATAAAGATCAATTTTAGTCATATAAAGAATTAACATGACAAAAAAAAGTGTATACGGGGAAAAAAAGGAAAGATATAGAGTTGTGGGGATGGGAGAATCTTTGTTTTAAGTGTTTAATACAAAACTGACATTTCAAATCCATAAAGAACTGACACTTCTAATGGTAAGATCCATTCTTCTAATAGATAATCAGTCAAAAGATCTGAATGAGCAGCTCTGGAGAGAACACATTGGTGGGGAGGGGGGAAGTAGAAGGTGGATCCAGACCTCTGATACTTTGTACACTTTTAGAACTCCCAATATGGAGACTCCCTTCAATGCCCTACTGGCAACTGGTTTGCAACTTATTATCTTAAAGTTGCCTGGGCTACTGAGAAAACATTTAATAACCACCTGAAAAATTACTTAAAATTTCTCAGAATAAAAAAATGCAAATTTAAAACATTCTGAGATACTATCTCACATTCATTAAATTGGCAAAGACAGTTCAAAATGATAAAAGTTAATGCCAATATGGCCATGGAAAAAATAGGCACATTATTTTTTTTCTGTTTTTTTTTATATGAGATTCTTTATTAAATTTTTTTGAGTTACATATTTTCTCCCTGTCTTTCCCCCGCCCACCACCCCAAAACAGCCATCCCAGTATTTCCCCCCTCCCCCAGTCTATTCTCTCCTATGTCACTTTTTGGTAGGGCAGGATACATCTCCCAACTGCAGTGCCTGTGTATCTCAAGTTCCAGTTGGATGTAGTCGATAATAATAATAATAATTGCATATATATATATATACACATACACACACACATATATATATTATATATATATATATATATATATATATATATACATACAAAGATAGATAGATAGATACACATTCATAACATT
>CM053581.1:226189400-226204793 GCA_028627135.1 Pseudochirops cupreus
CTTTAGTGGGAAGTATCTTTGTGTGCGTTTTGGAGTTCCAGGATTGGTTTAGAGTCCTATTTTATGGGTATTTTGGGGTGGCTATGTGAGAGCTGCGATATGTTGCTGCTTCTATGCCGCCATCTTGGCTCCGCCCCAATAGGCACATTATTAATACTACCAGTGGAACTATTAATTGATACAATCTTTTGGAAAACAACATGACTACATATAGTAAGAGCTAGAAAAATGTTCTTACCCTCTAACCCAGTGATCTGTCACAAGACTCCCTAAGGATATTTTTCAAGGAGTAAAAAAGCCCTTTCTAAATAAAAATTCATAGCAATACTATCCATAATAGTAAAAAATATCTGGAAACAACCTTTATCTCTTGACAAAAGAAAAGCTGAGTAAAGAATAGCATATGAAAAGGATGGGAGTTATTGCACCATTAGAAATGACTGAGATGAAAACTATAAAGATATAGCAAAACCAAGGCCCTATAGAATTGGTTCAGTCATTTTTCTGACTCTTTGTGACCTCATTTGGGATTTCTTGGCAGAGATGACTAAAATAGTTTGCCATATCCTTCTCCAGCTCATTTTACAGATGAAGAAACTGAGGTAAACAGAGTTAAGTGACTTGCCCAGGGTCACACAGCTAGTGCCTTAAGGTTGGATCTTCTGGATTCTGGGCCTAGCACACCGCACCACCTAGTTTTTCCATAGTATAACAAATAGAAATCTAGCTTCAGAGGCAGAAACACCTAGATTCAAGTACTGGCCCTGACACATATTATCTGTGTGACTCTGGATAAATCACTGAACTCCCAGTCCCCTCAAAACCTCTCTGACTTTAAGATGCTGAGCAGTTTGCTGACTAGCACTGATAGAAAGGATTTCTTTACTAGGAGATCATCCCTACACCAATGGAATCACAGATCTAGCCCTTTAATGAAAAAAAAAGGGAAAAGTGGAACAGAGCCCATCACTGTGTCCTTACTTGAAGCATTTCTAATTTGGTCAGCTTTGCCAGAGCCTGGGCTCCTCTGCCCATCTGCCATCCACTTGGAAAGCCAAGGGTCACCTCCACACCATGATGAAGCACTGGTATAGGACTTTGGCAGAGGAGTAATAATAGCAGCAACAATAATTTTTTTTAAACTAAGACAGTTCAGAAAGGAGCACAAAAGCAAACAGGAAGTTTCTGTTATTTTTCTAAAATTAACATACGCTAACAACTGTAAACAAGAGATATTTACAGTTTCATGTATGATATTCCTTTATTTTTGTTTATGTATATGAAAGGATTTTTTGATGGTTACTAAATATAAAAAAAAATATTTAACTATTTTATAGTCTTAAATCATCTGAACTGACCTAAAGGAACAATGACTATCTCAAAATCTCTCTGCTGACCTCCAATCTTTCACCTCCAACTGCCTTTCAGACATCTCAAACTGGATGTCCAGTAGAGATCTGAAATTAAATACGTCCAAACCTGCATTCATTATCTTCCCCCCAAACTCCCTCCTTTTCCTTCCTTCCCTATTACTGTAGAAGGCAACACTATTCTCCCAGTCTCTCAGACTGAGAACCTACTAATCATGCTGAACTCTTTACTATCTCTAAATCAATAGACATTTATTGAGTGTCTACTCTATGCCAGGAGTTGTGCTAAACAATGGGGATATCAAAGAGGTAAAAGGCAGTCCCTGCCCTCAAGGAGCTTATAATCTAATGGGGGAGACAATACAACACAAATATATATACAAAGCAAGCTATATTCAGGATAACTAGAAGATAATTACCAAAGGGAAAGCACTGGAATTAACAGGGGTTAGTTAAGGCTGCCTGCAGAAGGTGAAATTTTAGTTGGGATTTAAAGGAAACCAGGGAAGTCAACAGTCAGTAGAGGAAGGAGAGCATTCCAGGCATGGGGGACAGCCAGACAAAACGCTGAGAGACGAGAGATGGGGTATCTAGTTCATGGAAAACCCCCTCTGTATCTAATCTGTTGTCAAAATCTCCCAATTTTACCTTGGCAACATCTCTCAAATATGCCCTGTTCTCTCCTCTGACTCTTTCACCACTCTGGTCCAGGCCTTCATACCTGGATTTATTATTATAATAGCCTGCTGCTGGGTCTGCCTGACTCAGGTCTCTCCTTACTCCAATCCATTCTCCATTTAGCCTTTAAAGTGTCTTTCTCAAAGTTCAGGTCTGATAATGTCACACACACACACACACACACACACACACACACACACACACTCACTCACTCACTCACTCACTCACTCACTCTCAATAAACTCCAGAGGCTCTCCCTATATTTTAGGATCAAATACAAAGTGCTCTGTTTGGCATTCAAAGCCTTTCATAATGAGTGGGGTACACTCTCTGCACCCTCTGTGAAGACTCCTTAGAATGAGAAGGGAGAGAAACTATCTGGAAACCAGAGACAGACTTTTTTTAACACTGGACAGACCTAAGTTGGGGGTTTACACAACCTAGGATCCTTTTCCCCTTCCCTTGTTGTCATTAGCATTAGGCCCCTATCAGGAGTTTTAGTCCTCCACCCTTGTATACCACACCCTTAAGCATTAGGGCCCTTTCAGGAGTTTTTGACCACCGCCCTTTCTTGTGACCTTTTCCCCTCACTTGCTTTGGCGTTTACCAAATAAGGCCATGGATGATACCTTGGCTTCCTGTCCCACCTCCCTGCCAATAGGAGACAGTGGCAGGCTTCTTTGTTATCCACCACTGGGTTAGATTTCCAGCCAAGACTGAGAGCCCACCTCCCAGCCAACAAAGATAGTGATGGGCTTCTTCTATCTGCCATTGGGTTAGATTTCGCACCAAGACTGAGAGCCCGCCTCCTAGCCAATAGGAGAAGGGACAGCCAGGGGGAGGGGGTGTGACTGCCTTAGGGTATAAATTCTAGTTCTGTCTTTTGTAACAAGCCCCCTCTCTCGTAGATCCCAGCCATAGAGAGGACCGCCCACTTCCTGTTGGGGAAGGGAATAAAATTTGCTGTTCTTTCCTCAAGATATCTCTGATTTTTAAAATTTTTCTTGGGGAGGGGATTTTTGGGGTCCCCGTACCCCACACAAAAACCTGGGCTCTTTCTACCTTTCCAATTTTCTTGTATTTTACTCTTCGATCCAATGACACTGGTCTTCTGGCTGTTCCCCAAATAAGACCCTCCATCTCTTAGCTCCGTGCATTTGGTCTGGCTGCCCCCCAAGCCAAGAATATTCTCCCTTCTCAACTTCACCTACTGACTTCCCTGGCTTCCTTTAAGTCCCAACTAAAATCTTACCTTCGAGAAAGCATTTCCCAACCCCTCCTTATTCTAATGCTTTCCCCTCGTTAATTATCTCCTATTTAGCCTAAATATAGCTTGCTTTGTAGATATCTGTTTGCATATTGTCTCTCTAGTTAAGATTATAAACTCTTTGAGGGCAGGTACTGTTCTTTGCTTCTTTTTGTACCCCCAACACTTAGCACAGAGCCTGTCACCTAGCAGGTGCTTAATAAATGTTTACTGATTGATTGATTATAACTAAATATAAAGAAATGAAACACTACACTGAGCATTAGAAAAGAAATGATTAAAAAATGCATACGTACAGAGTGGAAGCAGATAAGAGCAAAGAGCAGTAAAAATGGCCCCACAAAGTCCTGGCTTTTAGAGAGGATTCTATTTGATCAGTAATATAGCAAAACATCCATTTCAGGAAGGAGCTTAAATGTTCAATGCATTCACATATCATAATCAACCTAGTTTATAGCCTTTTAAGCAAGAAATGTTCATCACTCTCTAACCGAATATCAATATTCTTATTTCATCTGGGTATTTAAGGACTTGTGGACAAAATTAAACAATGTTACTACACATATGCAGCTGTACTCCAGTGAGAAACACATTAAGGAAGTTCTAACAGCAGGGGCTACAGAACTGAAGAAGGGAGTCAAGTAAATAAGCTTTGAAGAACTATCTTCATTTAACAAGTCTTCACTTGGACCAATGAAGTGAATTCGAAGCAGCTGTGATCTGAAATCCTGCTTGCATTTCAAGGCTGGCATCACCCTGAGTCCTATCATGTAATATTTCTGCTATTTCAGAAGAAATCTGTGTTGTTAGATTTTATTAAATATCTGAGTTTGCTTTTAAAACATATTAGTAGGAAATACATAAACACCATTAAGCAAATTGCAGATGCAAGGTGAAAAAAATTAAAGCCACTCAGAGAATTGTTCTATTACATACATTCCTATAATCTATTTAAAATGGAGAAAGGGAATGAGGAAAAACTGTTGAAATTTCTTTCAATTTAGGAAGCTTGCAAGGAAGATGTAAACATGCCAATGTCAGCTGCTACTCTGAAGTGAGGCGTTCCCAAAAGCTGACTTACCTCCGTTTTCGAAGGATATGAATCCAGATGGTCCCAGAAAGGAAGAAGAAAAACGCCATGGAAACATAGAGTTTTGGGAGAGGAATTTCCCCAGCAGAGAGGTAACTGTCAGGATTCTTCTCTGTGATCTCAATCTGAAAACAAACCCGAGATGCATATCCTGATTTACTCAAAAGTGACACCTTCTCCTATCTATGGAAATCTAGAACTTTACTTAAAGAGGAGTTTAAGGATCAAACACCTACAAGGCAGATTCGAATTCACTTTTCAATTTCTTCATTAATAAAACCTCTACTACTTTACAATATGGTGTAGGAATTAGCATTAAAAGCCAATCTTTTTCATCTTGCCAGCTGGAATAAATCAAAGAGTTGTGCATAGGTAGGGATGTGGTAACTATAAAAATGTCTTATATTTTCCATGGTTCGCAAAGTCCTTTGGCCATCAACCTTGGAATATTCTCTGTAAAATACTCACATCAAGGCTGAAAGACAACTCGTCACTGGTCTGAATTTCACTGAGAAAACATTTGTGGAAATAAAGGCTATAGAGACCTTCTTGATCACTGGTACTGATGTTGAAGAAAAACTAGAAACAAGGAGGAAAAGGTAAGTGTGTTCAAACTTAACTGAAAATACGTGGTCTATTTTTAAAATAAGATGATAAATATTACATGGAAAAAGAAGAAAAATATCCTACTTAAATACAATGACTACTGGGGTAGAGTATAAACAAATGTCTTTCCTTGTTATACAATGATTAGAAGCTTACAGGTAAAAATAGTTCACAAATTATATTTCCCCCTTTTCCCAATTACATGTAAAGATAGTTTTCTTTTTCTTTTAAGCTTTTTGGAGGGCAATTGGGGTTAAGTGACTTGCCCAAAGTCACACGGCTAGTGTGTCAAGTGTCTGAGGCCATATTTGAACTCAGGTCCTCTTGACTTGGGAGCCAGTGCTCTATTCATTGCGCCACCTAGCCACCCCGTAAAGATAGTTTTCAACATTCATTTTTGTAAAATTCTGGGTTTTGTAAAATTTTTCTCCTTCCCTCTCTTCCCTCCCCAAGAGAGCAAGCAATCTGATATAGATTATACATGCACAATCACGTTAAACATATTTCCATATTACTCATATTGTAAAAGAAGTATCAGAACAAAAAGGGGAAAACCATGACAAAGAAAAAAACAACAACAAAAAGTGAAAATAGTATGCTTCTATCTCTGCATTCAGACTCCACAGTTCTTTCTCCAGATGTGAACAGCATTTTCCATCACAAGTCTTTTGGAATTGTCTTGGATCATTGTATTGCTGAGAAGAGCTAGGGCTATTACAGTTAATCATAGCACAATGTTTTTGTTGCTATGTACAGTGTTCTTCTGGTTCTGCTCACTTCACTCAGCATTAGTTCATGTAAATCTTTCCAAGTTTTTCTGAAATCTAGTGCTCATCATTTCTTATAGAATTCTTATAGTATTCCATTACATTCAGAAATTCATTAATTCCTATATTTTTATGCACTTGTTTTAAAGTAATATTTCTTGTTCAGTAGTGTCTGATTCTTTGGGAGCCCATATTTTTGTTTTGGGGTGGTTTTTTTTGGGGGGGTGGCAAAGATACTGGAGTACTCTGTCATTTCCTTCTCCAGTGGATTAAGGTAAACAGAGGTTAAATGACTTGCCCAGGGTGACACAGCTAGTAGGTGTCTGAAGTCTCATTTGAACTCAGATCTTCCTGACTCCAGGTCCAGTGCTCTATCCACTGAACCACATAGCTGCCTAAAGTAACATACTTCTCTATTTCTTTATCTGTGACTTTGAAAAGCTAAGCAACATTTGAACTCTTCCTTTACTGAGTAGTTATAAAGGGTGAGAAATAGTTTATTTTTTCCTGTTATCTTAAGGAATATTGCACATAAGAAACCTATTAAAGAACTCATTAAGAAGAGAAATGATTATAATAAAAACAATAATTACTGTGTATTTAATAGCTATGTGTCTTTAGGTACTTCATTTCACCTTTTTAGGCCTGTTTTCCTTAACTGCATCCAGGTGGCAAAGTGGCTAGAATGCCAGGCCAGGAATCAGGAAGAATTGAGTTCAAATTTGATTTCAGACACTTAATCGCTCTGGGCAAGTCACTTAACCCTGTTTGCCTCATTTCCCCATCTTTAAAATGAGCTGGAAAAGGAGATAGCAAATCACTCCAGTATCTTTGCCAAGAAAACCTCAAATGGGATTACAAAGAATCAGACATAACTGAAACAACAAAATTCCTCAACTATAAAACAGAAGATTTAAAAAAGAAAATCTCTAATATTCTCCAAATTTTGACAATCTATGATACTGTGATTCTGTTATTTTAGAAAAACAAGTGCTTTAAAATAATTATTCATCAGGGCCTGTTAGATAGTATAGCGGATAGAACACCAGCCCTGCAGTCAGTAGGTCCTAAGTTCAAAGCTAGCCTCAGACACTTACTAGCTATATGACTTTGGGCAACTTATTAATCTCTACCTTAATCCACCGGAGAAGGAAATGACAGAGTACTCCAGTATCTTTGCCTTAACTGAGTCAACAGACTAAAAAAAAAATCATCCACTCAGTTGTTTGTGCTTAGTTGCTTTCCCCATGCTTTTAAAAACAAACAAATAACAAAAAATCCACACAATTTTGTTATGGGGGATGACTGATCAGGTAAAAGAGAAGGATATATTCAGAAATAAATGTGATGTAACCATAAAAAGTACTAATGAAATTTTTAAAAATTTAAAAGCCATTCATGAGATTCTAAAATTAACTCTCACAAAACCTTTCCTAAATAGAAAAAAATAAATTCAAGGAGAATACCTACCTGAAATGAAACCACCCCTTCATTAATATGAACAGGATAAGAGTTCTCTCCTGATACCTAAATGACATAATAAGTCACTTCAGGCTGGCAGCAGCAAATTAAATATGATGTTAAAATAAAAATAGTTCCTTTTCTTTTTATCTCATCTACTCCAAGCCCTCAAGAACCCTCTGTAATTGTTCGATTGTCCTTCCCATAAGGTTCCCCAACAGAGAATTTAATCATTCAGCATTTGTTAGTTGATTACTATTGTGCCAGACACTGAATTAAGCCCAGAGGCTTAGGAAAGCAAGGCAAGTCAAAAATAGTCCTTGCTCCCACTGAGGTAATAAAGAGGTGCCAACAAGAGAGGCAGCACAGTGGTTCCAGACAGAGCTGGTCTTGGGAGCAGGTAGACCTGGGTTCTTATTCTGTTTCTAAAGCCTACTGGCTATGTAATATGAGACAAATATCTCATCCTCTCAATGCGCTAGGCAATGATCTAAGACTCTAAAAGAAGCCACCAACCTGAACTGGTAGAGGGAGTTCCCTCATCCAGAGAAATCCCAAGACCAATGAAATAGCAGGTCCAGTGTCTATTCCCTATGTACAAGATACATGCAAAGTGGATGGCAGAGAACTTTGGAGGGGAAGGCTTTAAGTGGCTGGAGGGGTGGAACTGGCGGCCAGGAAAAGCTTCTCAGGAGTGGGTGGTTTTTGAACTAAGTCTTCTGAAAGGTGGCAGGTAAAGAAAGAGAGCATTCCATGCATGGGGTCTAGCAGTGTGCAAAGGCACAGACATAGGAGAAGAAGCATGGTGTATGGAACAGCAAGGAGGAGCATATGGCAGAATTCACATTCAATTTCCTGAAAAATATTCCTAAATAGTCTGGTGCCTAATCTAGCAGACATCAGAATGTGAACTTCTTTAGTGTAAAGAAGTTGTCTTCTTCTCCATCTCCCATCTTGTTGAGCACATATAATAGGTGTTCAATACTTTCTGAGGATCAGTTATAGATATGTAAAAACACAGTATATAGACACTAACAAGGATCCTCAGAGAATCTGAAGTAACAACGATCATTAGTTTCTTTTTATAAAGTTGTCCTAAATGGCACTGTCCTAAGAGTTTGGAAACCTGGATTCTAAGTCCCAGACTCTAAAAATAATTATTATTATAATAAGTAACAACAAAAATAACTAAAATTTATTTAGTGCTTTAAGGTTTGCAAAGAATTTTATGTACATTATTTCATTGGATCCTCACAACAATTTGATCTTCTGTGAAGTAGTTGTTTTTATTATCTCTATTTTACAGATACGGAAACTTAAGACTCAGCAAGGTCTTGCCCAGGGTCACAAAGCTATTAAGTATCTGAGGCAAGATTAGAACTCAGGTCTTCCTGATTCCACTTCCAGCAGTGTAACCACTACTCTAAACTGCTTCTCTACCCATCAGTTGTATGACTTAAGGTAAGTCACTTCCCCAATCTGGATGAGTTCCCTCATCTGCAAAATGAAGGAACTATATTCAATGAACTCTGAAGAACTTTCTAGTTCTAAAATTCTATGCTATACAATTAGATTTGTTTACAAAAATATACTTACTGATTAACTAATTATCCTACCTTTGAATCCCCTGTACTTTGTGCAGACTTTTCACCTTCTAGAAGCAGAAGCATTTACAATATATTACAATACAATTACAATACAATATTCAGTTTGGATGTATCATATTATTTTATGAGACATCTCCTTGTCTAGTGTTAAGTAATTAAAAACATGGTAAGGCTATCACATGGTTTTGTGACTTCTATCTCCTCAGAGCCTACACCAATAATTTTTAAGCCATAGTAACGGTAGATCTGGACTTAGGAAATTAGGGAAATTATTTCATAAAAGGGTTAGTAACAAGTTAAAGTCATGATCATCATCATCAACAACTTCTATGTACTTAGTGCACTTACGGACATGGCACTATCGTTTATATTAAGACATATTAAAAGTCTTTGTGAAGTAATTATATATTCAATATAGATGTATTGATACAAATGAATAGAAATAATAAGCAAAAGAGACAAGGTGATTATGTATGCAAATTAACCAAAAATTTACATAATCCACTGCCCACCCTTCAGTAAAAATCAAATTTCTACATGCTTACAACTAAGACTTCAAGGAGAAAGAAGGATGTTATAGTCTTGGAAGAAAGTTGGGGAGAAAAGACATCACACATAGGGAATGATATATGAACATATCATGTGAACAGGAAGCTGTCCTCATTTTAGAAATACTTTTAAACGAGATATTCAAGACATTGGAAGTTGAATATGGAAGATTACCTTGCTTTTCAAGTGTCTGATTATTTCCTGGGGGACTTTTAAGGCTTGGTTCTGGATTTTCACCAAGGATTTTCTCATTCTTGCTGAAGACGATTTTTGGTAAGTTGCTACCAGCTTCTGGTGGAGACTTTATTTTGACACTGGTTTAAAAAATAATACAACAAAACCCCCAGTAGCTTGTAACTTCAATCATAAAATACAATATTTTTAAGTAAATAATTTCTCCCCAAAAATGTGCTATGTTGAAATTTAACTGAAATTTGTCATTCCAACCCTACCTCTTGGCATGATATTTCTCCTTTTTCCCTCCCTATCCCTATAATAATTAATCAGCACCCATTTAGAAGAAAATCATCCCCTGATCGTTCCTCATGTTTCTCTCATCCCCTCCCATTCTCCATAACTTAACCCCAACCATGTCCTAATCCAACCAAGCTCACCCCCTTTCACTCCACCCTCTGGAACTCCTATTCCATAGCAAACTCCCCTTTAACCTGGACCCCTTCATCTCTCACATTCTTTCCATCTATAAGCCAGCTCCCTTCTGATGACAATGCATCCCTGGTAGTTATAGGCATAGCTGAGACTGGTTAACATGAATTTGTTCTGTACCAAACTTCAACTAGGTCATCACTGCCGCATGGTAGTTCTTTTATTCCTCTATAATTGATTTCCTATCTCACTCTCCACAGAGGCTATTCCAAACCTGCTCTTTTCTCCTGAAGTTCCCCAAACCTTCTACTCCCCACCCCGCACATCTGAGAACCTTGCCTCTTAGGCTGCTGAAAACTGGGCTATTCTAAATCTGCTCCCTGCTCTTCCCTTCCTATTAAACCCCCTGACATCATTTCCCATTCTTCCTTTTACCAGGCCCTGACAAAGAGGTGAACCTTTTCCTTGCCAAGGCCCAGCCTTCTACACGTATGTTTTATCCCACCCCCTTCCACCTCCTCAGGCAGACTCATCCTGAATCCTCTCTCCTCTCTTTTGAATCATCAACCACTCTCTATCAACTGGTTCTTTCCTTGCAGCCTTCAAACATGCCCAAGTCCACTCCCTTCCACTCCTGTTCTTAAAAACCTTAACTACATCCTATAAAATAATCTCCTCAACACATCATTCTCTATCTTTCCTCCCTTTCTCAACCAAACTCTAGAAAAAAGTTGTTTACAGTCAATGCTGTCACTTCCTCTCACTCATTCCTCAACTTCTTTCAATTTCTTGGCTGCTAAATCTCAGTTTTACTCCTTCTTGATTTATCTACCGCATTTGACAGTGGTGATCACATTCTCTCTTCCTAGATTCTCTGTTCTCTGGGTTTTTACAACACTAATTTTTCCTGGTTCATCTCTTAACTTGTCTGATTACTCCTTCTTGGTTTCCTTTGCTGCCTCATCATCCACATCACACCCCCTATCTGTAGGTGTCTCCCAAAGTTCTGTCCTCAGTCTATTTCTTTACATCATTATACTCTTTCTCGGTAATCCGCTCCCCATAGCTTTAATAACTCTTTATGGAGATGACTCATATTCCTTTATATCTAGCCTTGGTCTGTATTACTAATTATCTACTAGATATTTCAAACAAGATGTCCTAGAGACATCTTGAACTGAACTCCTTATCTTTCCCTCTAAATTCTCTTTTTCCAAACTTTACTACTTTTGCTGAAGCCACCACTATCCCTCAGTACCTCAGGTTCAAAAGTAAGGTGTTATTCTTGATGCCTTACTCTCCCTTCACTATTCAGTGAGTTGCCAAATCTTGTCATTTCTGCCTTTACAATGTCTCTCACATCTGTTCCCTTCTCTTTACCCTCATTTAGTCCCATATAAATTACTGCAACAGCCTCCTAATAGTTTCTTTGCCTTGACTCTCTCACCACTCAAGTGCAACTGACTCTAAATTAATTTTCCTTCCGCACAGATTTAATCATGTGACTCCCCTACTCAATCAACTCCAGTGGCTCCCTATTACCTCTAGGATCAAATAGAAACTCCTTTGTTCAGTTTTTAAAGCCCTTCACAACCTGCCCCCCTGATCTTTCCAGACTCACTGGACATTACCCTCCCACTTGCAAGTTTCAATCCAGTCAGACTGGTCCTCTCTCTGTTCCTCATTTACAATGATCCCTCTTCTGTCTTCATGTCTTTGAACTTGCCATCCCCCCTTCTTGGACTGTACTCTTTCTTTATCTCTGACTAAAGAGTCTCTCTCTTCCTTTAAAATGCAGCTCAGACACCATCTTCTCCATGAAGCCTTTCCTGACCCCTCTGGGTGTTAGTGTTCTTCCTCCCATAGTTACCTTGTATTTAACTACCTTTTACTTGTATCAGCACACATACCCAAATACACACTTACATAGATATATTAGGCTTTATACTTATGCTACATATATTTTGTTTGCTTTTATTGTTTTCTCCATTAGAAGGGAGGCTCACTTGGAGTAGGGATTGTTTTACTCTTTGTGTCTGTATCCCCAGCACCTTGCACAGTGGCTGGCACATAATAGGTACTTAACAAATATTTGCTGACTGAGTGATGATACGGTCAAATTTAACAAAAACATTAAGTACTATATGCAGGGCATTTCACTTGACCAGTGGCCTCAAGGCTGAAGGTTCTCCACCCCTGCACTAGACACCAGGGATTAAAACCAAAAACAAATAAGTTCCTGCCCTCCAGTAAATCACTTTCTAATTGTATAACACCAGGAAAAAAAATCAAACAATAAAGTTCTTAATGATAACTAAAAACTACTGAGAGGGCTTGAGAGGCTACTAAAGAAATCAATTAACTTGAATGATAATATAAATTGTTATAAGCAGCAGGTACCTTCAATTTTTTTTTGTAGAAAGAAACCATTTTTTAAATTTTAAAACTTTTTATTAAAATTAAAATTTTTTAAATTTTTAAATTTTTAAGCCTTGAGAGAAGGTGGAACGCTGACTGTAAAACTCCTATGCAGTGACTTTTTGTCAGTACCATTCTTGGTGGGTATACCTTTAACTTTTCTATAACTTTAATTGTGACTAGTTAGGGTGCCTATCTTAGATTTGATGCAGATGAATATCCACTTGTTCACTTAATTCATAAAAATCAGCATACATTTTGCTATCATGATGAGACTCTCAGCTCTATATCAGAAGAGAACTGAAGGAATTTTGATTAGAATGACTTACAGATGACTTGAAAAGTCCAGAATCAGGAGTGTAACAGAAACAGACTGCATTTTGTTAAAGATACAATAATCCATATCTTCATCCTGAGAAGGGAATATTCAAATACACATAATCTTAACACTGGAAAAGTTTAAAAAAAGAAGAAGAAAGTTTCCACAATAAAAATTAGCACAATCTCAGATTAAAAGACCAAATATCATCACAGTGGTTTTAATGTATATCACCAAGGAACAGCAATCAATTACTCTAGGTAACATGAATTAATATAATAGCTCTTGTCCATTACCATTACAATAATGTTGAAAAACTACACAGGATCAGATGTACTTTGCATTTACCAAGTAAGAGGAGAATCCATCATTCTTTGTTCGGTCTAAGCTGAAACCAATCTAGAAGGAAGGAAACACAGATAATAAGAGGTAAACAACCATATGATGTTCTGGTGTCCACACCCTTTCCTCTCCATGACATCACACATAGGATTTTCTTAGTATTCATTTTATAAAAAAGAAGATTCTCATGCACGTAAAATCATGAGTTTTAGAACTACACAAGAATTAATAATCAAATATTAATTTTAAAGATGAACTCTTTCAGTATCTGATAAGGTAATATTATTTTCATCAACCTTAATTTCTTCCATTTTCTTCAACAGTGTAATTTAATGGGGGAAGGCAGGGCAAACCTCTTAAAACCAGCGCAAATACACCTACCATTGCAGAGGCATCTTCATTTCCCTTAACTGAGAGGCTACTGACATTGACCACCATGGACCCATCTTTGAAGAATCCAAAGGTATTGAGATGAACCTTATGTCTCACATCATCCTGAAATGTATTTTACAGTGATAGATTTAGTAACATGCAAAAGTTGTCTTACAATTTATTTAATTAGCTAATTTATCCACCATTTCCTCCAATGTTCCTATCATATGCAACAATATACACAATCATAATACTTTTTTCCTCCCTAGAAATAAGTTGATGATACTTAGAGGACAATTTCATTTCAAGAGAATCCTTAATCAATTTATTATATAAAGAAATTTGGAAATTTTGTCAGCAATTATTTCATTCCTGAAGGGGAAAAAAAAATCACATTTAAAAAAAGTGATAAATATAAAAATGTTAAAAGTGATATTACAGATAAGGCCTTACCCAGTTTTGTTCACCTTTAACAATAAATTAACACCAAGTACAGTGCTAGGAGCAAGGGCTGCTGCTAAGCAGAACTTTGAGGATAGCCTCCCTGGTCTTGCTAAATCAAACTACACATGACGTTACTGTGTGTTAAGAGCAGATCCACTTAGAACTCTAAAATGATGTCTTAAAAACCCCAGTGTAATGATCTTATTATCAAATGAGTTGATTATATTTTAAAACAAATATAATATAATGTTATTAGGAAAGAGTTAAAGAGCCAAAACTCTGCGTGCCTAGTTTTTTCCATGCTGATGCTTAAAACCAACCAAAATCATTACCATTTTAAAAAAATGTTTGATAGTGTAGGGTCCCTCTGTAAAACACTTCCAGTTTGTAAAACACTTCCAATATGCAGTTTCTGTTTTAAATGTGAATCAGTTTTTGTCCTTGATAAACAGTCAAATCAATAAGTATTTATTAAGTACCTATCTACCTGGCACTATGGTATGTGCTGATACTGTAATTGTAATCCAGGTGAGAGGTAATTAAGCACCTGAACCAGGGTGCTGGATGTGTGAGTGTCAGGAAAGTGGCAAATGCAGGTAATATGATGGAGGTAAAATTGACAAGACTTGGCAACAAATTAGACTTGTGGGGTGAGGGGGAGAATAAAGAATAAAGAACTTCTTTGAGGTTTCAAACCTGGATGACTCCAAGAATGGTGGTGCCCTTGACAAAAATAGGTAAATTCAATGGAGTAGATTTCAGGGAAGAGTTTGAGATGCCTATACCACTACATTGTTAGCATCAAAATGTGATTCCTCTACTCTCCTTGATATTAAAAAGGTTTCTTATATTTAAAAAAACTTTGCAGATATTTTCCATTTTTCTTTTTCTTGTTTTACTTCTATTTTCTTATTTTTTTTCCAATGACTTGTTTATTTACTTTTAGTTTACAAGATTCAGTTTCACAATCCCTTGAGTTTCAGATTTTCTCCCCTCCCTTCCCCCCATGGTGGTGTGCAATCATGTATAGGATCTGGAAATACTTTCACATTGTACAACAGTCTGGTTGTAAAGAAGGGTTGTGACCAATGAGTGAACGCTGGGGAAAAAGAAACAAAACCAAACATGAAAAAGAACAATAGCATGTATTGCTTCAGTCTCCATCTAAACTCTAGTCTTTCTAGATCTTCCTCTGAATGTAGACATCTCCTTCCATCCTGAGACTTGCAGAGTTGTCTTGTGTGTTAATGAGAAGAGTCTAGTTCATCAGGGTTGGTCATCACACATACAATTGTAACGCCATGTACCAGCAGATTCCCAAAGGAACAGCTTTTATAGTTCAGATTACAAAATATAGTGAACACTCTGTTTATTCCATTACAAATCAAGACAAACATTCAAAACATTATAATATTCACAACATTACATCTTATCACAGAAAATGGCCACACAGTTTTCACTACAGTGGCCACAATATTCAGAACAAGGCTTATCACA
>CM053581.1:226205293-226233099 GCA_028627135.1 Pseudochirops cupreus
GACATAGGAGAGAATAGACTGGGGGAAGGGGGAAACACTGGGATGGCTGTTTTGGGGTGGTGGGCGGGGGAAAGACGGGGAGAAAATATGTAACTCAAAAAAAATTTAATAAAATAAATTAAAAAAAAAAAAGAAACATTTTCTGACGTGGTTCATGTACAGATATGTTTTCCCTAACTATGCTTATTTGTTGCAATGGAGGGCTTTATTTTTTAGGGGAGAGTTGGGTAGGAGAGAGGAAATGCTGGTAATACAAAAAAAGGAAACAAAGAAACAATAGCTAATAAAACACTTAAAAATACATTGAAGAGAGTAGAAGGGAGTTTGAAGGAGACATTTCGGGGAATGTTGGTAATAAAATGTTACATTAAATAAACACTTTAAAAAAGCAAGTTAGTAGAGATTCATTCACAGTTTCATTTATAATCTTTTTCTATTCCTTTATATGAAAATGTTCATATTTCTTGATTCACAATTTTAGTTCATAATTTTAAAAGGTGGGGCAACATATGATACAGTTTGGAAGTTTTCAAGCAAAAACAGTTCAAATAAAATAGTCTGGTCACTTAACATCTAGTATTCTAATTACATTTAGTATTCTAGAAAATTCAGATAGGTAGACCTTCTACATGATAATGTACTGAAACATGAAAATGTACGATAAAGCGAATCTTTAATATAGGACAGTCATAAAAATGGCCAGACATTATTCATTGGTCAAGCCATACATGGTCACAAGAGTAACTGAGGAACAGAAAGGCTTACTGGGAGCTGCAGAAAAAGTAGTTAGGCTCTCAAAAAAGCCTGAGATCAGGCCCTTTTCCAGCTTGCAAGGAATCCTGGTAAATGTCAAGAAAGTGGGTGGGACTGTAACAAATGGTCTGGAGATCAACCAAGTTAGGTCTCAGGTTTTACCAGTAGATCCTGATCTTCTGGGTAGGGCTCAAAGAGCTATTAAACTGAAATGAATTAGGAGCTACTGTCCTAAGAGCAAAGAAACTGGAGTCTGGATCTGGATGGGGGAGGTCCTTGAGATGGAGTCTTGCCAATCTTTAAATATTTGATGATTTATCAAGTGGAAAAGGGATTAGATTCACTTTGCTTTATCTGAGAGGCCAGACAGAAGCCCAATGAAGTGGTTGGAAAGCAAAAAAGAAGCATATTTTGGCTCTACAAAAGGAAGACCTGAGAGCCAGCACTATTAAGTAGTAAATGCAGGCCTCAGAGTCAGGAAGAATAGTATTCAAGTCTTCCCTTTCATCTCCACATGGCTATGAGAGCCTGGACAATTCACTTAACCTCACAAAGAGATATAACGGTTACAAAAAAAGAACCATTGCAGATTAGCCTAGGCAAAAGACGTCTATGTCAATGACGGGCCTGGACAAATAGGAGAAATTTTTCCTAACAACTAAAGCTGTCCAACAGCGAAATGGGTTGCCTCCGGGGGGGGTAGGTTCCCAATCTCTGGAAGTCTTCCCTTTAAGCAGAAGGTGGCTGTTAGAGATATTATAGAGAGACTAAAGAATAAGCTAACTGAATAATTTAAAGTATTTGCACAGCTGAGTTTAAAAAATAAACACCCACACTTATTAGCCCTGTGGTATGACTTTGGGTAAGTCACTTAACCACAATTGCCCTACCTTCCCCCTCCATAAAAGCAAAAAAACAAAAAACAAACAAAAAACCACCCACAAATTTCTAAAGATGTTCTCTAAATAGGATAATTGTAATGTAAGTATGTAATATAGTTTTCTTAATTGCATAACTCAGAAATGTTATTAAAAATGTCATTTTGAAATTATCTGAATTAAAGTGTTCTTGCACATAACTATGGGGTTCATGACTGCACTTATTCTATTCATCAACAAAAGAAGGGGTGAAAGATATTCTATAGTACAAAACTATTTCTTGATAGCAAATTTTCTTTGTTTTGTTATTTTAAAAATGACAACCATTTGGAAATAACAAATATTAAAATTTAAAATTAGAAATAGAACAAGAGCAAGAGAGATTAAAGCAGCAAAGGAAGTTAATAAAAGCAGTTTCTTAAATGATTTTTAAAATTCCCAAGGGACCTGTTTTGTTCTTTTCTTTTTTTTTCTTTTAAAGAGCTTTGCCAAGTAATTATCTGATTATTTACTCCATCTCAGGCTTCTCTAAGAAAAGTCTGTGATCCAAATAGCATAAAAGTTCACTAGAACTCCAGAACACCATGTCTAATATATAGATTCTAAGCATTAGAAAGAAACTCAGGGGGTCATACAGTATGACAATAGGCACTCACTATTTTATTTGTTGACGGGTAAAATAAAAAAGCACAATGCTGAAAAATGCTTGAGGACAAATAAATTATTTACAGCGGACTAAAAATTAATGATGCTTTCTAGTTCAAATATGGCCTGAAGAGAACATGGTAACTGGCTCAATTTAACATAAAGCACATCCCAAAAGTCTTGGTGTATTTTTTTTAAGCTATTAAAGCTGGGATGTTCTGTATAAAAGTTAGTATTTTCATTATCAAAATAAAGGTACAGGTGAATTAAGGCTAATTCATATATTTATAGCAATCTACATGTTGGCATCTATATTACCTAAATTTAGAAAACTTTTAAAAGAACATCCATAAAACATTTTTAAAAATACATAGTAGAGAGCAGAAGGAAATTCAGAAGGGGATACATATAAGCAGAGAAACGTTACATTGAATTTAGAAAAATATTTTTTAAAAACCAAGATGTTGAGGGTTTCATATACAATCCTCTTTCTGTTTTTCATATAAGGAAATGTTCATGTTTGTCAAATTCATAATGATAAATAAAATTTAAAATAAAAAAATCTCACATAGATTTTTAAAAAAGCTTCAGGAATTCAAAATGGAGGAGGCATGACTAGATAGGTCATCCGAAAAAGATCTTGGAGTGCTGGTAGACTAGTAGGTCACTACAAGTCTATAGAGTGCGAGAACAACCAACCAAAAGCTAATATAATCTTAGGCTCCATTAAAGTAGCACTAGAAAGAGAATAGTCCACTACGTGCTCCAGTCCCTAGAGTTTTGCGTTGACTTCTGAGTCATATTTAAGAAAAAAACTGATAAAAAAAAGTTTTAAAAAAGAAATTGATAGTTTGATGAATTCAAGAGTATGGTAACTAGAATGGTAAAAGGTCTTAAGATGATTTCCAATGAAGATGGGATGAAAAAACAGAATGGTTAGCCTAAAAAAAGAGAAGATTTTGGGAGGAGTGAGGAGGGTTCTTGATTGGTTCAAATATTTAAAAGGTTATCAAGTGGAAGAGTGGTTAAATTTGTTCTATTAGTACCCTGAAGGGAAAAAAAAAACTAAGAGCAATTGGTATAAGTTGTAAAGACTCAAATTCAGGTTTGATAGGCGGAAAAGTGGATTATAATTAACAGAAGATGTCTAGGACAGACTGAAAAGGATTGACATATTATGTACAGAAATTCAATGTAAATAGTTACTGAGCAAGTTCAGTTATTTTATATTATTATATAATGTTAAGTATCTAACAAAACAATTCAAGAAGTTACTTAACATTAAAAATATCATAAAGTTCATAAGACATTCTTATTCCTAAAATTCATCTTAACCTGTAACAATTCAATGAAATAATTTATAATTCTTCTCTATCACCTTTCCTTCTAAGAACACAAGGTATTACATATCAAAGCCCTTAAATCTGGCTGCAGTATCCAAATGAAGCTTCTATTTAAAAGCTAGAAACTACAGAACATTCAAATATTCTCTATTTTGAGACTTTAAAATCGAAAGAGTGAACCAACTATATCTACAAGACTAGTATCGTGAACCTTATTGAAAATAACCCCCATCATCTTTTTATATGAGCATTCTTCAAATTCATGAATATAAACATGCCCCTACTGATGTGGGGGGGAGGAAGGAAGGGGAAAGGGAGAGAAGTAGGGGGGAGTGGGGAGAGAGGCAGAGACAGAGAGCAAGAGACTCTACCAAAGACTCAGTTTCCTTATTTCTAAAATGAGGCATGGATTATTTCTTTCCAGCTTTCAATTCCATCATCCTTTGATGCACCGGACAGTCTAGAGTAGGCCTGCTTAACCTGTGGCCCAGGCCACTTGCAGCACACCAAAGGATTTCCTCTATATACAAAGGATGTTTTCCCCTACGTTTTTCACAGGCCATCTGAAATTCTTTGGCCTGCCCTAAGCGGCCCTTGGGCAGCAGGTTGTACAGACCTGGGTTTAGACACAATTTGAAATCTTTATTGTCCGGCACCAGCTAGGGGCCCAGCAAATAGAGCTTGGTGCCCATGTGTGGCCTCAGATACTTAGTAGCTATGTGACTCTGGGCAAGTGTCTGACTCAGTTTCCTCAACTGTAAAAGGGAAATAATAAAAGCACCTACCTCATGGAGTTGTTGTGAGGATCACATAACATAAAAGTTCCTTTTACTACCTTCTTACATGTTTTTAAATAAACTCTTGTTTTAAGAACAATGCAGGCAACTGGTCTTAGAACCTGAAAGAACCTTGGAGACCATCGAATTTGATCCCCTTATTTTACAGATGAAGAAACCAAGGCCAAGACATTTGAAGTGGTTTGGCAAAGTCACGAAGGTAATAAAAACAAGAGCTGAGATTCAAATGCAGATCCTCAGACTCTGAAACTTAGCTTTCTTTCTGATATACTATGAGCTCTTCCCAAGAGATTTTTTTTTTTGCTTTTTTTCTTGGAGGGCAAGTGGCGTTAAGTGACTTGCCCAAAGTCACTCGGCTAGTAAGTGTGCCAAGTGTCTGAGGCTGGATTTGAACTCAGGTCCTCCTGACTCCAAGGCCAGTGCTCCATTCACTGCACCACCTAGCTGCAGTGCAGATTTTTAACAATGGGAAACAATTCATTTGTTTGATGACATGTATCTTTTTCCTCCTACAAGCAAAAGGATTTTGCTAAGTGTTTTCTAATAGAGAATATGGTTTAAAAGGAGATTTGAAGTCTTCTAGCAGTTAGGTTCCTTTGGTGAGTAAGGAACATCTGGCTTGAAGTCAGAAGAAAAGGGTTAGAGTTCCACATCTTACCAGTTATATGACTTTGAGAAAGTTACATCCCTCTTAAGTCATTTCTGCATCTGTAAATTGGCAACATTTGCACAAGAGGTCTTAACTAAAGTTGTAAGGAAGTGCTTTGTAAACCTTATAATATTACAGACATGTGAGCTATTCTTATTTAAATTCCCTTTCCAGGTTTTGGGGGAGGGGAGCAGGGAAAGGGCAGAGTATGGAATTTCAAATCAAAGGGTCTAGATTCAAATTTCAGCTCTGCTACTTATTATTTGCATGAGACTTAGGAAAGTCACATAAACTTTCTAAGCCTCTGAGTCCCAGCTTATCAAATGGGGGAGTGGACTAGATGATTTCTAAGGATCCCTTTTAAAATTTTGGGATCTTATGATCTCACCCTTCAGAGAGCCCTCAGAACAAAGAGTAAGGAAGAAAATATACTGGAAACTACAGCAAAGTGTTATATTGGAAAATACTTTGGACTACAAGTCAATCATTCAATAAACATTTGCTATTGTTTTTAATCGATTAGTCATGTCTGACTCTTCATGACCCCATTTGGGGTTTACTGGAGGGGTTTGTCATTTCTGTCTCCAAAACATTTATTAAGTGCTTACTAAGTGCTGGGCACTGTGCTAGGAAGTAGGGATACAAAGATAACCCCCCCCAACAATTCCTACTCTAAATGAGCTTATATTTGATGAAGGGCAGAGAAACAATATGTAATTAAGTATATATATATATATAAAATAAATCTATACAAAATAAATACATGGTAGTTAGGAAGGAAAGGCATTAACAGTTGTGAGGATCAGGAAAAGCTTTGTATAGAACAAGGATTCCCAACTTTTTTTCAGTTTCTGTATTCCTTGGTTCCTTAAAAACCTTTCTGTTACCCTTTTCTCAATAGGGCAGTAAATAAATTCTAGAATTTACTATGCACTTAAAGAATAAAGAGATTAAATAATTTCAATAGGATAATATGATTTTTCACTAAATAATTCCTTTAACTCCTTGACCAAGCTTCCCATGCCCCTTTGGGATACATGTATTCAAGGCTGGAAGCCTGTGGTATAGAAGGTGGTTCTTGAACTGTCTGGAAGAAAGTAAGGAACTCAGTGAGATGGAGGTAAAGAAAAAGTGCATTGTAAGCATGGGGGACAGCCAGTACAAAGACTTTGTGTAGGGAAGAGGAAAGGTTAGTTTCGCCTTTTACCATAGAATACAGGAAGGGGAGTAAATTATAACAAAACTAGAAAGATAAGTTGGGCTAGGTTATAAAGGGATTTAAGAACCAAACATTTTATATTTGATCCTGGAAGTGGTAGGGAGACACTGGAGTTTAGTGAGTAGAGGAGGAATACGATCAGATCTATACCAAAGGAAAACCACTTTGGCACATGTGTGGTAGAGTTGTATAGATCAGTAGGGAGAGAGGTGAGGCTGGGAAACCACTGTAGCAGGCTACTGCAATAGTTCAGTTGAGGAACAAGGGCCAGAATTAAAGTATGAGAGGAGAAGAAGGATGAATGTGAGATTTTGTAAAGAAAGCAGCAGTAAGATTTGGCAACTGATTGGATATGTGGGGTGAAAGAAATTAAGAAGGTGGAAATGACACTAAGATTGTACTAGTAACTAAAAGAATGATGTCTTCAAAAAAGATGCAGTTCAGTCATTTCAGTTGTGTCTGGCTCTTTGTGACCCAAAGATACTGGAGTGGTTTGCCATTTCCTTCTCCAGTTCATTTTACAGATGAGGAACTGAGGCAAACAAGGTTAAGTGACTTGCCCACAGTCACATAGCTAGTGAGGGTCTAAGGCCAGATTTGAACTCAGGAAGATGAATTTTCTTGACTCCAAGCCTGCTGCTCTAACTACTGTGCCACCTGGCTGTCCTTGATAGAAACAGACGTGAAATCTGGGAAAGGGCAAGAAGAAGAGAAGAAATAAGTTTGGATATGCTGAGTTTGAGATATCTCCAGAACAGCCAGTTGAAAATAAAAGAAAGTAATTCTGATTGAACCCATAAGGGTCATCTGCATAGAGACAACAATTAAAACCATAGGAGCTTATAAGGAGCATGGGGCAGCAATATGGTGCAGTGGATGGAGTACTGGGCCTAGAAAAACATCAAGAAAAACAAAACGAGAAAAGATGTTTCTAGACCTCAGCTTACCCCTATATAAAATGAAGGGGTTAGACTTGTTAAGTCATGTCAGACTCTTTTGTAATTCCATGGATCATACTGTCCAAGGTATTTTCTTGACAAAGATACTGGAATGGTTTGCCATTGGCTTCTCCAGAGGATTAAGACAAATAGGGTTAAGTGATTTGCCCAGCATCACACAGCTAGTTAGTGTCTGAGTTGCCAAATATGAATTCAGGTCATCCTGACTCCAGGCCCAACACTCTATCCACTGAGCCACCTAGCTATTTGGACGAGGTAACTTTTAAAGTTCCTCTAACTCTAAATCCTATCACCATCTATTTCAGAGAGGAGAGAAGTGAAGTTAAGGGAGACAGAGACATCACTGAACTGAAATGATTTGCAGCATGTTCTAGGGCTAGTAAAAGGACAGAATTAGAACCTAGGTCTTCTGACTGTCCTGTTCTGTGCTTTTCCCCCTATACCACACTGTTAGGCCAATTCATATCCCTGAGCTATAGTTTCCTCCTCTATAAAACAGAAATGATACTTAGAATACCTACTTCACAGGATTATTGGGGAGGGGAGGTAGACTGAAAAACCTATCAGTATCTCTGAAAAATGAGAGCAAGGAGGGAGAAAGTCAAAAAGTTAGGAGAGAAAACTGGGAATGGGGGAGGGGAGGAGGAAGAGTAATTTTATTCCTCAATGAAGAAGAAAACTTCAAAAAGATTTAAGAGAAATGTCAAGTCAGAGGACCTCAGTTAGAGTCCCAACTCTACTACTTACTATTAGTGTGAGATGTATAACTTATATCAAATTGCCTACCATTTCTGGAAGAGATGAGGGGAGGGGAAAAAATCTGGAACTTAAAACCTTGTAAAAATGGATGCTAAAAATTGTCGCTACATATAACTGGGGAAAAATAAATTACCAGTTTTAAAATGTGAAAAAGAAGGAAAGAAATTTATTACCTGTGCGACCTTGGGCAAGACGCTTAACAAACTCTCTATTCCAGTTCTCTCATCAGTAAAATGAGAGGGATGGATTTCTAAAGTCCTTTCTAATGTTAACGTTTTTGTGGTCCTTGTTCCAGGGCAACGGAATAGTTCCTAGCCTTCCCAGTCCCCAGAGTGGTGAGATTTCAAATCAGTGAGGGACACCCCCCCAAAATCCCCTGATGGCCAGTCGCTTAACTTGAAAGAGGTAGGAAAGAGACATAGGAGAGGAGAGAGGGAGAAGGGATACCTGGAAAGAAGAGGGAGAGGAAAGGGAGAGGAAGATGGGAGAGACACAGAAGAAAAAGGAAGGGGAAGGAAAAGAAGAGGAGGAAAGGAAGTGAGAGGAAAGATAGAATAGAAGGAAGGGAGGGAGAAAAAGAAGAGAGGAAGAGACAGGGGGCAAGGAAAGATACAGGAGGGGAGGGAGAAGAAGAAAGGAGAGGAAAAAAGGAGATAAAGAAGGGAGAGGAGAGGAGAGAGAAAAAGGGAAGAAGTGAGAGAAAGAAGAAGTATAGGAGGAGAGGCACGGAGAAGAGAAATACAGGAGGGGAGGAAAAGTAGAGGAAGAAGAGAAAAAAAGAAAAAGAGAGATAAAGGAATAGAGAGGGAGAAATAGAAGAGATACAGGAAGAGAGGGGGAAGGAGTGGAGGAAAAGTATAGGAGAGAGAAGAGATTTTGGAAAGAGCATGAGGGAAGGAAGAGAAAAAAGAAGAGAGAGATAGGAAGAGAGGGAGAGAGAGGAGAGATATGGGAGAAGAGGAAGAGAGGAGAGATATGGGAAGGGAAGGAGAGAAAGGAGAGATATGGGAGGGGAGGGATAAGAGTACCGAGAACACAGGGGCTTAATAAATGTTTACTGAACTGAGGAAGAGGAGAGAGAGAAAAGAGATACCGGGGAGGGAGAGTAGAAGGGGAGGCAGGAGAGAGGGGGCAGGAAGAGGGGCAGGAGAGAGGGTAAGGGGGAGGGAAGGGCTCCAAGCACTCCGAGGCGCCCCCCGCCCCGCCCCCGGCCAACACCCCCTGCTCCGGCTTCCCGAACCCCGCTACCTTGAGCGCTAGGTGGTGGACGCGGCCCTGGCCGAGGTGACCCAACAGCTGCAGGAGTCCCAGCAGCAGGAGCAGCCGGTGGCCCGGGCCAGAGACCAAGTAGCATAGGGGTACTGAGGCAGCCATGTTTGTTCCAGCATCACAGACCGCCCCCACCCCTCCCTTTGGCCTCTCCAGCTCACTTCCGGGGTCAAAGGGCGGGGACACCGGAAGGTGGAGAAGGCCATTCTGCTTTTATGGGTGGCTTGGTTAGTGCCGAAGTATTTTCTGGTTCTCCGTGCGATCGTTGGGTATGGAAGCTGCGGCAAAAAAAGCGCTGACTCCGATCTCCCTAAGCTAATCCATTCCGTCCTTTCTGTTACCCGGAAGCACCAGTTTGGCCCGTACCACAGAAGTGCGGAGGGAGAGAGAGAGGGACAGCCTGGGCAGCTGTGTGTGGGGTTGCGATGGCAACAGCTGCTTTCCTGCCCCTCCCTCGCCAGTCCCACCCCCACCCCACCCCAAGTCGCTGGATCTAAGGATGTCACTGAAGGACCGAGATCTCAGCTTTAGAGCTGTTCAGTATCAAGAAGACTCGGCAGCCGACAGACAGGATCCTTCTTCCCTGTTAGCCGGGGGAGGCTTTGCCCAGCTTGCTACGGTCGTCCTGCCGAGCTGCACGATGTGTGAGGGCCGCTAGCCAGGCGACTCTCCAGGCCTGAGTTAGGAGTGCGGACTGGCAGAGCTGGAAGGGGCCTCAGAGGTCATTTAGTTCAGCCAGTACCTGAGCAGGAATTCTCTCCCTTTGAAGACCCCAAGTGATGGGAACTCACTGCTTCTCCGAGCATCCTATTCTGATTTGGGACGGCATGGCATTGTTTGCAAATTCCACACCAAACACGCAGTTTGTGTACTAGAAACCTTTTGATGTCCTTGCTCTTGCTTACAAGCAGTCCCAAGGAAGAAAACTGCCTTGAAGCAGTGGTTCCTGCTAGTAGCAACCTCCCTTGCTGCTTCACAACCTTACGAGACCGTTGGATTCTTTTGTGTACTGTTATTTTGTTTTGGATTGGTGAAATTAGTGCCTTTCCTTACTGTCACATACCTTTCCCTTACCAAGCCCAGCAGATGATCATTGGGGGGGCATTAGAAAAAAAATGCATGCAAAAGAATTTAATAAAATATTAAGTGCTTACTATGTACAAGGTACTGTGTTTGACAGTAGATATATAAAAAATGACAGCTCTTGCCTTCAAGGAAATTACATTCTGTTAGAAGGAATACAACATGTGTACAGGGAAGATGAATAAAAAGTAAATAAAGCTTTTTTTTTTGATAAAGCATTTCTTAAGTGCTTTCACTGTACTAAGTTCTAGAGATAAAACTACAAGCAAGCAAGACAGTCTCTGAACCCCAGGAGTTTATACTCTAATGGGAGAAGACAAATAAAGAAAAGTACATGAACTATTGAATGGGGAGAAAAAGTCCCAAAAGTGACATAGGCCTTCATCCTGGCCCCCACTCCCTGCCCCCTGCAAGATAAGACAAAAGCTGGGAGTGGGGAGTGGAGGGAGAAACAGGCAGAGTACTGGCAGGGAAGAGATGATGGTCCCAGTAAGAGGTAAGGTGGTAGCTTCTCTGTCATTGATGAATGAATTAATGAAAAAGCATTTCTTGAGAGTGCAAAGCGATGTGTGCTAAGTGCTGGGACTACAGAAAGAAAAACAAAACAATGCCTTATCTCCAGGAGATCATATTCTCCTGGGGGGAGACAACACACATGGGAGGTTTCAGCTGCAAATCATATGCAAAGGCCAGGCAGAGGCAAAGCAGATGCCAATGTATTTTCTTTCATGTCATTTCCATTGATAAAAACTGTTTCTGATTTTGAACCATTTGACAATGCCAATACCTTTGGTAGTGAAAACTTTGTTTTCTGGGTCTTCAATGGCTATTAACTCCTAGGAACTACAGTATTTACGGAGGTACTTTCTACAAAGGTTAATTCCCTGGACAATGACTGCTAGCAGGGTTGTGGTCTTGGGGGCCTTGCTAATCCAGAGGTTCTTAGGTTTACCTGCCCATTGATGGCAGTTGGCATTGGGGTAGTGGTGTGCGGATGCTGGATCCATTCTCCATAAATATTCCCCATGATGATGGCTACAGAGGTCAGGCTGAAAAGAAAAAACAAGCGAACAAATAAATAAAATAGTCTTGAGAACACTGCAGTTTTCAGAGTTCTTGGACTCTGTTTTTTTCTCTACGATTGTGTATTTTGCAAAATGGTGGCAGTAGTTTGACCGAGTACATGCTACCTACTTTCTCCTCCTTTGATACTTTGCCGTTCAGCTAGACTGACTTGCTTGCTGCATTAGCAATTGGTGGGGGGAGGGGGATTGTAGGTCCCTTCTTCACAGGGTTTGCTCCTCTGGGTATTAGCTGGGTATTAGGGGATCCAGCTGGAAGTAAAGGTCTAGTCATCTGAGGGGTACTGCAGGAAAAAATTGTTATAGAAATCTTGACTGATTTCTTCCATTTTTTGTCTGTTTCTCTTTCCAGTTTCATCTGTTATTTCCGGAAGAAAATTTTATATGAGCTTAAAATTTGTGTTCCTTCCTTTTTCTACTTTCGTTGAATGACCTTGCAAAATGATTTGATCTTAAAGTGTTTGTTGTGCTTCTATTTGGCATTTTCAGTAGGGATTATTATTTCTCATTATCATCATGATCATAAACAACATGTATGCCTGGAAAAGATGAGCCAGTTCATACATATCATCAGAGTTAGAGATAACAGACAAACAGTCTTAGTACTGCACTGGTCAAATTCAGAAAATATTAAAAGCTTAATACTGAAAATTAAATAGTTTATATTGAATTTCTAGAATTCAATCGCTAAAATATTAATATTTTGTTAAATAAAATTTTAATATTTATTGTTTGATATTTTAAATTTTTATATTTTCATTTTCCCACCCCATCTCCAAAAATTTTATATATAAAACTTTTTACAATATTAAAAAGGAAAGTCTCCAGGAGAGACCTCAAGGCAGGATTTTTTTGTACATAGTTTGTAATCTCTACTGGGGAAAGAGTATCCCCGTGAGAGTTTTCTAAAGAGCAACCCCATCAAACAATCAAAGTTCTATCATTGAAAATAATTATTATGGAACTGATATGATATTTAGATTTGAAAGTGAAGCTGGGGGAATGAACACTTGAATACTTTATGTTAAAACTGTATTTTAGTATACTTCTCTACCTAGTCTCATTTCATGGCAGATATTAATATTTTTATTGAAATAACAAAGTGGAAACTTTAAAAAATGCAGCTATTTGTCAAACTGAAAATTGTTGCTTCCCAAATTTGCCTTGAGGTATTATATTTGGATAGTTTCAGAACAAATAATTTGCATAATCCTGATGTTTTAACTAAAAAAATCACACATAAACTGAGTAACAGAACAAGTTAACAACAGCTTCCCTCTAGCAATGTTTTTGAAGGGGGCATTAAAGTTTAGGTGAAGTATAATTGGTAAAAGCCTGGCGCAATTTGGAAAGAAATTTTCTAACATGGTTCATTGCCTGCCCAGTTCATTGAGTACCTTGTATTTTAAAAGTTTCTCTTCTAGGTTAAATAAAAGTCACTACCAGTGGTAAGATGTAGAACTAGTAGTTTATCACCTAATAATAATAATATCTGATACCTTCACATCAATTTTTGAAGAACTTTGATGTTGTTTGTAGATTAGTATTCTTACAGCTATGTCAAGGCACTGTTAAACACGATACTGGTCAAATACTTATATTACTGGCAGATTGTCAAGGTAAAGAAAGCACTTTACATTCAGTTCAATTCAACGAACATTTATTAACTGCTTACTCTGTATAAGGCCCTGTGCTTGGGGTGCTAGGAATACAAATATAGAATCGACACAAGCTTTCCAAGATACCAACTAGAGGCCAGGTTAAGACCTACCCTTATGATTTTGGGATACCTTTTTTCTCCTTTTCTCCAAAAAAGCTCCAAAAAGCAGCTTTATAAACATTACCCCCTTCTCCAAATGTAGCTTTCACTCCAGTTTAAGAGACAAGCCATTTCTGTGGAAGCTACAGCTTCATTTCTTAGGCAGGTCCCTGGGTTGTGGGAAAGGAACTACAAGTGGCTTATTCTGTTTGGTAGATTCCTATTGATCTCTACTGTAATAGGCTGGGCTATCTCTAAACCTAGATTTCTGTTGCCACCTCCTTTCATGTTAAACTTGAACTCCACCCTGGGAGCCACCCTGAGCTCTGATGGTGAGGTACTGTCTTCTCTTTCTGGAATCCAGGCTCTCTTTTTCACTTCTTGGCCCTCTCCATATCATACTGGCATACCTACCAATCCGGTCAAGTCAAATCAACAAATATTTAAATTATGTGCCCTGTGCTATGCTACATGAAAATACAAAGACAAAACACTCTTGGACTTGATCTCAAGGAGATAGCATTCAGTGGAGAGGCAATGTGCAAACAACTATGAATATACAAAATTATGAGGACATATAGTCAATTGAATGTTATCTCTGAGGGAATGCACTAAATGGTAGGGATTGAGGATGAGACTGGGAAAGTCCCCTTTGAGAAGGTAAGACTTAAGCTGAGTTCTTGAAGGAAACCAGGAAAACCAGGAGGGAGAAATAATTAGGGAAAACATTCTAGGCCTGGGAGACAAGAAGTGAAAAGACAAATTTAGGAGACACTTGGGAGGAACTTCTGGAAGCCTTTACCTTTCCAGCTTTCCAGTTCTGCATTACCTAGTGTCTTCCTCATTTTGAATATAAGGACCTTCTGGGTAATACCTGCTTATAGTATTAGTATACCCAGCACTTAGCACAGTGCCTGACACATATTAAGCACTTAATAAATGCTTTATCCAAATCGACCCTGGGAATGTTGGTTCTGTAACACTTTGAATTTTTTAGGTCTGAAATGAACTTGTAATCCATCTCTTTTCAGTATGACACTTTACCTAACAGGTTGAACCACATGACTGTCCTGTTTCACCTATTTCGCTTCAACACATCTGGTTTTTCTTGATATTTATGTTTGCTCAGAGTTTCAAGGCTATACAAGCTAGAGAATCACCACTAGCTTAACAGGTGCAAAGAATGGTTATAGACTTTTAAGATTTTTCTCACTATGAAATTCCTACTTAAGTTCTTCCCCACAGATTTTTCCACGTTAGTACTTTCTTAACTTCTCAGTATAATGCAAACATAAGATTTTGATGCTACCAGATCAGGGAATGATGCTGGAAACTGTTTTTGGAGGGGGGGGAAAAAGCCCAAAGAAATTCACTAGTATTACCTCAACAATAAACAACACTAGTTGTCATACAGTATCAAACAGTATTGAAAGGATTATTCTCACAGATAAAATAAAGACTCTTGAATATGGATGTTAGCCCTTAAAAAAATCTCATTTTTAAGTGTCTGGTAATATATGTATAAATTAGTTCTCTATTAAGATCATTAATGAAGTTAAAAATCAAAAGTGTTTCATAAGCAGCCCCAGTACAACATGTCATCCTTCTGCAGGGTCCACAAAAATCTTCCTTATGTTGTTCTACTTTTAGTGTATGTATTGCCTAAGCACTTTTCTTAAATCCTTTTTATATCACTTTTCCTAAATCCTTGTTTAAAAAAAATTAATGGTCACATTCTGCAAATTAGCAAAAACAGAAAATGGAAATGTTCACTGATGGAAGGGATTTGTAAACATAGGCATATTGGTGGAGCTGTGAATTAATTCAAGGAACTCTGCAAAGCAATTTGGTATTGTTCAAGAAAAAGGACTCAATTTCTCATAGCCTTTGATCCAGAAATACCCCTACTAGGTATACCCAAGGTCCAAGATAGGAAGAAAACTTCCAATTAATGATAAATTGGTCCCAGCACTTTTTGTGGTAGCAAAGAACCTGAAAGAGATGATTATCAACTGGAGATTGGCTAGACAGACCCTAGTTGGTAGATGTAATGGAATATTAGTAATGGTAATTGAGCTGAGGAGCATTTTAGTTAGATGGTGGGCTTAGAGTCAGGAATACCTGGGTTCAAGTTCTGATTCTGATACAATTACTTTGTGAACCTAGGCAAGCCTCTAAGATTGTAAATTTTGGTCAAGGTGCATCAGACCTTTGTTGCTGGAGGGGAGGTCCCTATATCAGTGAAATCACAAGTCCAATTCTTATTTCTCTTTAATTCTTTTTTATTTTTGGAGGAGGGAAGGCAGGACAAGTGGGGTTAAGTGACTTGCCCAAGGTCACACAGCTAGTAAGTGTTAAAGTCTCTGAGGCTGGATTTGAACTCAGGTCTTCCTGACTCCAGAGCCAGTGCTCTATTCACTGCACCACCTAGCTGCCCCTCTCTTTAACTCTTAAGAAATTAATTCATATTAAGGGAATGCCCATCAATTGGGGAATGGCTGAACAAGTTGTAGTATATGAATGTAATGGAATGAAATGAGGAGCAGATGGACTTCATATTCACCTGGAGAGGCTTATACAAACTGATGCTGCGTGAGAAGAGCAGAACCAGGAGAAATCTGTACACAATTACAGACACAACATATGCATGACAACCAACTTTGATAGATTGGACTTTTTTCAGCAATGCAAAGTTATAAAACAACTCCAAAAGACTCATGATGGAGAGAGATGTCAACATTCAGAGAGAGAACTAGAAAAAACAGAGTTTGAATGCAGATTGAAGCAAACTACCTGCTCTCTTTTTCTTGTTTGATTTTGTTTCCTCTTTCCCATTGTTCATTCCATCCGTTACAATCCTTCTTTATAACGTGACTAATGTCTAATGTGAAAATATTTGCAGATCCTATGCTTTGATTGCATGCTGGGGGGGGGGGAGGAGAGGGAGGGGGAGAAAATTTGAAACTCAAGGGATTGTGGAACTGAATCTTGTAAACTAAAAGTAAACAAACAAATTAATAAAGACAAAAAAATAAAAAAAGAAATGAATTCAGACAAATGTGTAGATTTATATAAACCGATGCAGATTGAATTAAGCAGGTCCAAAAGAGCAATATATGATACAACATGCAAACAGCTATGTACAAATAAATTGTATGTAGCATAAATTAGAGATAACCTCAGAGGGAAGGCTCTAAAATGTAGAGATTAGCAAGGACCTGGAAAAGACTTTTTACAAAAGGTGGAAGGTTAGCTGAAACTTTAAGGAAACCAGGACTGACTACAATAATGAAATGAATACTAAGTTACTAATTACAATGAAAAGGACACTAAAAGCAAGAACCGATAATGAACCATGTCACAAAGGGTCATTGAATCATTATTTTGGCCAGTTTTTCTGTTACAAAGAAGGGTTCCATTCACCAATGATTATAGGGACTGGAGGTATATTCAGAAAACACTAAAAACAAATTAATTAAACATTATTTCAAAATGTGAATGGTGTCCTATATGATCATAATAACGCACTGACCTTTGCTTTATAAACTCACCAAGACCTCATTTTTGGAAATGTGCTCTCCATGTGGAGTTGAAGATTCTATAAAGGTTTGAGTAGTGAGAGCAGGTGATTTCTGCTTGCTTTTACAGTTTTAACCTATAGTAGCCAGTCCCAAAATTAGTTCTGTATGTTACAAATCACTTGTAATGGATCAAAAATAGAATATTAAGATTAACTTGGTTTTTATTTCTGAATGAAGTGCGACAATATGGGTATAGTTTTTTCTAATATTTATTATGAGAAGAAGCTTGGGGTTAGTGTAGTGTTTAAAGAGCTGACCTAGGATGAAAACCTAGGTTTAAGTCCTGATTTTGAAACATTTGAGGGTGTGGCCCTGGGCCAAGTCACTTAAAACTCATTAATGCCTAAGCTACTCTGAACACTATAAATTACATCTACTGAGGGTGTTTCCTCACTGGAAGTAATCACAGGTCCAGTAAAAACAAATAAATAAAGGTTTTATGTCAATATTAAATAGCATTATGTCTTTTCCCTGTTTTATTGTCAATCAACATTTATTAAGTGCCTACTAAGTGCCCAATGATTGCATCTGGTTTTAACTTCTTTGGTTAATTTGTTTCATGAATGATGAAACAGTTTCTAAGTCTATCAGGCTGCTTTTATGTTGTGAGTAATGTTCCAATTAAGACAAAGAAGTTAGAAGATATTTTTACTTTGATATAATTGACATACCACCTATAAAATTCTATCATGTTCCTCATTCATTGTAACTCATTGACCTGATTACTCACTAAAAAGGACTATATGTCAAAAGGTCTCCTGTTGAGTTTTGGTGGGGCTCTTTCTTTCTTTCCCTTTCTTTCTTTCTTTCTTTCTTTCCTTCATGTCAACAGGTTATTTAACTTTAATAGCATTATTTCAACAACTAGTCATTCTTATTAAGATGGCAGTCTCCAAGAACTCAGAAAAGATTAGATTTTTGCACATGACGGAAGTCGTAGTACTAATGCGAATGTAGCCTTTAGATCAGTGGTTCTCAACCTGTGGATTATGTTCAATTTGTAACAAAGAAAATACATCCGGCATATCAGATATTTACATTATGATTCATAACAGTAGCAAAATTACAGTTATGAAGTAGCAACGAAAATAATTTTATGGTTGGGGGTCACCACAACATGAGGAACTGTATTAAAGGGTCTCAGCACTAGGAAGGTTGAGAACCACTGCTTTAGATGATCAATAAAACATGAGCTTGTCAGATAATCTGTGTTTCTTTGGCCGTTTCCAAGTTTTATCAGACTAGCCAGTGGAGATATCTGAAATCTCATCTCCTCAAACTCTTCCCTTAGCTGTAGTCCCTGTGTACCAGCCTCTGTCAAATACTCTGTGTACCAGCCTCTGTCAAATACTCTATACTCCAGCCAAACTGATTTACTCAGGTTTCCCCAAATGCTAGCACCAACCTGACCTTGCTCATTCCATTTTCTATGTCTAGAATGCCTTCCTTTCATTATTGTCTGTTGAAATACTACCCATCCTTCCAAACCCAGGTCAAATGTAATTTGCTCCAAGTTCTCATTGCCCTTCCCTTGGAAATGACCCTGAGGTACTTTCAACTGCTCTTACTCACTTGTCTTAGTCTATTTTGTAACCTAGTTATATACTTGTCTTATCTCCTTTATTAGAGTTTAACCTTGTGAGGGACGAAACCAGGCTTTGTATCTCCTGCAGCACCTAGCACAATGTTTTGCACATATTAGGCAGTTAATATTTGTTGAATGAGTAGAGGTGGCTACCTCTTAGTTCTTACCCTCAAGGACTTTCTAACTGGAGAAGACACACAGGGGTGCTGGAAAGGGAGAGCATCCTGGAGGGGACAATGTGACAAAGGGAACTAGTGGGTCAAAGTCTGCAGAGAAATGAAGAGAGTCAGTACAAGAAATGGTACTATGACAGAAAGTTAAAAAAAAACAAACCCACATCTTAACACTGGTTTGAATACTTACAGAAAGATCCCAGAACCACGAATTGCTTTTTTTTCCTTTTCAAAAAAGACAAGAAGTTATTATTTTGTGACTTGTTGAACAGCTCAATAGAATATTTTCAAGACGGGAACAAGACAGCATTTCAATGGAGTTTGCAATTGAAATAAGACAGACTAAACAGTTCAGACAGGTTAAATTTATTGTTCCTATGTTCAGTAAAGGAAGTGGCTTATCTGTAAGGGCTTTCAGCTCCACCCTTTCTGTTAGAGGATGATAAACAAGGGCATAGCATCTACTGAAATATTTTCCATAGTGAGGCCTGCTTTTGGGGTTTGCAGTGATTCATATAAGGATGCTCAGGAGTGGCTCTGGTTTGGGAAAGATGTTGGAACAAAGCAAAATAAGTGCTAAGAGAAAAAGCCAGTGCTTCAGCAATGAATACTTTTTCATTCTGTGAATGATCTAAGCAAGATAGAACAAGAGGAGCTGATTATCCTTGGAACAGGGAATGTGTTACTGAGAATACACACATTTAGAGTAAAGTAATAGCTACCGAGGAAAGGTAAAAAATATTGAAGAAATAAAATTAATTTGATGTCAAACATTTCCTTGGTAGAAAATTTTAGAAAGTTACCTCAAGTCTGGATATTAAAATTTCTAGGTTAGGGAACCACAGCTTCTTGCATGCTAACATCCTATGCGATCAGAGAGAAGTTGTTTAGTTTCTGTGCTATCCTGGCCTGTCTCCCAGCTCCCCCGGTATCAGTACAATGTAGGCAATATTGTAATAATGTCAATCCCACTGGACTACATTCCCTTGCTTTCCCAGCCTCATAAGTTGCTCGCTATGTGGAAATTATCATGATGGCAAACTGTTGTTAGTAAGGCCTTCAAGGAAAAAGGATTGTTATTAAATCCAATGTAGTATTAAGTGCAATAGTGTTACCGCTTACAGAGTATTATTAATTATAATTGCAGAATACCATCAAAGGCCGAGTGGCTGTTTTGCAGGGCAGAGCACAATTACTAATAGTAAGGAGTGATTTTGTTTTTATTTATTTGGGAGTCCTCTTACTCAGATCCTTCAACTCTCCTCGGTGGCGTCCTTCCGGACCCCTGGGCGCATACAAAAGGCTGCTCCCCGGCATTTGCGCTACCAGATGGTGGCGCCCTGATCCCGGGGTGCTGAGCACCCGGACCCCGGCTCGCGCTCTCCACCCCTTCTCCCCTCCAGTCTGCGGAGCGACCGCGCGCGCGCACGTGAGCTAGCGAGCGCGCGAGCTGTCAGTGCTGCCCCGCCCTCCCCGCGGAGTCTGGCGGCTGCCGCGGCTGCCGTTGGCTCCTCTGGCCATTTTGCTGTGGAGCGGCGAGAGGGGAGGAGGTGGAGGCGAGGACTGAGAGATAGAGCGCCCTGCAACCGGCGTCGGCAGAGGAGGCTGCGGGCCGGGCTGGGTTGGGGCGGCCCGGTTGGAAGACAACGAACGGAGCTTCGGGTGTTTGGAGTCGCCCGCCCTGGAGACGCGGAGCCAGAGCTGAGGAAGAACGGGAGAAGAGGGGAGGGGGGCGGCGGCGGCCTTGAACTGGGGACTAAGCACTGGAGCTGGACGCGGATCTCCCCTCCCCGCCCCCTGCACCATGAGCTGGGGATCCGAGCTGTGGGTGAGTGCGGGCTCCTGCAGCCTCGGGCGGGAGGGCGCGCCCGGCTAGGTCCTAGAGCGTGAGGCGGGGGGCACTCGCGGGGGAGGGGTGGAGGAGGGGAAAGAGAGGAGGGGGCGTGGAACTTTGAGGGGGTTGGGAGAGGGGGCTTGAACCCTGGTGGGGACAGGCCCCGAGGAAAGGGGGCGTGGAATCCTCGCCTTGGGAAGGGGCGTAGAAGAATCCTTGCAAGGGGTGGGGAAAGGAGGGGACAGAGGTGAGGAGGGCGCATGGAATCCTCCCATGAGGGGAAGGGGGCTTGGAGGGGAGGGAGCACTTTCCTCCCCGGGGAGGAGAGGTTCTGACGCGAGGAGGGGCGGAGTCAGGATTTGAGGGGCTCTGTGTTAGCTCCCGGGGTAGAGGATTCCTCTCTTCCTTGGAGAAAGGAGAGGTGCAGAAGTGCTGCGTTATTCTGGTGGGGAGGGTGTTACAGTTGAGGAGTGGCTGTCCTCACACCACTACCCACCTCCGGCCTGAGGGGACACTGTGCAGGGGGGTGGGGGGGGGGAAGCCGGTGCTCTTGGCTGGAAGAATGCTTCAGATCAGATTCGGGATTATTGGGAGCAGAAGCTAGATCTTCCTCATAAGAAGGATGTGGGGCTTTTAGAAAACTCTAGTAGCTCTAGGGAAGAGAACTGCGGTCTCGAAATAGGTTTGGGTGTGTTGGGGAAGGGACAGATTTAGGGCTGGAGGAGAGGTGCTATTTATCGCCCAGGAGTAAAACTTGAGACTTTTCGCTTTGAGACGGAGGAGGAAGGAGCAAACCTTGTGTGCTTAACCCGAGGAAGGCACATGTTTTATGTGAATTATCTCGACCTCCAGAAGAAATAGCTAGAAATGGGGAAAAGCGAGCGCATTGGTAAAGGCAGCGTGAAAGGTGAGCAGGTTATCGTTGGCTGCTTTCTATGGAGGGAACTTCAGCTTTTTAGCTGTCATCTTTAAAGAGGAAAAAAGAGCTTTGTATTTGGAAGCTCAGTCGCTGGGCCTCTTGGTTTCTGGAGGCAAAGGGCTGTTGTCTATGTTCTTACATCAATACTAGCGAAGCTGGGGACGGTAGATATGACTTTGTTTCTCAAAAGGTTTTAGGTGGGACGGAAGGTAAAGAAAAAAGATTGTGCCCTATCTGACCTGAGTGCTATTTGCAAGTTAGAATTAAAATACTGTGAATTAGGGTGAGGCAATTCTCTCGAACCAAGTACTAAATACCTCACTTAACATCTTATAAAATAAGGTTCTGAAACATTTTGAGGGGGAAAGGTCCAGGAAGCATAGTGTGAGGCTCCAAAAATCTCTAATGCAAAATAAACCAAGGTTAAAGTTTTTACAGAAACCTAGCTCATAGTGGCATAACGGTTTTTACATAATCATTTCTTTGCTGAAGGAACAAGCTAGGCGAAACCCCGGAGGAAGAGAATTCATTAATGACAAAAACTTACTGGTGTCTTCAGATTTACTTCTTATGTTTACAGATACACCTTTTGTAACAGGGAATCAAAATATTTGAACTTGCCTAGTTTAGGAGAAATGTAATTTACTACTTCTTAAGTATTATATCTCTTAATCACTTTCTTTCTCCTTTTCCCTTTTTCTTCCATACACTCCCTTTTTCTAACCAATCTGAAGAAAAATGGGGTGGGGTAAGGTAGGGAATAGATTGAAAATGACAATGAGGAGACCAATAATTTGCACCATAATGGTAGAAGAGAAAATACAGTGAGTTTTTGGGTAGACATGTAATTTTAGGAATTAGATATTTATCAGAAGTGACAAGTATTAAAGTGGCAACTGCAGAGAAGAAAGCTGATAAAACAATTCCTTTTGCCCTGTGTTTCCCCTATTTTATTCTGCTGGGTACTTCGACAGGATAGCTGGGGAAAAATTAATTGGAAAATAAAATTGAGGCAGCATGGCATGCTTGGAATCTGGAAGAGCAAGGTTCAAATCTCACCTCTTAATAACTGTGTAGTGAATCTTGGGCATATACTTAGTGCTTAGTAAATTGGTTGTTGATTGAGCGTTTTATCTGCAAAATGGAGGATGCCTATAGTATTGCACTATGTTGTTGTGGGGCTCAGGATTATGTATGGCTCATCTACAAAATTTAAATTCCATATGTAACTCAACTGTTATTATAGTAAGAGGAAATAATTACATTTTCTCATTATACCTGTTTGTAAGACTGTGTGTGACTCAGTCAACTTAAATTATTCAGTTCCTTTTATACAGAGTATCCTAATAGTGTCAATGGGAATACCTATACTAGAACCACTCTGTACTTGAGTAGCTGCTGGAAAAAAAGATACAAATTCATGAGTTATCAAAACAAAGTGACAAGAATAGAAACCATACTTTTTGTGGAATAACAGCCACAAGTGCTCTTATAGAATACAAGCATTCATAAATGTGACAAATTGTTTTAAAGTGCCTACTTTTTTCAGCAACCATATGTGAACATGTTTTAGACTTAGGGAACTTAGTGAACAGTGTTGGACCTTAGGAAACCCAAGTTCATACACTGTCGCCTACTCATATTAGCTCCATGAATATGGACAAATCACTTAACCACTCTGAATCTCAATTTCCTAATTTGTGAAATGGGGTACCTTTGGCACCTACTTCACAGGTAAATGCACATAGTATATGTTTACATTTTTAAAGTCTTTACGGACTGTCATACTGAAATTGCTAAGAAAAATATTGCAGTATTTATGAAACCTTATGAAATGCTAAAATTGCCCTCTAATAAGACCTCTCAGATTACCTCCCTTTACTGTCCTGTTAAAATTAAATTCTTCCAAAGTATACTTTTAAGGACCTGTCATTATGTGTCCTGGAATCACCATTCAGAGAAAGCATAGCAATTACTAGCTGTCGTCATTCTTTTAGATGTAGTAAGCATCAAGCCTTTTACCAAAAATGCTTGTGAATTTAGAACTTAACTTTCCGAATTAGTACTAATGCCTGACATATAGCACTTTAAGGTTGTCAAAGCACTTTCTGTATATTCTCATTTGAATACTAAAGTACTATAAACACAATTTTACATGAACTTGAACACTGTTAACTAAATTTACCTCTATCTTGTTTTCCAAAATCAGTATTACACTTATGTGACAAAAATATACTGATAAAATTTAATTCAGAATTAATCCCTTCAAAATGTGACAAAACTAGAAAGGTTGAATTCATTCTATAATTTTTTTTATAATATGCTGGAATTTCATGAATCTATCTTATATAGCCATTCTTTGTACTTATGTACCAGTAATTGTCATAGTGGATAGAAAGCTCACCTGGGAGTTCGCAAGCCCTAAATTCAAGGTCTTTCTCTGGCACATACTACTTACTGATCTTGACTCCAGACAGGTCACTTAATCTACCAGTGTCCCCCGGCAGCTCTCTGAAGACCAGCAGAAAATCTTTAATAGTGGGAGAATTTTCACCTGGAGTTTCCACACTTATGAAAGCACAGGTTTAGACCAAAAAAGTATTTTATACCTCTGAAAACTGTTTAAAAAAAAAAAGAAAGAAAATTTTGCTTCCCATATCAAATAAAGATCACAGGTTTATTTGGCACTCAAATGAGATATTGTATAGAAAGTTTTTTGTCAAGCTTAAAGTGATATACTAGTATTTTTCTTATTGTTAACAATTCAGAAAATTAAACTCAAAATTTACAAGCTCTTTTTGGTTAAAGAGGATGCCCACTATGTTTGGCAGCATAATGTTGGCTAGTGATTGAGGGCTTTCTTTGAATGGTGGCTTTGGGATTCTGTGTGTACGTAATGACATAATGATAGGGTGGTAAAAGCTAACTTTGGCAGAATTGTACTTAAGTGAATGGAAAAAAATGAGCTGTGATTTGGGTGGTCTTAAACTAGTAATATTAGGTGATTTTAGCATTTCAAAGGGTTTCACAATACTCTCATACTTAACCACCATGTTAATATGACAGTCTGGAGAGGCTTTTAAAAATATACATTCCCTCCACTTGTTTATAGTACATTATAGCATAACTATTATGGATCTGACTTTTTCAGGAGTTGAATTATACAGAATCAACATTAAATTAGAGCCTAAATAGTCCATTTGTGTCCTGTTGACTGGGTTTTAACCATGATTCCAAATATCAGTTATAAAAGTTCCACTGAATTTGTTTATATGCTTCTAAATTGGCTTGTTTATAGACTCTTGCTACTGAAGACTTTTAAGTGTTTTAACAGAACAAAATTTAGTAGCTACCACCTAGGACAAGGATTCTTAACTTTTTTTGTATCATGAGCTCCTTTAGCAGTCTGGTAAAAACTCTGGGACCTTTCTCAGAATAATGTTTTTAATTGCATAAAACAAAATACATAGGATTACAAAGAAATTATTTTGAGATAGTTATCAAAATACTTAAAAAAAACTTAATGGAATCTAGGTTAAGGGCCCCTAATATAATAAGGTACAGAGGGTAATAACAGTAAATACCATTATAGGAGCTTATGTTTTTTACTCATCTTAGGAGAGCAGGTGAGGTGCTATTAAAAGTTCCTTTAAAAATATCTGTTTTTCTTTTCTTTTTTTAAGCTGGTAATTATAATGATGAAGATTGGACTGGAAGAATCAGTCAACAAGCATTTATTAAGTAACTTATTTTATGTGCCAACCACTGTGTTAAGGATGCAAATATAAGCAAAAACCCAATACCTACACCAAAGTTTACATTTTAACCCAGGAGACAACAAGGACATATAAGTATATACAAAATAAACATAAAACAATTATATTTAAGGTAGCTTGAGAGGGATGGCACTAGCAGTTGAGAGGATCAGAAGAGGCTTCCTTTAGAAAGTGGCTCTTGAGAAAAGCAGCTATTTATAGAATATAGAATTGCAGTTTTAGAGATGCTCTTTTTCTGATCTACATGTGAAGAAATTCCTATTTTATTTAGTGTTTGTTCAAACTTCAGAAATTTTTTTTTAAAAAGAAAGTAATGGTTGATTGGCATCTTGTAGGAGAAGAAAGATTCTGTGAGGCTTAGCTTAGGAGGGAGTCCATTTCAGGAATGAAGAATAACCAATACAAAGTCTCAGAGATGGAGATGGTCTATGTAGGAAAAGAGAGGTCAGAAGGCATAATGTTCAGTGAGGCTGGAAAGATAGGTTGGGCTCAGGTTGTGAAGGATTTTAAAAGCTAAACACAGGAGTTTACATGTGATGCTAGAGTTAATAAGAAGCCATAGGAGTTTATTGAGTAGGAGAATGTCATTCACATGCACTTAAGGAGAGTCACTCTGGCTTCAATGTGAAGCATGGACTAAGTAAGGAGAATCTTAAAAGCCAGTAGAGTGATCCGGAGGCTCTTTCAATAGTCAAGATGAGAAGGCAGTAAGGGCTTGAGCTAAAGTGGTGTCTGTGAGTAAAGAGAAGGGCTCAAATGCAGGAAATGTTCTAGAGTTGAAACTACAAGATTTGGAAACTGATTGGATATATTTGATGAAGGAGAATGAAGAGTCAACAATAATATCAAAATTGTAATTCTGGGACGCCTGTGGAAGAGGAAGTCTGGAGGGGAAAAATAGTTCATTCAGTTTCGAATATGTTGAATTTAAGATGTCTCCAGATCATCTAGTTTGAAATATCCAATAGATAATGGGTTATGCAGGATTTATTGGTCTCTGGGGGAGAAATAGGGGCTGGACATACAGATCTGTGAGTCATCTGAATAAAAATGACAATTAAATTCCTGGGATTTGAGAGCATGTAGAAAGAGAAGGCTTAAGGTGACAGAGCCTTGAGTAACATCCACAGGGACATGATCTGCATTGCACCAGCAAAGGAGACTGAGTAGGAGCAGTTTGATAGGAAGATAACCAGCAAAGAATAGTGTCATAAAAACAGGGAAAAGAAATTATCCATCAGGAGAGAATGGCCATCAGTGTTTTAAATGTAACATTTAGGTCAATAAGTATGACTTTTGAGAAAAAATGATCAAATCTATCAACTAAGAGATCATTGTTAACTTTGGAGAGAGTGATTTCAGTCCATTAACAAGGTAGGAAGCCAGATTGCAAAGAGTTGAGGACAGAATAAAGAGAGGAACTGGAGGGCAGCAAAAGTAGGCGACTTTTTTTTAATTGAGTTAATTTTTTAGTTAAAAAATCAATTTTTCTCTCCCTTCCACCTCCCTAACCCATTGGAAAAATATAAAGAACAACAAAACCTTTATAATATATAGTCAACAAAGAAAATTATCATGTTGGCAGTGTCCAAAAATTTTTTTCAATATGCACCATGAGCCCACCACTTTTCAGGAGGTGTGCATTTTTTTTCATCATTGGTCTTCTGGCATCGTGGTTGGTCATTGTTTGATCAGAGTTTTTAAAAGTCTTTTGAAATTATTTGTCTTTACAGTGTTGTTATTATGATATCAATTGTTCTGCTTCTGTTTACTCTGCAGCGGTTCATACAACTTAGAAAACTTTTCAAGGAGTTTGGCTCAAAAGAGGAGAGATATAGGGTGATAGCTCCAAGAACTGGTAGGTCTAAAGAATTTTTTTGAGGATTTGGGCATACCTGAAAGCAGTAAGGAAGGAACTAGTTGATAGATTGAAGATTAGAGAAAAGGGTGGTCATTGAGGGAAAAATTTGCTGGAGAAAACAATGAGATTGAACTCACATGTAGAGGGGGTTGGCTTTAGCAACAAGGACCACCTTATTGTCAGAGACTGGAGGAAAAAAGGAATGAGCAGGGGGATGATGTGAATAAATGACTGAGAAATATCCACATATGTATCTATATATACTGTATGTATATATATAAAATTAATCTTTTATTTTGTTTTTAGGTGGGCACATACTTGCATCTTGCAGTCTTGCTGCTTCAGACCCATGTTAACTTGAATTAGACCTAGGTTGTTGGTTTCATTACTTTTGGAAATTCTAATTAGCTCTTTCACCACTGTTCTAGCACTTCTATTGCTCTTTTTCCTTAAATATCTTCCAAATTTGCACTCTGACTTTGATAGCCATAGCTACAGGAAGAAATTCCAATAGTAAGGACTGGAACAGTCTGATTGAATGAAATCATGTTTCCAGTGACTTTCTCCACCCTTGCATCATGGAGAAGTCATCTGATACTTCAACTTTGGAGATAAAAGAAATTTTTAAAAAAAAATAGATTTTAATTGGTGACTTTTTTTTAAAAAAACCTAGATTTCCCTCTGTAGCCTTCCCTCTCACTTTGCCTCTCAAGCAACCCTTATTAAGAAAAAGAAGAGGGGAGTGGAGCCAAGATGGCGGCGTAGCAGCAGCAACATATCGCAGCTCTCACATAGCCACCCCAAAATACCCATAAAACAGGACTCTAAACCAATCCTAGAACTCCAAAACGCACACAAAGAAACTTCCCACTAAAGTCAGCT
>CM053581.1:226233599-226248849 GCA_028627135.1 Pseudochirops cupreus
AATGTTCACATTTCTGTAGAGGGACAGGGACATGGTGGAGAGTGGTTGGGGTGGGGCAGGATAGGAAGAAGGGACATGTAATTAGACTCTCACAGTGTGCTCACTATGGAGAGGTTCTGCGTAATTTCACATGTTCAGCCTGTATTTGATTGCTTGTCCTTCCAGTGGGGGTGGGTGATGAGGGAGGAAGAGAAAGAATCTAGAATCTAAAGTTCTATAATCAAATGTTAAAAATATATATCTATATATAGATATGCAATTATTATTATTATTATTATTATTATCATTATTATTAACTATATCCGACTGGAAGTTGAGATACACAGGCACTGTGGTTGGGAGATCCATCCTGCCCTACTGAAAAGTCAGAGAGGTGAGGGGAGAAGACATAGGAGATAATAGATTGGGAGAGGGGGAATACACTGGGATGGCTGTTTTGGGGCGGTGGGTAGGGGAAAGATGGGAAGAAAATATGTAACTCAAAATCTCGTGGAAAGGAATGATGCAAACTAAAATAAAATTTTAAAAAAAAGGAAGATGCAGGAAATTGGGGGTGCAGAATATTGCCCTCAGACGTGGTCACCAGACCAGTTGGCTTTAATTAACCTTCTTTATTATGCAAGGGTGCCACACCCCAAATGACCATGATTGCAAAAAAAAAGAAATTTGATTAATTGTATGGAGTTTTCCTGTGAGGATTCTCTCTGTACCAATCCAAATTGGCAAGTGTTACACAGTTAATAGCCTTTGAGTGCTACCCTTTTTAATCCCAGTCATTTCCTCCTCTATAGATCTCTCTGGTAATGAAAAACAGTGATGATTGGTTTTGCTTAACTGTGACTGTCTCCAAATCTTGTGCAATAGTTCACATCAGCATTCCCTGTTGTCTTCTGTGTCCCGTCCCCCCAACCCTTTACTCACTTATGCCCCATCATAAGGAGAAAACTGTTTCATCATCTGTCGCTCTTAACCAGTGTTGGTCATTGCATTTAATCTGAATTCTGTTGTCTTTTAATAGTTTTCATTTACATTAATGCCATTTTATATATTGCTTTCCTAGTTTTTTTTTTTACCATTTCTTGTAGAACTTACTTAAAATGCAATAGTTCATTATCTTATGCAACTAATTTCTATACTGATTTTGAATAAAATACATTTTTATCGATTTTTTTGTATTTACATCATTATAATTTTCCCCAGTATCGTTTCTCCTCCCCTTCCCAGAGTACCTTCCCGTAAAACAAATAGCATTTTTTAAAAGGAAAAAAAATTAATACAACTGATCAATACAGTATAAAAAAGTCTAGAAACATGTGCAGTGTGCAACACCTGTGGACATTCTATCTCCACAAAGTTGTGGGTTGGGAGTGTCCTCTCATCTCTTCTTTTGACTCTTGCTTGTTCTTTACAATTTTGTAACATTCACTTTTGTGTTTTTGGTATGTGGTTGTTCTTTTCATTTACAATGGAAAGGTACAAATCTTATGACTAAGAAATATATTTGAGCCTTTCGGAAAAGGAGAATTTAATCACTTATGCTTAAAAGAAATACGTTAAAATTGTACCCTAAATAATAGCTGAAAATACCAATCATTAGAAATTGTTCATAAGAAGGCAGTTTGTATTTATATTATAACTTCTAAGTATAGCAAAAGGATGTTTGTTTAAGAAAAGAATGCCATATCTTTTATTTATTTAATAGTCTGGATGGGGTTTGGAAGTTCTGTTATGGAAGGAAGCTTTTCTTTGCTCTTTAAAATTCATTATTTATTTTGAATATTCTTTTCTTTTTAAATTTTGAGTTCCAAATTCTCTCTCTCCTTCCTGCCTCTCTTACCCATAAAGAATGCAAGCAATATCATTAATTATGCATGTGAAATCATATAAAACATTTCCATCTTAGCCATATTTAAAAAAAAGAGACAAGAAAAAGTAAGAAAATTATACCTCAGTTTACATTTAAGAGTTCATCAGTTGTCTCTCTGGATGTAGATAGCATTTTTTCATCATGAATCCTTTGACATTGTCTTGGATCATTGTTTTGATCAGAGTAGCCAAGTCTTTTACAGTTGATCATCATTAGAACATCACCTGTATTGTACGTGATACTCTCCTGGTTCTTCTCTCTTCACTTTCCATCAATTCATCTAGGTCTTGCCATGTTTTTCTGAAACCACCCCCTTTGTCTATTCTTATAGCACAATAGTACGCTTTCATAATCATATGCCCTAACTTTTTCAGCCACTCCCCAATTGATAAGCATCCACGTCATTTCTAATTCTTTGCTACCACAAGAAGAGCTGCTATAAATCATTGTGTGTGTGTGTGTGTGTGTGTGTGTGTGTGTGTGTGTTTGTGCATGTATGTCTTTTTCATTTTCCTTTTTCTTTGCCCTCTTTGGAATACGGAACTACTAGTAGTATTGTTGGGTCAAAGGTTATGTGCAATTTTATAGCCCTTTGGGCCTAATTCCAAATCATTCTTCAGAATGGTTGGACCAGTTCTTTACCCCATCAACAATAGTTTGCCTATTTTCCCCTCATCATCCCTTTTCAGCATTTGTTGATTCTGGTAAGTGTGAAGTGGTACCTCAGAGCTGTTTTAATTTGCATTTCTCTAATCAATAGATTAGAGTATTTTTTTTTATGACTATAAATCGCTTTGATTTCTTATTTTGAAAACTGTTCATGTCCTTTTGAACATTTATCAATTGGGGAATGGCTTTTTTTAAAAAATAAATTTAACTCAGTTTTATACTCAGTATATATTTGAGTATTATTATATGATTACAGAAACTTATAAAAACTTTTGATATTACTTCATTGTCTATGGTACCTTTTAGCAAAATGTAATTTCACTGATTATTTCTTTTAATTTGGTCAGTTTTCTTTTTGTTTGTCTGAAGATCATGCTTACTATATTGCCTTTTTTACTTCAACTGAAGCATATTAGATTCTGCTCCACCACTTTATTTTCATTCTGTGTGTCTTCCTGTTTCAGCTGTGTCTCTTGTAAATAATATATTGTTGGTTTCTAAGCCATTCAGCTATCTGCTCCCATTTTATGGGTGAGTTCATGATATTCATATGCCCAGTTATGATAACTAACTATCTATTTTCCTTGATCCCATTTTCTTCTGTTTCTTCCTCCCTTCTCCCCCTTACCTCCCTCTTTTCCTCTCTCTGCCTCTGCCTCTCTTTTCATCCTGTCCCTCGTCAAGTCTATTTTGCTTCTAAACACTGCCTCCTTTAATCCACATTTCCCCCTCTCCCCATCTCCTTTCCTCTTTCTCTATTTGGTAAGTTACATTTCCATACCCAGATAAGTGTGTATATTGTTTCCTCTTTGAGCCAATTCTAGTAAGAGTAAGGTTCTAGTATTGCCTATAACCCCCTCTCCAATTTCCCCCTCCATTGTAAAACCTCTTTCTTGTAAGTCTCTTGTGTGAAAAAATTTTCCCCATTCTAGCTCTTGCCTTCCCTCTTCTCCCAGTGCATCCCTCTTTCTTACCCCTTCATTTTGTTTTTTACTAGCAGTCATTCCAGCTAATCAACTAACTCCCATACCCTCTGTCTATGGAAACTCCTTTTAACTGCCCTAATAATGATAAAGTTCTTAGGAGTTACATATATCATCTTTCCCATATAGGTATATAAACAGTTTAACTTTACCGAGTCTCTTATGATTACAGTTTCATGTTTATCTTTTTATGTGTCTCTTGAGTCTTATGTTTAAATGTCAATTTTCTTTTCAGCACTGGTCTTTTCGTCAGGAATGCTTGAAAGTCCTCTGTTTCATTAAATATCCATTTTCTCCCCTGAAGCATTATATTCAGTTTAAAAAAATAATACTTTTTTTTTTCCAGTTACATGTAAAAATAATATTCAAGCTTTGAGGTTCAAATTTTCTCTCTCCTCCTCCCCTTCTCTGTTCCTGATACAGCAAGCAATTTGATATAGGTTATATATGTGCAATCATACAAAACATATTTCCATATTAGTCATGTTGTGACCCATATGCTTTGCAGAGAAGTGTATGGGATGAGTGAAAACTTCTCAATTTGGGGTGGTTAACTTTTCAAATTGCTTCTGTCAATCACTTTTATGTTCCTTTGTCTGTTTTCCCACCTTGGTGGGACCCTCCCCTTGTCTTTCCTTGCTGTCCCAGTTGGGGAAGTATTTGGTGAAGTATGCCTCTCCACCAATGAGAGGGGAAACAGTCGGGGAGGGATCTTGACTAAGTTAGGTTATAAATTCCAGCACTATCTTTTGTAACTTGCCTCTTCTCCATGATGAGTCATGGGGAAGACCACCCTCTTCTCCTGGGGAAGAGAATAAAGTCCTCTTCTTATCCTAAGAGATCTCTGTGTTTATTTCTTTTCACTAAATTAAGGATGAAGGACATTTTTCATCCCAAATAGAAGGTATTGGTTAAGGGAGTTTCCTCTTTTAGGAGTTATCTACACATGGATTTCTGTTTTGTTTCTAGTTCTTTGTACTATAGAAGAAGCAGCTTTCAATATTTTGGTATATATTGGACCTTTCTTTGACTTCTTTGGGCATTTAGCAATAGAATTTGTGGGTTAAAGACTATGGATAGTTTAGTTATTTTCTTAGCATCATTCCAACTAGCTTTCCAGAGTGGTTGGACTAGTTCACAACTTTCCTAAAAACCATATTAATGTGTCTACTACCCCTCCTATGTGTACTGTTTCCATCTTTTGTTATCTACCATTTTCTTAAGTGTCAGATGAACCTTCAGATTTTTTTTATCTTTCTTTGAGCTATCTTTCATGTAGTTATATATAGTTTGTCATTATTTTGAGTATTGTTTGTACTGTTTTGACTGCTTATCCATTTGGGCATGACTTTTGATCTTAGTTAACTGTGTTAGTTCCCTTTGTATCTTGGATATGATTCCTTGTTAGAGATATAATGCAAAGATTTTGTGGTTCCCATTGCCGCTAATTTCGTTAAAAACTCTTCCCCTTTTTCCCCATATCTGATTCACTTCTTTTAATTTTCTTTTGATTTTATTTAATTTAGCATCCAGGCTGAATATTCATTTCCTCATTTCAATTTAATGAATATTTATCAAGTTCTTTCTATGTACAGGCCATTATGATATATGCTAAGGGATAGCATACAGAGTTCCTCCCTTCAAGGACTTTAAGATAATTTCTTTTAATTCCCAATTGTATTTGACAATTAAAGACTTCATCTTTGAAAGGACTTAATTTTTCTAGTTCTATAAGAAATTTTATGCTTTGCATCCCAGTTAAAAATTAAAATTTTTGGCATTAATCTGCAAAAATGTTAGAATAATTTTTTATCTGTTATGCTTTGTGAAATGTGGCTTGAATGTAGAAAAGCAGGTTACCTTTAAAGAAAACATATCTCCACAGCAAAAAAAAAAATAAATCCTAAAATTTCAAGGTCAAAGACAAAGCAGGAAATATAGATACCTAAAATTTTGGAGTAAAATGGTAATACTTTTCCTAAAGCACGGCAAGATTTCACTAATTCAGTTTACTTTTTTTAGAGTAAAATTAATTTACTTATAACATGGATTAGTTCAAATATTATCTTAATAGAAAGGACAAAATGCAATGAGGGAAGGGTTTTATATTTGCCACCTCTATGGAGGCAGTTAATTTCACATAGAAAGAAACTCTTGTCACCAAACGTGAATGATATCCCTAATCTTTACTCACTACTTGAAAAATGTGTACAGTCAGTCACAAAGCAGACCAGGAAAGAAAGTATATATAGCTCAATGCAAATTCTTTACCACTGCTTGAAAACAAAGGCCTAGGTAGGGTAGTCAGTTAGCAGTAGTGACTCCCAGTCTCAGTAAGACAGGGAGACTCAGACTCAAAAGATAAATAAATAAGGGGCAAACAGGATAAGAAGATTTGTAGAGGCAAACATGCAATTAACAATCAAAACTGTGAATTTGAGTGGGGTTATTTCACCCATATAGAGTAGAAGATATTAGAATGGTTGAGAAAGCAGACCCCAACAAAAGATTCACACAAAATTAAAATAAGGATCTAGGGCAAAATATGTTCTGCTTCAGGTGAACTCAAAAAAGCTAGGATAATAATCTTGAAGTCAGACAAAGCAACAATAAAAATAGGCTTGCTTCAAAGAGATTAAAAGAATACATCATATTTAAAACCATGATAGACAATGAATTTTTATCAAAACTTAATGTATGTCCAAGTGGCATCTAAATACTCAAAAGAAAAATTCTTCAATTTATAGGGAGAAATAGAGAATAAAACTAAAATAGATAGGAATCTCAATATAAATCTTTTAGAGTCAGACAAATCTAACAAAAAAGATAAATAAGAAATTAAGGAGACTTGAATAGAATTTTATATAGGTTAGACGTAATAGATCTCTAGTGATTATTTAATGGGAGAAGAAGGTAGAAAACCTATTTTTCAGCTATGTGTCATCTTTATAAAAACTATTAGGTTATTAAAATATCACATACAGAAAAACAGGAATATTAAGCACATTCTTTACTGACTACAACATGATAAAAATTAAGTGCAACACAAATTATGTTCAACAAAGGGCCCTTGAAGAAAAAATAAAAAATTAATTTAAGACTAATCCTAAAGAATGAGTGGATCAAAGAGCTAATACTAGAAACAGTAATTCATTAAAAAAAAAACCAATGAGACAAATACCAGAACTTTTAGTATACAGTAAAAAAAAGCATAAATACTAAAGTGGAGAATTTGGAAAGAAGGAAAAAATAAAGGAAATTTCTTCGGAACTATAAATCTGTTAATTTAAATAAATGAATATTTAAAAATATTAAATATATAACTTGACAGAACAAGAAAGAGAATTTTATATAACCCAGTCTCAGAAAAAGAATTTGAATAAGCCATACATTAACTCCCAAAGGAGAAAAACACTTGCCCAAATGGATTTACAAGTGAATTCAGTTAAATATTCAAAGAACAATTCTAATGTTTTCGGTGCTATTGATAACAATAGGAAAAGAAGGGATCCTAAAAAAAATATACAAATATGATCTTGATAGTTAAACTGGCTATTTTAAAAAGAGGGAAAGAAAACTATAGATTATTATCTATGATAAAATTTAACATGAAGATTTTAAATAATTTATTGGCAGAGAGGCTAAAACTATAAAAAAGATTGAACATTATGACTAGGTCACTATGACAATAATAGGAAAGGAGGGTTAGTTCAAAATTAGGAGAATTATAAAAATAATAGGCCACAATAACAAAAATAATAAAAATCACATTCTAGTTCAAAATTAAGAGAATTATAAAAATAATAGGCCACAATAACAAAAATAATGAAAATCACATTCTATCAGGAGATTCCGAAAAGATTTTTCATAAAATGAAACATCCATTTCTGTAAAAAAAAAACAGTAAAAAGCACAGAGAAGAAAAATCTAGCATTATATGTAAGGTGTAATAGAGAAAAGCTAAAGATCTTTCTAAAAAGGGGAGTGAGTGGTACAAAGCAAGGATTTCTATTATCATATATGATACAGTGGGAAGAGCATTTACTCTGAAGTCAAATGACCTGTGTGCAGATCCCACCTCTGAAGCTCATTCATTGTGTGACCTTGAGCAGTCATTGAACATTTCTTTTCTGAAAAATGAGGGTGATAATCTTGTTGGTCCTTTCCAGCTCGAGAACTATGATCCTATGATACTGTGTGCTCCTACTGTTTGTTACTGTCTCAGAAGTGGTAGCTTTTGCAATAAGTACAGTGCCTGGCACGTAGTAGGCACTGAAAAATGTTTATTGATTGATAAGAATAGAAAGAAATTGAGGGTTGCTTTTTTTTTGCATAGATAAAGAAGAAACAAAACAATCACTTTTTTGGTAGGTGATCTCTACTTACAGAACCATAGAGAATCAGCTGAAAAACCTCACTAAAATAATAACTATTAAAAAAGCAGCATGAAAAATAAGTCCACATGAATCTTTAGCTTTTCTGAATATTACCAACAAAATCCAGCAGCGAGAACTAGAAATTACATGCAAAGTAACTATAGAAAGCGTAAAATATTTGGCAGTGAATCTTGTACCAAACACAGGAACTGTATGAATACAAATAAAAAACAATCTACAGAAATGGGGACCAATAATTAGAGAAGCATTAATTGCTCATGATTGGCAGTATCATAATAAAAATGAAAATACTGAGAAAATTAACTATTCAGTGCCATACCAATCAGACCACCTAAGGACTATTTTATGTAGAGAGAAAAAAAACAACAGAATTCATGTTAAAGAATGAAGCCTCAAGAATCTCAAGGGAAATAATGAAAAATAGTGGGAAGGAAAGGATAATAGCATTACTAGATCTCAGACTACTATGCTATAAAGCAAGAATCATCAAAGCTGGGGTGGCATCAAGATGGCGGCGTAGAAGCAGGAGAACACCGCAGCTCCCCCCACAACCACCTTAAATACCTATAAAATATGACTCTAAACAAATTTTAGAGCTCCAGAACTCACAAAATTACAGAAAAACATGTCTCCCACTGGGGGCAGCCCCGCGGGCAGGCTTGGGAAGGGCTCATCACGGAGCACTGGGAGCCAAAACCAGCCGGGCCTGAAACAGCAGCTTGCCCCAGGGGCGGCCAGGACAAACTGCAGCTGGAGTACTCCAGAGAGTGTGTCACTGGCAACTGTGGCAGTTTCCAGAATTTTAAACACATAAGAACCAAGGACAAAATGAAAGGTCAGTGGAACTTGGCTAAATTTGGGGGAGAAAAGCGGGTCCAGCCGTCTGCCCCCAGGGCAAGAAAGCAGCAGAAGCGGCGGCCCTGCAGCCACCTCCATGTGGCTGCTTCAGAGCTCATGGTCTACAGATTGCAGGGGGGCCAAATCATTCAGAGGCTAAGTGCTCTTGCCTTAACCTGCCTGGATTGGAATGGTGTTCCTGAGGTATGTGACCAGTCAGCCAAAGCCGGAGGGGGCTGCAGAGATGGTGGCCTTCTAATAGCTCCGGCAGCTGTGAAAACCCCCAGCTATTTGGGATAAAGCTCTCCCCTGGGGAAGCAGAGATCTACTGTGGCTCAAATATCAAGATAATTGACTGGTAACATGAGCAGGCAAAGGAGGGAAACCAAGCTCAGCATTCCAACTTTAGATTCCTTTTTTTGGGGACAAAAAGGATCAAAGCATGGAATAGGAGGAAGACAACACATTCAGAACTCCCACACCAAAAGCTTCCAAGAAAAATGTAAACTGGTTACAAACCATAGAGGAACTTAAGAAAGATTTTGAAAACCAAATAAGAGAAGTGGAGGAAAAATTGGGACGAGAAATTAGAATGATGCAAGAAAATCATGAAAAGAGAGTCAACAACCTGACTGAAGAAAACACCTTAAAAAACAGTTGAACTCAAATGGCAAAAGAGGCCCAAAAAGCCAATGAGGAGAAGAATGCCTTAAGAAGCCGAATTTGCCAGATGGAAAAAGAATCTCAAAAGCTCACTGAAGAGAATAATTCCTTCAGAATCAGAGTGGAGCAAATGGAAGCAAATGACTTCATGACAAATCAAGATACTATTAAACAGATCCAAACAAATGAAAAAATATAAGGCAATGTGAAATATTTACTTGAAAAAACCCTGACCTGAAAAATAGATCCTGGAGAGACAATTTAAAAATTTTTGGACTACCTGAAAGCCATGATCAGAAAAAGAACCTAGAAATCATCCTTCAAGAAATTCTCAAGGAGGATTTCCCTGATATTTTAGAACCATAGAGCAAAATAGAACTTGAAAGAATTCACCGATCACCTCTTGAAAAAGATCCCATAAAGAAAACACCTAGGAATGTCATAGCCATGTTCCAGAGCTCCCAGATCAAGGAGAAAACATTACAAGCTGCCAATAAGAAACAATTTCAATACTGTGGAAACACAATTAGGATAACCCAGGATCTAGCAGCTTCTACATTAAGGGATCGAAGGGCCTGGAATATGATATTCAAGAATCGCCTACCCAGCAAAATTGAGCATAGTGTTCCAGGGGAAAATATGGTCATTCAATGAGGTGGAGGACTCTCAAGCATTCTTGCTGAAAAAACCAGAACTGAATAGAAAATTTGACATTCAAATACAAGACGCATAAGAAGGTAAACATGGAAAAGAAATCATAAGGAACTTATCAAAGTTGAACTATTTACATACCAACATGGAAAAATGATCATTGTAACTTATGAACCTTTTCTCAGTGTGAGGATAGGTGAAGGGAATATAAATGTATATATGTATGTATACATACACATATGTCTTTATAGGAGGATATATATATATGCGTATGAATACATACCTGAATATATGTATATATGTGTACATAGAGGGCACAGGATCAATTGAATAGGAAGGGATGATATTTTAAAAGGTGAAATTGAGAGGTTAGAGAGGAATAGAATGAAAGGAGACAGGGAGAGACAGAGTGGGGTTAATCATCTCATATAGAAGAGGCAAGAGATAACTGTTACAATGGAGGAAAAGAACAGGAAGGCAAAAGGGAATAGGTCAACCTTACTCTCATTGTATTTGGCTTAGGGAAGGAATGGCATACATTCCAAATTGGGTATCTTGCCCTACAGGAGAGTAAGGGTGAAGGGAGATGAGAGGGTGGATAATGGAGGTGAGTACAGGTTTGGGGGGAGAGTTGTTAGAAGCACACACTTCTGGAAAGGGACAGAGACATAGTAGAGAATGGAACAAGGGGTGGGGCAGGATCGGAAGGAGGGAAATAAAGTCAGTCTTTCACAATGTTTCCATTGTGGAGATGTTCTGCATAACTACACATGTACAGCCTGTACTGAATTACTTGTCTTTCCAGTGGGGGTGGGTGATGAGGGAGGAAGGGAAAGAATCTAGAATTTAAAGTTTTATAATCAAATGTTTACAAAATATATATGTATATATATATATATGTAATAATATAATTATTGTTAATTACATGCAAATGGGAATGAAGATATACAGGCACTGGAGTAGGGAGATCTATCTTGCCCTACTGGAAAGTCAGAGGGGTGATGGGGGAGGACATAGGCGAGAACAGATTGGGGGAGGGGGTATACAGTGGGATTGCTGATTCGGGGTGGTGGGTAGGGGAAAGATGGGGAGAAAATTTTTAACTCAAAATCTGGTGGAAATGAATGATGTAAACTAAAAATAAACAAATGTTAATTTAAAAAAATCATCAAAGCTATTTGTTACGAGTTAAAAAGTGGAAAAGTAGATCAGTAGAACAAACTAAATAGACAGTATATAGAAGCAAATATCACAGTATCATCCTGAATGATATACCCAAAGACCCCAACTACTGGGGTGAGACTCCCCTATTCTACAAATGGATACATGACTTACACATGAAAGATCTTATTACAAACAAATTTAGAGAAGCAAAAGAATAAAATACCTTTTGCAATTATGGTTAGGGAAAGATTTCATGACCAAACAAAGAGTAGAGGGGAATCACAGAACATAAAACTGGCAATTTTGATCACTAAAATTGAAAATTTAAAAGTTTTTGCACAAATTTAGTTACAGTTAAAATTAGGAGGGAAACAGTTACCTGGTTAAAAAGAAATCTTGCAACAAGTTTCTCTGGTATATCTGAAATATATGATACCAATTCAAACAATTAAGAATAAGCAATATATCCTACCAGATAAATGGTGAAATGATATAAACAGGCCAACCTCAAAGGAAGAAATCCAAGGTATTCATTGCTATGTGAAGAAATGCTCCCGATAACTGATCAGAAGGTAAATTAAAGCAACTCTAAGGTTCTACTTCCTACCCATTAGTTTGGCAAAAATAGAAAATGATAAATTTTGGAGAGACTCTGGGAATACAGAGTCAAACATACTGTTGATCAAGCTACAAATTGATCTAGCAATTCTGGAAAGTATTTTGGAACTATGTGCTTCAAAGTCACCAAACCCCGTGCGTTCTTCATTTCAACAAATCCACTACTACTCCTCTACCCTAAAGAAATGAGGGGAAAAAAATAAGAGAAGAAAAAAAGAAAAAATAGAATAATATTTATAGCAGCTGTTTTTTTTTTAAAATTTTTTTTATTTACTCATTTACTTTTAATTTACACGATTCTGTTCCACAATCACTTGAGTTTCAGATTTTCTCCCCTCTCTTCCCCCCCCCCCCATGGTGGCATGCAATCATGTATAGGATCTGCAAATACTTTCACATTGTACAATAGTTTGGTCATATAGAAGGGTTGTAACCAATGAGTGATCACTGGGAAAAGAAAAAAAAAGCGAAACCAGACATGAAAGAGAACAATAACGAGTTTATAGCAGCTGTTTTTATACTGGCAAAGAAATTAGAAACTAAGGAAGTGGCTATCAACTGTGGACTAACTGAAAAAATTATGATATATGAATGTAATAGAATATTATATTGTGATTTAAGAAATGATGAAAAGGGAAATTTAAAAAAAAAAGCATCCTTGGAATCAATATGACCTGAAGCAAAGTGAAAATTAGAACTAGGGGAACAATTTATGCAGTAGAAAAAGTATTATAAAGAAGAATGATTTTTAAATGCTTAAGAACTCTAAATCAGTGAAGTGACCAGCCACAACTAGGGATGACCATTATAAAGCAAGTTTACTACTTCCTGACAGAGAGGTGATAGATTCAAGATGCAGCACAAGCCATACATTTTTGGATATAGCCTAGTTGTGGATTAATTTTGAGTGACTTTGCTTATTCATTACAAATTTTTGTTTTACTTTTTTTTTTTCATTTGGAGAAGATTTGGGGCACAGGAGACAGTGATAGTTTTGCCACAAAAAAAGAAAAACAATTATGTAAGCATTTAATTAAAAATGTACAAAAGATGACAGAAGGAAGTTCAAAAGGAAACAGGAGAAAGAACCATATTAATTTAATTATGTACTTAAAAAAAAGCAAGTTGTGTGTAATTGATTCACAGATTCATATACAATTATCTTTTCTTCTCTCTACAAAATTTAAAAAATGGAAATTAAAAAAAATTGCATCATCATCATCATCAAAGAAGCTAAATGGTGTTCAAAACTGAGTAACCCTGGACCAACATTTGCAATTTTTGATCAAAAGGGTCATGTTACTACATTAAGCTTTGTATTTTAGTATGGGATAATATATTGATATTGAGATTAGATGTCTTAAAGTAACACCGGTTCCTTTGTGAAAGACATAAAGTATAGAGAAAAGGAAGTAAAGAAGCTTACTATAGATCAGGCACTCTGATAAACACTTTGATTCTCACAACAGCTCTGTGAGGTAGTGTTATCACGCCCATTTTGCAGCTGAGAAAATTGAGGCAGTGAGAAGTTAAGTGACTTGTTCTAGGTCACACAGCTAGTAATCTGAGGCTGGATGTGAAGTCTCCCTGATTCCAGGGCCAACACTCTATCCATTGTGCCACCTAGGTGCCTTAATGAATGATTGAATGAATGAATTGAATGCTGTAAGAATGAATGAAAAAATATTAAGTGCTTAATCTGTGCCAATGTATTAATTGCTGAGGATGCAACTATAAAAGAAAGTCCTTGTCCAAATGCTGCTTAATAGCCCCAGTTTACAAATAATCTGGTTGGATTTAAGGATTTTTAAATTCTTTTCAATTCATTATATTTATTATACTGCATTGCTCATGATAACAATAATTGTTGAAAAAACAGGGACCGTTCTTCATGTGCACACTATTCTCTACATCTCTATACCCTTTGATATTATTCCCCAGTTCTCCCCTCCTTTATTTCTCTTTCTGTTGAAGAACTGGCCCTTCTCCCCAAAGCCACTTCTTCCCTTCCATATATTTGGTGTTCATTCATTCAGTCATGTTCAACTCTTCATGACCCTATGGACCATAGCACACCAGGTCCTTCTGTCTTCCACTGTCTCTCAAAGTCTGACCGAGTTCATATTTGTTGTTTCCACGACACTATCCCTTCTCATCTCTGCTGTCCCCTTCTCCTTTTGCTTTCAATCTTTCCAAACATCAAGATCTTTTGCAATGAGTCTTGTCTTCTCATTATGTGGCCAAAGCATTTTAACTTCAGCTCTAGTATTTTACTTTCCAGTGAATAGCCTGAATTAATTTCTTGAAGTATTGACTGATTTCATCTTGTTGCTGCCAAGGGACTCTCAAAAGTCTTCTCCAGCACCATAATTTACAAGCATCAGTTCTGTGACTCTTAGCTTTCCTTATAGTCCAGCTCTCATGGTCATACAATGCTACTGGAAAGGCCATAGCTTTGACCACATGGACCTTTGTTGGCAAGGTCAGGTCTTTGCTTTTTAGTATGCTGTTCCAGTTTGCAATAGCTTTACTTCCAAGGAGCAAGTGTCTTTTAATTTCATTGCTGCAATTATTGTTTGCAGTGATCTTTGTACCCAAGAGTATAAAATCTGACACTGCTTCCATTTGTTTTCACTCTATTTGCCAGGAAGTAATGGGCCCAGTTATCAATACCTTAGTTTTTTTTAATGTTAAGCTCCAAGCCAGCTTTTACATTTTCTTTCACTCATATCAAGAGACATAATTCCTATTTACTTTCTGCCATCAGACTGTATCATCAGCATATCTAGGTTGTTAAAATTTCTTCTGGCAAACTTAGTATGATGGCGTTTTGCATGATGTACTCTGCGTGTAAATTAAATAAATAAAGTGACAATATACAGCCTTGTACTCCTTTTCCAATCTTAAATCAATCAGTTGTTCCATGTTCAGTTCTAACTGTTGCTTTTTGGCCTATATACAGGTTCCTCAGGAGACAAGTAAGATGATCTGATACTCCGATCTCTTTGAGACTTGCCACATTTTGTTTGTAGTCAGTGAAGCAAAACTGGATGTTGTTGTGGAGCTCCCTTGCCTTCCTCCTTTATCCAGAAAATGTTGGCAATTTGGTCTCTTTAAAAACCAGCCTGCCCACATAAATCATCAACATTTCTCTATATCACCAACAAAACCCTGCAAAAAAAGGATAGTAAGAAATACCCTATTTAAAATAACCAAATACAATAAAAAATACCTGGGAGTATCCCTGCCAAGAGAAACCCCGGAACTACATGAACATAATTATATTTTATTAAATTTTTTGAGTTACATATTTTCTCCCCATCTTTCCCCCGCCCACCACCCCAAAACAGCCATCCCAGTGTTTCCCCCCTCCCCCAGTCTATTCTCTCCTATGTCACTTT
>CM053581.1:226249349-226284508 GCA_028627135.1 Pseudochirops cupreus
AGGTAATTCATTTCTTTTACATTTTCAGTTTTAGTAACATAATTCTTTATAGAAAGTTCTGATAATTCTCTGTAATAAAGGCAGTATAAAAAGCAATTAAAAATTTTTTTTAATGTTCATTTTTTAAAGTTTGAGTTCTAAATTCTCTCCCACCCTCCAACCCTTCCCCCACTTATTGAGAAGATAAACAATATGATACTCATGTGAAGTCATGCAACACATATTTCCATATTAACCATGTTGGGGGAAAAAAGCAAGAAGAATAAAGAAAATTAAAAATAATATGCTTCAGTATGCACACAATTAATCAATTCTCTCTTCAGAGGTGGATAGCATTTTTCATCATGAGTCCTTTGGAATTGTCTTGGATCATTGTATTGATCAGAGCAGCTAATAAGCCTTTTACAATTGATAGTATATACTTTTGCTGTTACTGTGTACAGTGTTCTCCCAGTTCTTCTTACTTCATCATGCATCAGTTCATATAAGTCTTCCTAGGTTTTTCTAAAACTATCCCCCTTGTCATAATACAACTTGTTCAGCCATTCCCCAATTGACAGACATCCTCTCAGTTTCCAATTCTTGGGCGCCACCACACACACACCCACCCACACATACACCCTCACACACACGCACACACAGAGTTGCTATAAATATCCTTGTGTATATGGATACGTATCTCTTTGGGATACAGACTTAGTGGTGGTATTGTTGGGTCAAAGGGTAGGCACATTTTTATAGCTCTGTGGGCATAGTTCCAGATTGTTCTGCAGAATGGTTAGACCAGTTAACAATTCTACCAACAGTGCATTAGTGTACCTATTTTTCTATATCCCCTCTAGTATTTGTCATTTTCCTTTTCTTTCAAGTTAGCCAATCTGTATGTGTGAGGTGGTACCTTAAAGTTATTTCAAATTACGTTTCTGTAATCAGTAGTGATTAAGAGTATTTTTAAAACTATAACAGTTGATAGCATTGATTCCTTCTTCTGAAAATTGTTACTTTATATCGTTTGATCATTTATCCATCAAAGAATAGCTTTCATTTTCTATAAATTTTTCTCAGTTTCCTATATATTTGAGAAATGAATCCTTTGTCAGAGAAACTTGACATAAATTCCTCCCCACCCTGTTTAGTTCTTTTAGTTCTAATTTTGATTGCATTGGTTTTGTTTGAGCAAAAGCTTTTTAATTTCATGTAATCAAAATTATCCATTTTACCTCCTGTGACCCTAACTCATTTGGTCATAACCTTTTTCTTTACTGATAGATTGGACAGGTATATTTTTCTAAGGCATAGATTTTTTAAATGATTAAAAGTCCTTTCACATTTTATTTTTTCTTTTAAATATTATTTTTTCCAATTATATGTAAACACAATTCTTGACATTCTTTTTTTAAATAAAATTTTGAGTTCCAAATTTTCTCCCTCCCCTTCCCTGAGACAGTAAGCACTTTAATATGGGTTGCACATGTGCTGTCATATAAAGCATTTTTCCATATTAGTCATGTTATGAAAGAAGAAACAGAACAAAAGGGAAAAAAAACCATAAGAAATGGAAATAATATGTTTTGATCTGCATTCAGACTCCATCAGTTCTTTCTCTGAATTTGAAACATTTTTAAACATAAGAAATGGAAATAATATGTTTTGATCTGCATTCAGACTCCTATCAGTTCTTTTCTCTGAATAGCATTTTTCATCATAAGTCTTTTGGAATTAAGAATAGAATTTTAAAAAGATAACTTTGGAAGAATTTATTTTTCTGGGTATAAATTTATAACCTAAAAATCAATTTTACTTCAAGCCTCATTTTAGAATATCTCTTAGCTCATGAGACTGAGATAACCTTTTTGAAAACACGTTGTTGATTTAGTGCCAGCAATATTCTAGTAAGACTTACCCTGAACAAAGATAGATATCTTCAAAAATAATCAATAGTTTTTAGTACCATAACTAGCAGACAGGGTTTGCTATGTTGTATACACTAAGTGTAAAGAGTAAATGAATGTGGATATGATAGTCAGGAAGAAACATACAGATGAATTGATCGTAGTACAGCAGTAAATTTGGGGGATTCTCAGAAACTTCTGCAATGTAATTTTTTCAATTCTTTTGTCTTGGAAAACTTTGTAAACGTAGCATGAATTTTTACCAGATTTTCAAGACATCAAAACCAATTTTTGGTGAGGACTAAAGGAAGAGGCCAAGCTTTATGCTGGAGGAGGGAATTTGTTACTTATTGAAAGTGGAAAAGGAACGGGGGAGGGTAGTCAGAGTCCTGAGTTTAATGTTATGACTATGGTATTTGCTATAATAAGGAAATAAGGATAATTATATTGATTATATACTTGTTTGATTAGGCTTTCCCTCCTCTCAAGTGGCTTTTGTCATTCTTCAGTCATATTAACAAGAATTTCATTAGCAAGCTTTTTCTTGTTAAATAGCATGAAGTTAAAGCTTTTACTTTTATTCCTATAAGAATGGGCATTATTAAGGTTTTATGTATGTTTGGATTTCACAGTCTTAGGCCTAGTCAATTTCAGTTAACATTTTGATACAAAAATACCTGATCAAGGAACAATTTGGATTAAAAACTTGAGATTTAAACTTGTGTTTAAAGAGTAAACAGAAGAATTAATTTGGTCATTGAATGACATCCTTACTATTTGCAAAAATGTGTTAGGAATAACATTATCAACAATTAGTGAGGAAATAACATGTCTTTGCAAAGGGCTTTACTAAATAACTCCTTTTTAAAAACAGAATTTTGCTTTATTTCTAAGAGTACTATCACCAATTCCAGGCACTTATTTTGAGACAACATTCAGATTAGTAATTGGAATGTTAAGTTTAGCGTGATTTTGAATTAATGTGAATCAAAAAAATTTTTTACTGTCAAGATCTTATGCCAATGCATAAAAAATTTACGTGTGACAAACACTATTCCCATTGGACTATGTGCTATGAACAAGGAAGCTATAACAAAAAATTGATAATGCTAATTTTACTACATAAAAGTTCACCACCTACCTAAAATCACAGAAAATATAAGCAATACATTTTGTACAACAGTAGTGTTGTGAAATTATTATTTTAAGTTCTACCCAAATAGAACAAAACTTTAAACTGTCTCCTTGGTTTTTAACAGGATCAATTTGACAACTTAGAAAAACATACACAAGGGGGAATCGATATTCTAGAGAAATACATCAAATTTGTCAAGGAACGGACAGAGATTGAAATCAGCTATGCAAAACAACTTAGGTAAGTCAATATTGAGAAAGGTGATTGCTTTGATAACTGTAAAAACACATTTAAAAATAAAAAAAATATAAATGGTGTATAATCATGTTTGTATTTATACAACCTTTGAATTATTTGGTTTTTCTTAATATAAGCAGAATATGTTGTTTTAATAACAATAATCCAATTTTGAAGACAAAATTTTAACTTTCTTAAGCTAGGAGAAAAATAAGAGATCATTAATTTTGAAGGTCGCTTGCCATATGTATTCTTGTTGAACGTTGGGGCAAATAATATTAAAATGTTTTGACATTTATCATCTTTGGAATTTATCAAATATTTTTGGTGATTGGTATAAAAGGATTTAAAAGATAATAGTGGGCCTGAACTCATTAAACTTTAATGGCTTATGGGCATACATGATCTTTTTTTTTTTCTGGTTTATTTACTTTTAGTTTACAACATTCAATTCCACAGTCCCTTGAGTTTCAGATTTTCTCTCCCCTCCCCCCATCATGGCAGCGTGCACTCAGATGCAGGATCTACAAATATCTTCCCATTAATCATTAGTCAGGTTGTAAAGAAGAATTGTAACTGATAGAATGATCAGTGGGAAAGAGGAAACAAACAAGGAAACAAACAACAAAGAGGAAACAAAACAGATCAAGTAGTTTGTTTCAATGCACTCAGAGTCCGCATCTCTTTCTCTGAATGTGAATATCTCCTTCAATCATGAGTCTTTTGGAGTTGTCTTACAACCTTACATTGCTGAGAGGAAACCGGTCTATTGAAGTTAGTCATCACACATACGTTGTATCTGTGATTGTGTACAAATTTCTCCTGGTTCTGCTCTTCTCACTCAGCATCAGTTTATATAAGTCTCTCCAGGTTATTATGAAGTCCGTCTGCTCCTCATTTCTTATAGCACAATAGTATTCCATTACATTCATATACCACAACTTGTTCAGTCATTCCCCAATTTATGGGCATCCCCTTGTTTTCCAATTTTTTGCCACCACAAAAAGAGCTGCTATAAATATTTTTGTACATACGGGTCCTCTTCCCACTTCTCTGATCTCTTTGGGATATAACCTTAGAAGTGATATTGCCGGGTCAAAGGGTATGCACTTATTTATAGCCCTTTGAGCATAGTTCCAGATTGCTCTTCAGAATGGCTGGATCAGTTCACAGCTTCACCAGCATTGCATTAGTGTTTGAATTTTTCCACATCCTCTCCAGCATTTATCATTTTGCTGTTTTGTCATCTTAGCAAGTCTGACCGGTGAGATGTGATACCTAAGAGTTGTTTTGATTTGCATTTCTCTAATCACTACTGATTTGGAACATTTTTTCATATGCTTATAGATGTTTTTAGTTTCATCTTCTGAAAACTGTCTGTTCTTATCCTTTGACCATTTATCAGTTGGGAAACAGCTTATATTCTTATAGATTTGAATCAGTTCTGTGTATATTTTAGAAATGAGGCCTTTATCAGAGACACTGATAGGGTTTTGTTTTTCATTTGAGAAAAAGGTTTAGAGAATTACATTTTTTCCTTCATTTTGTCATAGGATAATTTGGTAGGGTCTAGACCTATGATTTCATTCATGTAGGGAGTCAAGTGTTCTTTATGGTGTCTCTAATTTGACATAGGTTTGCATTTTACAATCATGTCTTCATTTAATAATCTTTATTAAAAAATTAAAATACAAGTAATAATACCTTCTTTTTCTAACCATTTTCTACTCTCAGGATTTATGAAGTATGTCCTAGAAAAAGGGGAATAGGAATACTAATTAATTTTTTTTGAGAAATCTTTGAGTAGTTTTTATTTTGAACCATTTCTTTTTAGGGTACAAGTTATTCATTAGTAGTTATAAGAAATGTCCTGAGAACATTTGTTCATGTTGCCAATTCAATTTATTAGTTAGAATTGGAGAGGAGGGGCAATCTAAAAATTTTGCTTACTACTAATGAAAGTGTTTTGTTTGGGAATTGAAGAATGGTGAATAGAAGGTAGTCATCAGATCTGTTCTTTAAAATTTCCAATAAAAATAACCTGCTCGTTGCTGAGGCAACCCTTTCCGTTTTTGAACCTCTGTATTAGGAAGTTATCATCATGTCCAACCAAATTTGCTTCTATTCACCTTCCACTCATTATTCTTGGGTCTTCCCTTTGGAACCAAACAGAACAAATCTAGACTTTCTTCCACATCATAATCTTTCAACTACTTGAAGCCATAATTAACATTCAATTTAAGTCAACAATTCAATAAACATTATTAGTTCCTACTAGGTATCAGGCACTACATTAAGTACTAGAAATACAAAAAGAATTTACTTTCAAGGAGCTTATAGACTAATGGATATGATAACAAGTAATCAACTGTATAAACAAGATACATACATATATATATATATATATATATATATATGACAAATTGAAGATAATTCTGGTTGGAAAGTACTAAGATTAAGGAGCACTGGGAAAGACTTCTTGCAGAAGGTAGAATTTTAGCTAAGCCTTGAATGCCAGGGAATCCAGGAGGCAAAGGTGAGGAGGGAAAAGTCCAGGAAAGGGGAAACAGCCACTAAAAATGTCCAGTCTGGAGAATGTTTCAGTGTGTGAGGAACAGCAAAGAGACCAGTGTCATGGATCATAAAGTATATAGGAATTAATAAAATGTAAGAAAACTTTTGAAAAGCTAAGAAGAGGCAGGATTATGAAAACCTTTAAAAGCCAAACATAGAATTTTATATTTGATCTTGTTGGTAATAGAGAGTCACTGGAGTTTATTGAGTGAGGATTGGGGGTAGATGACATGGTCAGACCTGTACCTTTAAGGAGAACATTTTGATAGCTGAATTGAGGACGGACTAAAATGAGAGAGATTTGAGACAGGGAGATCAATGAGTAAGCTTTTGGAATAGAGTGAGGTATTGAGGACAGTGGCAGTGACAGTATTAGAGCAGAGAAGGAGCATGTATGAGAGATGTTAGAAAAGCAGAAACGCTAGACTTGGTGACTTATTAGATATGGTAGATAGGAAGGAGTGAGGAATTGAAATTTTGACCTAGATTGTAAACTAGGGTGTCTGGAAGAATGATGGTACCTTCAACAGTAATAGAAAAGTGGGGAAGCACAAAGAGTTTTGGGAAAAAGATGAGTTCAATTTCAGACATATTGAATTTAAAATGCCTATGAGGCATCTTATTTAAGTTGTCTAATAGGCAGTTGGAGATTTGAGATTGGAGGTCAGGAGAGAGATTAGGCCTAAACAGATAGACCTGAGAATTATTTGCAAAGAGATGATTATTGTATCCATGGGAGCTGATCAGATCACAATTAATAGTATAAATGGAGAAGACAAGGAGACCCATGGGTGAGACTTGGAGTTAACTCATGCCCTAGATGAAGATTCAGCAAAGAATGGTAGAAGATTTTTAAGATTTTATGTGATTTGCCCAGAGTCACATAGTAAGTGAGGCGAGATTTTTTCCCTTTTTTTAATAGTATTTTATTTTTTCCAACTGCTCCTGGGGCAGAAGGCGCACTGCCTCAAACTTCTTATGCCAGGGGCTGCAGGCCTTGACTCTTTGCCTGGTACTGTATTGATGTTGCCCTGAGGCCCATAGGGGATCCAGCTTTCTGGTGCTGCACTGAAAGGGTAAAGGTAGGGTTGGCTGGTGCTGCTGGAGGCTGTAGGTGTCTGGTAGCTTTTGTAGTGCTGAGCCAGGATCCTATTGCTGGTGTCTGACCTGTGCGGAGGCCAGTAAGGTATTTCTGCATTTCCCTACAGCTACAGTGACAGATATGGCAGTCTGGCTGCTGGAGGTTGCCTGTTTGCCCAGGGCTATGCTGAAGCACTCTCAGAGATGGAATCTGCCCATTCCCCTGGACATGCTTGAGGCATATGGTGGAGTACTGGTGTTAGCATTTGCTTGCTCCACCACACTGGAGTTCAGGAGCTCCTACTGGTTTGCTGAGGGGTAGCTTACTGGGATGCTTCCTATCCTGTTCTGTATGCCCCTTTTACCTGAGTGAGACAGACTTTTCCTGCTGATCTTCCAAGTTTCTTGGGCTTGAAGGTTGTTTAACCCCATCTTTTTGCTGGTTCTGCTGTTGCAGGATTTGTTTGTGGGCATTATTTTTGGTTGTTTGGGGATGAATATGGGAGAGTTACAGTGATTTACTGCTTACTTTGCCATCTCAGCTCCCAGAAGTCTCCCTCAAGTCAGATTTAAATTCAGGTCTTCCCAACTCCAGACCCAGCTATCTCCTTTGCCACTTAGCTGCCTCTCAGTGTGAGAAACAGTAGCCAAACACATAGGAGAAGAACCAGGAAGGAGGAGCGTTACAGAAACCTAGAGACAAGAATTTATTAGGTAAAAAAAATGGTGGTTAACATTGTCAGAAACTGAAATAAGCCTAAAGATTGATAAAAAAAAAAAAGGCCTTAGTTTTGGAAACTAAGAGATCATTAGTAATTTTGGAGAGAGAAGTTTAGTTGAATGATGAGATAAAAAACCAAAGAGCAGAGAGTGAAGAAAAGAGTAAAAGGAAATGAAGTGGAAACACCAGTTGTAGATAGACTACTCAAGTAGGTTAGCCACAGATGAGAGGAGAGAGAGTATGATAGTTAGCAAGGATGGAGAGTTTACATCTTTTACTGAGTGGTGTAGACATGGACATGTTTGTAGGCAACAGAGAACTAGCCAGTAGACAGTGAGAGACTGAAAGTTAATGAGAGAGCAGGGAAGATGGGGGAGGCAAACTTCTGGAGAAGATTAGATGAAATAGGATTACTTGTGCATTTGCCTTGGCAAGGAAAAGAACCATCTCTTCATATGAGAATAAGGATGAAGGAAGAGATAGTGGCAGAATACATCAGGGTGATGTGAGATGAGGAAAGGAGAAGAAGCTCTTAACAAATGGCCTCAGTTTTTTCGGTAAAATATTAGCTAAGATTCTCAGCTGAGAGGATAGGGATTTGAGAGCAATGGAAGGTTTGAGGAAGGGTAAAAAGATTGGAAGAGTTGCTGTGGTAAGGGAGATAGTAAATTACTTAGGGGATTATAAAAGGATTTCCTTACCATAGTGAGGGTCCAGTTTGTGATTATGTGACACAAATTTGTCACATAATCATTACACTTTGGGGATTTTTCCCAGCTTCATTCAGTTCCTGTGTGGGTAGGAGCAAAGTCCACAGGGGATGGTGGGAATGATCCAAGGTTAAAGCTTGGCGGGGCCAGATTAGCAATGTGAGAAGGACATAAAGGGACTCAAGGGAAGATGACAGAACAGAGTTGAAATGATTTAGCAAGGAGTCAAGATGGGGAAGTGAGCCAATGTAGGGTTAATGGCCTGGGAAAGAACCAAGAGGTTGAGGAGATGATGAAGTACAGGGTTTAGAGTTCAAGGCAGAGAGAGAGGTAGAATAACAACCAGTTATGATTAGATAGAGGAATTTCAGATTTCATGAGCATGGAAGTAGAACATTTGGGAATAGTGGCAAGATAGCTTGTGTGTAGCTGTAGTGGGGTGGAATAGATCATGTGAAGTAAGTAATTTGAGGAATTAGGAGGCTTGCCTGTTTGGGGAAGTATCAGTAATGTAAATTGAAGTCAGGAGTTGAAAAGGAAAGAAAGATTGTGAATTTGGCACTGAAGTCACTGAGGAACAAAGGAGAATGTTCTGGAGGTTGATAGATAAAAACTCCCAGAATTTTGTTTGAGTGATAAATATGGATTGAGTGAACCTTAGAGTAGGAGAGGTAACTGAGCAAATGGTGATAATAGAGCCTAGAAATCCCAGCAGGGAATAAGAAGTATTCCAATTCCTCCACCAGAACCAGTGAGTTGGGGGTAGGAATATGGGAGAAAGAGGAATCAGTGCTGGAAAGAACACATTTCCCTGGCCAGAGAATATGTTCCATCGGAAGAGAGTAGGCTCTCAATATGTTCAAGAAGGGAGTACTTATGGAGTTAGAATTCCAGACAGCACAGAAGAAGGATTGTGTAACTTTAAAGTGGACATCAGTGGAGTTGGATTGAGGTGAATTCAAGTAAATTATCATTGTTCATAGGCGTTCAGTCATAAGGAAGACTTGTTCCTCCCAACAGTCATCATAGAATATAATTCCAAAGCCTTTTACCATTCTAGTTGTACCAGTCTGGATGTTCTGGTTTATCAGTATTCTTCCTAAAATGTGGTACCTAGAATTGAGCATAGTGCTCCAGATGTAGGTTGACCAGAGGAGGGTGAAGTGTGACTATTGCTTTCTTTTTTCTCTAGACAAAGTGCCTTTCAATGTAGACTGAGATCCCATTAGCTCTTTTAGGTGCTGTGTTACAATGCTTGACTCTTACCAGTCCTGTAAAATCTGAAAACATTTCCCCATGTTAAATTGTTGTCATATGCATATCCCTATCTTGTACTTGTGAGCTCAATCAATTCTTATTCCATTTAATGTATTTTATATATAAAAATATATTGTATATTTGTTATACATATATACATACATACATATATATGAAATCCACACAATTAGCATGAGAAATTTTATTAAATACTTTCTTGAAATGCAGGCATCCTATGTCTATTATATTTCCTTTTATTGCATTTCTACCATGTCACAAATGATTATAAGGTTAGTCTTGCATAATCATTACTTGATAAAAAATATGACCCCACATGGTCTTGTTTGAGCTGGCATCAGGAGACCTCTTCCACTTTCCGTACTACCACCACCACCGCCAACCTACTTGCAGGTGGAGGGATATGTTTGCTTAGGCACTACAAGGTCCATTGAATCTTTCTCATGGAGTTCTTAACTTCTTCCATGTGGATGCTGAGCCTTCATCACCACCTCTGGAGGGTGGGAGGAGCCCAGAGCCCCTGTTCCATTTCTGCGCTCAAGCACAGCCTTCCCTTCTCAATGGCCATGCACCAGTGACTGCATCACCAGTACCCACATGGATATCTTCTCCTACTGCTTGGATGAGCAAGAACTCACTCCAAAACTTGTGTTAAGATGAAGGACCATCATACTTTACCATCTCTTTTGCTGGCATACTTTCAGGTCCGCTGGGTCTTAACCATTCCCATTTGCCCCAGACTCCTGTTCGTTTCCATATGACCTGCTAGTATAGTCTGTGTTGTTTCACGGGACCTTGCTCACCATGCCGCTGCACTCTGAGGACCCCTAGGCCCTTCCGTCTGCTACGTAGCTGACCTGTCTTCAAGATTTGTCTTCTCTAACTAGAATGTGAACTCTTTGGAAGTAGAGATTGTTGTTTTTACCTCATCAATATTTCTCCTCATTTGTCCCCATTGACATTTTAGTTCTCCTGTAAGGTTAGTCTTTCTTATTTGTTTATCACTATATAATAACGTTCTTGAATATGTGCCCCTATGCTTTGTAACCTTTCATTTTTCTTATTTTTTAATGGAGCATTGAATTCCTTAGATTTAGAAAATACGGAGTAATGCCTTGAATCTTTACCATATTTGTTAAGGGAGAATCCGAACTATTTACATTTCTTAATAATAAATGAGAATTAAACCCAAAGCTAGATGTTTTTGTTTTTCTTTACTTCATTTCTCTGCATATATTTTCCCACCTTCTTAGTCTTTTAGGTCCTGAAACATATCTTTTAAAAAATTTTTGTCTGTGTCCAGTGACTAATCTAAGACATTATATACAGCAAATATGGCGGTTCAGTTGCTTAATTCACCTTCAAATAGGAAAAGTCAAAGTCTGTTTCATGCTCTGAATTGTTAGTATTATGATAAGAATTTGGACTCCCTCGGTTAAATACATTTGTATTTCTTTTAATTTTAGGAATCTTTCAAAGAAATATCAACCCAAAAGGAATTCAAAGGAAGAGGAAGAATACAAGTATGTTTATTATCAGTTTTTCTACATAATCTTGATGATGATTGTCCTTTGGGAGGCAGAGGAAACAGGCACCTGCAAGATAGGTTTAGTTTTACCTTAATTTAAAGGACTGAAAGAGAAAATATACCTGTTTACATTGTAAACCTACTACCAGAAAAAAATAAACAGCACAACAGAGGAAATTTTTTTTCAGTTGGTCATTTAACAAATTGTTTTGGGTATTATTAAAACCCCCATATAGGGTAAAAGGTATTTATTCTATTTACATTTTCCAGGTTGTATGTATTAATACAACTAGGAATAAACTTAATACATAACATGGCATTTTCTGGAGAATGGAGACCATTCAGATTTGTAATCATGGTGTTATTAATATGATATTATGCTCATCGTGTGGAAAATGTCCCTATCAGTCATGTAGTATTTGGCAGAAATATTATTTATGGAGACTTATAAAATGTCATCAATTCCTACCCCAGAAGTTACTTTGAGTTAGATAAGCAGTAACAAAATTATCTTAACTATGACAAAATCATCAATTAACTGACTTAAGTCAGTATAACTTCTAAGGCAATTTTTTTAAACCTGTAATTAAATTATCAGTCATTTTGGTGAAAATGTTTAATGATTGGTCTGGATCCCTTTTGGGAACCTCTTGCAAATTAACTTGTTTTAATTAATATTCCCTGTGACAAGCAATATTGAATGATGGGAGAGATCTGTGGCTTTGTATAAGTAAATGCAGTAATACAAATTTCTGTTTCTGTTGTACTTCACAGGTATACATCATGTAAAGCTTTCATTTCCACTTTGAATGAAATGAATGATTATGCAGGGCAACATGAAGTTATTTCAGAGAATATGACCTCACAGATTACCGTGGAGTTAACTCGATATGTGCAGGAACTAAAGCAGGAAAGGAAATCGGTAATGAACTGTTTCTTTCTTTCTTCTTTTTCTTTTGTCTTTTTGGAGGGGAGAAGGAAGGGCAATTGGGGTTAAGTGACTTGCCCAAGGTCACACAGCTAGTAAGTGTTAAGGTCTGAGGTCACATTTGAACTCAGGTCCTCCTGACTCCAGGGCCAGTACTCTATTCACTGTGCCACCTAACTGCCCTAACCATTTCTTTCTAAGTGATAAAAGTATGTAATAAATTAATGGGATTCCAGCACTGGGTAACATTTAAACTAGAGATACTTGCCAATGTGAAAATAATGGGTAAGGAATATGACAAAACAGGTTCAAATTATAGGGGAAAACATAAAAGCTAGTCTTTGTCTGCAAGTATTTGAGGACATAAGAAATGTTTGTAAAAAGATGGTAATAAACATCATTACATATGCATATGGATGGCTTTAGAACTAGTTAGGTCTGAGTTCAAGACATAACTTTGATATATATTAACTCTGTGATCCTGGGCAAGTCACTTATTCTTCATTGCAATGCAGGAGACTTTCTACAAATTGCAGTTGAGTTGCTGATCTGCACTGATGATATGAGTTTTCATAATTAAGTGTTAAATGCACAAAATTTTCTATAGAAGTTAAAATGAAGTAAAAGTGATTGAGGAGAGATTATAAATGATATCCATTACTTGTTGATATTTTGCATTTTATACCCTTCTAATTCCATGCCATCCAATAAAATCTTAGTTTTCACTTCTCCCAATCTTTACCTATCCTTTCTGAAGGCTTCCACTGATTTTGGAATGGATGAAAGTAGCTGGATTTGTTCTTTAACTGTATCTGCTTAGGGGCGCAGTCAATAGAAAAACATCATGTTTAAAAGAAGAAACTGAATATTTGTGAACATGTTAGCCTTTTGAATTAAAGATGAGATTATGATTATGATTATTATTTTTGTCTTAGTTCTCTTTTTTAATCTTACTGTAGAAGCTCAACTCTATTTAGTGCATCATTTGAGGTGTATTTAGGAAAGGGTGCTGACAAGCCTGACTTGAAATTAAGAAATGATTACAATGAATTCTTTGTTAATAAATTAAAAGTAAGAATTTTGTGTTTGTCAGAGTACCCATGCAGACAGCAATAACTGCTGAGTTACGGTCTCAGTCCAAGTTACTTTTGTGTGGAAAACTAACTGTATAACAGCAAGATGAAGTTCAAAATAATGTACAGATACTTAATATCTATGATAAGAGCAGATAAAAAGTCCAGACACTTGAGTTCAACCAGTTCTGTGCTTCCTGTTCTTTTCTTGGCCCTCATCCTGTTTGTATAGTAGATTAAGCTTGGTGTGAATTCAGTTATCTGTCCCTATTGACCAGCCTTTCTTTATGTATGTAGTCAAAATTTCGGTTAGCTTCCTAAATAGAGCTTTGTACTCTTATTTTAATAAGTAGTTAAATTCTGTTTTGGGCAACAGTAATAAGATAGATAAAAATACCAAGAGAAACCTTAAACTCAAATGCAAAAATGATATGAAAAAATATCACACTTTGAGTCAAAAGATCTGGGTTCTTGTCCAAGGCTCTGCTTTTTATTAGCCATATCACTTTGGTCATGTCACTTAACTTCCTGGAGCCTCTGATTCTTTACAATGACTGTGATGATAATTGTGTTACTGTCATACAGAATTGTGAGGTTCATGAACGGTATTGTATATAAAGTATTTTAGAACCTTAAAGTACTATGCTGCTGTAAGCTATTGTTGTATGTTTTGTGTATTCTAATTGAAGACTTTTATTTCTTTATTCTTTTTCCTTCCTGGTTTCTGGTGGCTAAGATTATATGTTGAGTCTTTAGTCTTATTCATTATTAATGACTCAGTACCACATAGGTGGAAGGGAACTTAGTGGTCATCTAGTCCAGCCTTCTCATTTTACAGATGAGAAAACTGAGACCCAGAAAGGTAAAGTGATTTGACCAGTGTTACACAACTAGTGAGTGGTAGAGTTGGGATTTAAACCAGGACTTTTTTTTTTACGTTGCATTCTCCAAATGAAGTACTGTTTTACTGACCTCTGATATATTCCCAGCTGTTCAATCATTCGTATAGTTTTTCATTTTTATTTTTCAGATATGGTTAATTTAAATGATTAAAATTTTTGTATAATGTAATTTACTTGAATTCTTTGGGTCCATGCCATCATTGTTGGTACTCCTTTTACCCATGCAGATTGTAACTTTCTGCATCTTTCTATATCGTGAAATTCTTGTTCATGACCTCTCATATGTCTTTCATGGAGAATCTACCCATCAAACATGTAATAGATAATATATTGCATTCTATAATATTCTTTTTGTTCTTGAGAATTATAAACAAACAGCTCTGAGATGTTACTCTTCCTTGGTAGGAATATTAAATAATTGTAGAACATGGCACATTCCATGAATATTCTCTGATGAAGATATAATTATCATATTTATATACAAATTGCATTTTTTTAGAGGTAATAGAGTTTACACTCTGGTTTGCTTAAAAATTTAGTCTGAAAGCCAAAACCAGGTTAATTATCACTTTCTTGGTCATTTCTTAGTTGGAAATTATTTTTAAACAATCAATTTCAGGTGCTTTGTCACCTTGAGGAAGCTTTTCTCCTTTTGTGGTTAATCAAAACTAATTGGTTTCATCTTCTAGATCCCATAAAATTTTGACTCACTACAGTGAGTCCCTATAGAAACCATTTCTCCCTAAGTTTCCAGTTAGGGAGTGATTCTTTATACCTGATATATTGGTTTGATTTGTGTAAATGAATGAATGATGTAATGTAATCAAGACACTGTGTGTTATAGTAGATAAAGAGTCCATTTTGGAGTAAGGAAAACTTGGATTTGATGTTGCTTCTGGGACAAACTAGCTATGTGACTACAGGCAAGTCACTTAATCTGTCATTGCCCAAGGCAGTTAAAGTAAAGACCCTTCAGAGAAGATCAATCCACCCAAAACTGGTGAGGCTTTCCTCATGGGTACCAGTGTAATACTCAGGCTCTGCATCTATTATTTCTTATTACTGCTACATGGTTGGCATGCTGTCCTTTCCAGGTATTTTTATGTTGCCTATTATACCACTTGGAGTGTATTGGCAATCTTTGGTAATTTAGCCTATTTATACCCACTCGTCTGTCTTCATTACTATCCATGGCCAATCAAGCAATTAGCTTAGAAATCTATATAGGAAATTCCAGGTCGATAAAGAAGGTATATTTTCCAGATCATGGCATTCAAATGAATGAATAGCCCATTACTGATCCACTGATAACCTATCTCTTGAACATGTACAACAGATGGATATTGGACTTCCTCCAACATTTAATAGCAATAAGGAGAGAATACTAGATGGCATTTGAGAAATTGCATAGCACTTTCATTGCTTCGAAGTATTTCTTGCCATTAAAGCCCATCTTTTAAACATCAAAATTGTCCTAGTGATGCTATGTGGCTAAAATAAAAAATCTCATAAGATTGGAAATTTCAAATTACCCTAAGGGCAGTTGAAAGACACATAGTAGGTATAAGTAGGCAAATGTATATTATCAGGGAGGTATTGAGGATAAATCTCTTATGGGACAGTTAGGTGGCATAGTGAATAGTGCAACAGACCTGGAGTCAGGAAAACCTGAGTTCAAATTCGGCTTCAGATATTTACTAATTGTGTGACGCTGGACAAGTCACACCCTCTTTACCTCAGTTTCCTTATCTATAAAATGAGGACAATATTAGCACCTACCTCTCAGGATTATTGTTGTGAAGAGCAAATGAGATAATAGTTTTAAAGTGGTTGGCAGAGTATGTGGCACATAATAAGCACTGGATGAATGTTAGCTGTTATTATTAGTAGTAGTCTGTTTTTGACCCTATCACTGGGAAGTGTGGTTATGAACTTGATATGGTTTCTCAGTGGCCCTTTTGAATGTTCTCAGGGAAATATGTATTATCAAAGCTTTACAGAGAAATGATGAACTCGTAATGCTAGATGACCAATATGAGAGAGTTTTTTTGCTTTGCCATGCACATTTATTTCAAGAGGATTTGTTTTTCTTTTTGGAAGGAGTGAAATGAGAGAGAAAATAGATTTCTGTTAATTAAAAAATTTTTTTTGCCTTTTTTGGAAGGGGAAGGTAAGGCAATTGGGGGTAAGTGACTTGCACATGGTCACCTAGTGCGTGCATGTGTGTGTTTGTGAAGTGTCTGAGGTTGAATTTGAATTCAGGTCTTCCTAACTCCAGGGCCAGTGCTCTATTCACTGCGCTGCCTAGCCATTCCATTTAAAAAAATTTTTGAAAACATTTAGCCCCACCATACTGGTAATATATCTGAAATTACCTTTTCATATTGAGAATTATTTGTTTAAAAGTTTGTCTGCTTGGGACAGCTATACTACTTTATATATCTTTTTTTCCCCTGCTAATTAAACTTGCTAATGTGGACTAAAAATTTTAAACTGAAGGAATAATATGATTGATTTTTTTATATCCTTTAGAAAAGAGGATAAAAGGCTGAAAGTAATGTTATTTTCACAGAATTATTACTTCGGTGTGATAACTTGGTCCTGTAATTGAATGTCATTACCAAATATAAGCATCTTGATCACTGGTAACAGTAGATGTTTAAGATACAGGAGAAATTAAACATAGGTGCTTAATTGTGAAAAATATAATTGTGATATACAATATATTTATAATTAGTGAATGTTAAATTTTAGTAAGTTTTGAACTTCCCAATATTTTTGCAATTTTTATTGTTATCCAATGCAAGCTCATTTCCTCTCTCCATATCTTTTCACACACAATTTTTCATAGTTAAATATCAACTGAGTTCAACAAACATCTGAAAAATACCTTTATTATATGTAAAGTTCTGTGCTAGGTGCTAAGGTGAGATAAAAACTTTAGATAAGATAGTTCTTGTCCTCATGGAACTACAAGTATATCAGAGGAATTAGTAGAGGTCTCATATTCATACAATTATAATATAGAAGACACAAATGCATTAGGTACAAAATAGTATGTGCTATGAGATCTGATGGGGAAAATTGTTAATACAGGGAAATTTAGGAAGGCTTCTTCTAGGCAGTAGAATTTGATTTAAGCTTTAAGTAGAAGCTCAGGAACTGAGGAAAGGAATGGAGAATATTCTAAGAAGAAGAAATAGCACGAACAAAAGTATGAAGGAAGAAAAGTAGAGGGCATATTGATAAGTTAGAAGGTAGTAGAAAGCTGGAAAACTCACTAAGATGGCACTGGATCTTGGAAAGCCTTGAATGCCTGGCCTTGATTTGTAACATTTGAATTTCATTCTTTAACCACCAAATGGAAAGCCACCGAAGATTTTATGTCAAAAAGTACACTTTGGAATTTACAAAATTACTGGCTACCATTTTTGCATGAAATGTCTCCAAATCCAATGAAATAATGTTACAGACAATTCCATTTCATCTGGAAATTTTCAAAGATGCCTAAATAGTTGATTCACTGAGAAAGTTATTGTCAAAGCTAAAAGTAGGATGCCTTGGTATTTATTTGGCTTTGTCCCTTTTTATATGTTCAAGGGGAAGGAAGGGGAAGGAAAATGAGGATAGGAGGACTGACATTACAATTGACTTCAGAAATTCATCATTGTTTATCAATGAGCAAGCAATTGAATATTATTTGCGCTTCTGTTTCTCCAACTATGAAGTTGAATACTTTCTCTCTATAGTACCCCAAATGGTTGAATTGACATGATTACATCTGCAGAATCATTGTTCTCTTTGTAATAAAAAAATAAGTAGACTAAGTGGACCATTTTGGAAGATATGATTAATTTTGACAGAATAATCCTATTTAGGCCTCGAAAAGACTTGAACAATATATGCCCTAATTTTATAGAAGAGCAAAAAGAGGCCCATAGAAGCTAATAACTGACTTACAGAAACAGTATTACACAGGTAGTAAGTACGAGAACCTCATTTGAACCTAAATCATTTAACTCAAAAATCAATGTTCTTACAACTATACCATGTTTCTTCTCAGTGTGATATATTCTAAATTTGACAGTACTGTTAGTTGAAAGATGAGAGGGTTATTTGACAATTAAATTCAAAAGTAGAGCCTAGTATTAAAACAGGTAAACTTAAAAAGCAGGTTCTTAGCCTTTATTAGTCATGTTCTCCAAAAAAGGAACTCAGGTCCTTTCTTGTATTTCAATTATCATTTATTATGAAATACTAACAGAGCTGGAAGCAGTCATATATGGTCTGTTTTATCTCATAATGACTTCTTAAAGCATTTGGTGCCCTTTTTAGGGGGCAAAACAATGAACTTTTCTTTGCTTTGGATAGAATCAGGGATCAATCATTTTTGGCAATTAAAATTCAAAATAGATTTTGATAGATATTTCTTCAATCTTTATATCAAAACACAAAATTATCAATAAATAATTTGTTATGAGGAATAACAAGTTCTAAAATGTGTAGGGACTTAATAATGGCAAGTAATAATAATTTGCAGGTGAAATATTAGCCAGGGGCGGCTAGGTGGCACAGTGAATAGAGCATCGGCCCTGGAGTCAGGAGGACCTGAGTTCAAATGCGGCCTCAGACACTTAACACTTAGCTGTGTGACCTTTGTCAAGTCACTTAACACCAACTGCCCTGCCTTCCCCCTTTCAAAAAGCAAAAAAGAAGAAGAAAAAAGTTCAATGAAACTAGTTAACATGTTCAGAGTTTGGCAGTCTTCCATGCCTTTGATATATTCTCCTCTTTTTTTGGTGTTATTTTCTTCAGTCAGGTTGTTGACTCTCTTTTCATGATTTTCTTGCATCATTCTCATTTCTCTCCCCAATTTTTCCTCCACTTATTTGGTTTTCAAAATCCTTTTTAAGCTCCTCTATGGCCTCTATCCAGTTCATATTTTTCTTGGAAACTTTTGGTGTGGGAGTTCTGACTGTGTTGTCTTCCTCCTGTTCCATGCTTTGGTCCTTTTTGTCCCCCAAAAAATGAATCTAAAGTTGGATTCCTGGGCTTGGTTTGCTTCCTTTGCCTGCTCATGTTGCCAGTCAATTACTTGGCTTTGGGGCTCAGTAGTAAAACTCTGCTTTCAGTGGGCAGAGCTCTGTCCCAAATCACTGGGATTTTTGCAGCTGCTGGAGCTATTATGAGGCTGCCATTTTTTGTAGCTCCCACCAGCTTTGGCTCACTGAAAATGCACCTCAGGACTACTGCCCAAGACCACTATCTGATCCAGGCAGCTCAAGGCAAGAGCACTTAGCCTCTGAATGATTGCTTGGCCCCCCTGCAATCTGCAGGCCGGGAGCTTCTGAAGTAGCCATGTGGAGGCAGCTGCAGGGCCGCAGCTTCAGACTGCTTCTAGCTCTGGAGGTGGTTCGGCTGGACGCTCTCCCCTAAATTTAGCTGAGTTCCACCGGCCTTTTCACGTTGTCTTTGGCTCTTGTGGGTTGGTGATTCTGGAAATCACCACAACTGTGGATGATCCGCTCTCCTGAATGCTACAGCTGCGGCTTCTCCGGGACGCCCTGGGCTGAAACCACATGGGGCTGGGCTCTGTGATAGCTGCCTATGTGGCTGCCTTTAGCAGGAGCTTTGTTACTCTGTCGTTTTTATGGAGTCTGGAGCTCTAAAATTTGTTTAGAGTCATATTTTATAGGTATTTCAGGTGGTATTGGGGGGAGCTCACGGAGTTCTCCTGTTTCTGTGCTGCCATCTTGACTCCGCCCCTCTCCTCTTTTTGGAGGGGCCAAACTTATTCCATTTTTATTGTTGTATTGTTTTTATTTATGTTTTCATTGTTGCTGATATTATGTATATTGTTTTAGTCATTCTGCTTCATTTTTTATCCATGCTTCTATATATTAATTTCTTGCAGCATAGTAATATTCCATTATATTCATGTGCCATAGTTTACTTAGCTACTCTCTAATTAATGGGTATTCAATTCTTGACAACTACAAAAAATTTTACTGCAAATATTTTAATTTATTTGAGGCTTTTCTTTTCATCATTAACTTCCTTGGGGGATGTGCCCAGCAGTGGAATTGGATCAAAGAATAGTTAGTCTATAAATATTAGCTACTTATTACATGCTAAGCATTGTGCTAAATGCTAGGGATACAAAGAAAAGCAAAAAATCATCCCTGCGGAAGAAGGCGCTAGCATTAATGGGGATCACAAAAGGTTGCTTGTAGAAAGTAGTTTTTTAGCTAAGACTTGAAGGGAAGCCAGGGTATCCAGGATATAGTGATGAGGAAGGAAAGAATTCCAGGTAGTGGGTATAGTCAGTGAAAATGTTGAGTCAAGGTGGAGTATCTTATGTGAAGAAAAGGAAGGAGACAGTGTCAATGGATTGTACATTGAGTACATTGAGGGAAGTAAGGTTTAAAAAGACAAGAAAACTAGGGTGGGGGCTAGGTAGTGAAGGGCTTTGAATGCAAAACTGAGGTTTTTATATTTGATCGTAGAAGTGATAGGGAGCCTTTGGAGTTTACTGAGTATGTGTGGGGAGTATATGAGTATGGAAGTTGTTGTGGTAAGATTTCTTCTTTAGGAAGGTCCATTTGGCAGCTGAGTGGAGGATGGAATAAATTGGGGAGAGACTTGAATCAGGGAGACTAACCAGAAGGCTGTTGCAAAAATCCAGGCGTGAAGTGATAAAGGTCTGAACCAGAGTGGTGCAGAGTCAGAGGAGAGAAGGATGTGTACGCAAGAGATGTTAATATGGTAAAATCATCAAGACAAGACTTGGCTATAGAGTGTCTATTGCAGGATGATAGAGTGAGGAGTCAAGAATGACACACTTATGAGACAGGATGACTGCAAGGATGGTCTTGCCCTCAGTGGTAATGGAGAAGTTCAGAATGGGGTGGGGAGAAAGATTTGGGAATGGGAAGATAATGAGCTGAGTTTTGCACATGTCTGATTTAAGGTGTCTTAAAAGGGTCATCTAATTTGAGATATCCAAAAAGTACTGGGAGATGTGAGAGTGGAAGTTAGGAGAAAGATGTTAGGGCTGGATAAGTAGACTTGAGAATCATCAGCATAGAGAAGACAATTGAAACCATGAAACTGATGAGATCAACCTGGAAGGTCAACAGGAAAGGTCTGTTGCATCAGGCTGAGAGATCACAGTTCAGTGCAGGCTGCGCCAGCAAAGACCAAGCCTCAGCAAATCCTGAGCAGACCCCAGGCCTGAATCACTGGCAGTTTCCAGACTTCTCAACCCACAGACACCAAAAACAGCTTAGAAAGTCAGTAAGAAAGGGCTATTGGACCTGGGTGAGAGAGGAGCACAATCTAGCTCCAGCAAACCAGGAACAGGCCTAGGGAGTGATTGCATTAGCAGTGGTGGTACTAGCAGTGGTGACGACAGTGGCAGCAGCAGTTTCCAGAGCTCTCAGCCCACATACAGTAAGAGGATCGAACAATTGGTCAGAAAGAGATTACAGGGTTGCTTTGCTGATACTGAAGCAGGACTCTTGCTTTGCCTATACTTGGATCTGGGTTGCAGTCCTGGGTGGCAGTCCTGAGGTGAGGAGGATCACTGGCATAGCAGACCTTGTGGCAACAGTGGAGAAGGAACCCTCCTGATAGTTCTAGGGCAGAAAAAAAGTGCTTATGGTCTCACTTACAGACCAGAGCACAGACCAGGAGAGGAGTAAACACCTCTCTTTAGATCATACCACCTTGGAAGAACTGAAAACTTACAGGTCCCTAGAAATATCTCTGAAAACAGCTGCACAAAACCCCTAAGCTTGGTATAGTATGCCCTCTATACTAGAAGCAGAGCCTTGCCGTAACAAAGAATTAAAAAGTTAAGAAATAGACTGGGAAAATGAGCAAACAATGTGAAAAATATCTCAGACTATAGAATCTTATTTCAGCGACAAGGAAGATCAAAACATACACTCAGAAGAAGACAACAAAGTCTTCTTTGTTGAGAAAGAAAAAGAAAAATATGAATTGGTCTCTGGCCATGGAAGAGCTCAGAAAAGATTTTGAAAATCAAGTAAGAGAAGTAGAGGAAAAATTGAGAAGAGAAATGAGAGTGATGCAGAAAGTCATGAAAAATGAGTCAACAGCTTGGTAAAGAAGACCCAAAAAAGTATTGAAGAAATTTTTTAAAATAAGCAAGACCAAATTGGCAAAAGAGGTCCAAAATGTCAGTGAGGAGAGGAATGCCTTATAAAGCAGAACTGACAAAATAGAAAAGGTCCAAAAGCTTACTGAAGAAAATAATTCCTTAAAAATTAGAATGGAGCAAATGCTAATGATTCTATGAGAAATCAAGAAATTATAAAACAGAACCAAAAAAATGAAAAAAATAGAAGACTATGAAATATCTCATTAGAATATCAACTTACCTGGAAAACTGATCTGGGAGACACAATTTAAAAATTGTTGGACTACCTGAAAGCCATGATCACAAAAAGCCTAGCCATCATTCTTCAAGATGTTATCAGGGAAAACTGCCCTGATATTCTAGTACCAGAGGGTAAAATAGAAATTGAAAGAATCTACCAGTCACCTCCTGAAAGAGATCCCAAAATGAAAACTCCCAGGAATATTATAGCCAAATTCCAGACTGCCCAGGTCAAGGAGAAAATATTGCAAGTAGCCAGAAAGAAACAATTCAAGTATTGTGGAACCACAATCAGAATAACACAAGATTTAGCAGCTTCTACATTAAGGGATCGGTGGTCTTGGAATATGATATTCTAGAGGAATGTTATCAGTGAGGGGAAAATGCATTCTTGAAGAAAAACCCAGAGCTAAACAGAAAATTTGACTTTCCAATACAAGACTCAAGGAAAGCATGACAAGGTAAACAGGAAAGAGATCATAAGGGACTTATTAAAGTTGAACTGTTTACATTCCTACATGGAAAGATGATATTTGAACTGTTTACATTCCTACATGGAATTCTCATTATTAGGGTATTTGGAGGGAATATATATATATATATATATACACACACACATATACACATATATATATACACACACACACACACACACACACACATATGTGCACATACAAAAGGAGGCATTGAATATGAAAAGATGATATCTAAAAAATAATATTGAGGGGTGAGAGAGGAATGTACAAGGAGAGAAGGAGAGGTAGAATGGGGTCAATTATTTCACTTAAAAGAAGCAAGAAAAAGCTTTTACAGTGGAGAAGAGGGGGGAAGTGAGAGGAAATGTGTGAACCTTACTCTCATTGAAATTGACTTAAGGAGAGAATAACATATACTCTCAGTTGGGTATGAAAATCTATCTCAACCTACAGCAGTGGTTCTCAACCTTCCTAATGCTGGGACCCTTTAATACTCGTTATGTGAACGTATCTGCATGTGGGCAGACCCACCTGGAGATGGATAGAGGAGCGGTGTCTCGGTTCCTAAGACCATCGGAAATATGAGTTTTCCAATGGTCTTAAGTGACCCCTGTGACCCCTGTGAAAGGGTTGTTCAATCCCCCAAAGGGGTCGCGACCCACAGGTTGAGAACCACTGACCTACAGGAAAGTGGGGGGAGGAAAGAGGGTAAGGGGGGGGAGTGATAGAAAGGAGGAAGATCGGGAGAAGGGGTAATCAGAAGTAAATACTTTTGAGGAGGGACAGGATGAAAAGAAACAACATGACTATTATATAAGCGTTTTACATGTCTACACATGTATAACCTATTTTGAATTGCTTGCTTTCTCAATGAGGATGGGTAGGGAGTGAGGAAGGCTAAGAATTTGGATCTCAGTTATAAAAATGAATGTTAAAAATTGTTTTGGGGGCAGCTAGGTTACGCAGTGAATAGAGCATTGGCCCTGGAGTCAGAAGGACCCGAGTTCAGATGTGGCCTCAGACACTTGACATACTTACTAGCCATGTGACCTCCGGCAAGTCACTTAACCCCAATTGCCCTGCCCTTCCCCCTCCAAAAAAAGCAAAAGAAAAAATTGTTTTTACAAGTACCTGGGAAATAAGATATACAGACAATGGGGTATAGAAATCTATCTTACCCTACAGGAAAATAGAAAGAGAAGGGGATAAGAGAGGGGAGTGTGTGTGTGTGTGTGTGTGTGTGTGTGTGTGTGTGTGTGAGAAAATGGAGGACAGAATGGGAGAAGGAGTCATCAGAAGCAAAACACTTTTGAGAAGGGACAAGGTGAAAGAAGAGAGAGAATAGAACAAACAGGGGTAGAAGGAATAGGATGAAGGGAAATATAGTTAGCAATACTAACTGTGGGGAAAATTTTTTTGAAGCAAGCTTCCCTGATAAGGACTTCATTTCTCTAATAGATAGATAACTATGTCAAATTTATTGAAATAAGAGCCATTCCCGAGTTGATAAATGATCAGAAGATATATTCAATTTTAGGTGAAATAATTAAAGCTATCTATAACCATATGAAAAAATAGTCTATCTCTTTTGATTGAAGAAATGCAATTTAAAACAATTCTGAGGTAGTATGTCATACTTATTAGATTAGATAACAGAGCAGAAAAGGTAAATGACAAATGTTGGAGGGGATGTGGGAAAAATGACGCACTAATGTACTGTTCTCAGAATTGCGAACTGCTTAAACCATTCTATAGAGCAATTTGGAACTATGCCCAAAGGGCTAGAAAACCGCGCATATCCTTTGACATAGCAATACTACTCCTGGGTCTGTATCCCAAAAAAGATAAAAAACAAAAAGGAAAAGGGTCTATATGTACAAAAATATTTATAGCAGCTCTTTTCTGGGGGTAAGGAATTGGAAATTGAGGGGGTGCATATCAATTGGGGAAGGCTGAATAAGTTGTGGTGTGTAATTGTGATGGAATATTATTGTACTATAAGAAATGATGAGCAGGATGCTTTCAGAAAAACCTGGAAAGACTTACAGTGGATAGAGGAGTGGTGGGTTGATGCAAAGTGAAATCTAATAGGTACAAAGTAACAGCAATATTGTTGGATGATCAGCCATAAATGACTTAGCTATTTTCAGCAATACAATAATTCATGACAATTCTGAAGTACTTAGGATGAAAAATGCACACTTAGCATGAAAAATGCTATCCGTCCCCAGAGAAAGAACTGGTGGTGTCTGAATATAGATTGAAGCAACTTTTTTTCACTTTCTTTATTTTTCTTCATTTTTTAAATCTATGTTTTCTTTCACAACATGACTATCATAGATATGTTTTGCATGACTATAATCTATATGGAATTGTTTGCCTTCTTAATGGAGGTGGGTGGGGAGGGAGGAAGGGGGAGAATTTGGAACTCAAAATATTAAAAACAGATGTTCAAAATTGTTGTTTACATATAACCAGGGAAAAATTAAATACTAAACAATTATACAAAAAAGAGAGAGAGGAAAGAAAGGAAGTGGAGGCATCAATTATAGATAGACTTTTCAAGATGTCTAGCAACATGATAATATAGCTAGTGGGGATGGATGGATTAAAAGAGGATTTTTTGAGTGGGGTAACATGGCCCTGTTTGTGAGAATTAGAGAACCAGCCAAGGAGACAGGGAGAGAGAGAGAAGATAAGTGATTGGTTGGAGATGATGGAGGGTGCAATCTGCTAGAGAAGTGGTGGAATAGGATTACTTGTGCATGTACGGGTGTTTGCCGTGGCAAGGAAAAGAGCCACCTCTTCATATGAAAACAGGGACAAAGGAAGAGATGGTGGCAGAAGGCATCAGGATAATGTGAGGTGAGGAAAAGAGATGAAGGAACTCTTGACAAATACCCTCAGTCTTTTCAGTAAGAGAAGACAAGGTTCTCAGCTGAGAGGATGGGGATTTGAGAGCCATGAAAGGTTTGAGGAAGGGTGAAAAGATTGGAAGAGCTGCTATGGTGAGGGAGATAGTGAATTATTTAGGGGATTATAAAAGGATTTCTTTTTTTTTAATTAACTTTTGTTTATTTTTAGTTTACATCATTCATTTCCACGAGATTTTGAGTTACAAATTTTCTCCCCCTCTTTCCCCTACCCACCACCCCAAAACAGCGATCCCACTGTATATCCCCTCCCCCAATCTGCTCTCTCCTATATCCTCCTTCATCACCCCTCTGGCTTTCTGTTAGGGCAAGATGAATCTGTGCCTGTATATCTTATTACCCCAGTGCCTGTATATCTTAGTACCCAGTTGCATGTAAATAATAATAATAGTAGTAATACACACACATACACACACACACACATATATGTATTTTAACATTTGATTTTAGAACTTTAAATTCTAGATTCTTTCCCTTCCTCCCTCGTCACCCACCCCCACTGGAAAGACAAGCAATTCAATACAAACCGTATATGTGTAGTTACACAGAACATCTCCACAGTGGACATATTGTGAAAGACTGACTGTATTTCCCTCCTTCTTATCCCACCCCCCACTTGTTCTATTCTCTACTTTGTCCCTGTCCCTTTACAGAAGTGTATGCTTCTAACAACCCTCCCCCTCAACCTGCCCTCCCCTCCATCATTCCCCCTCTCATCCACTTCCCCCCTACTCTCCTGTAGGGTAAGATACCCAATTTAGAGTGCATGTCATTCCTTCCCTAAGCCAAATTCAATGAGAGTAAGGTTGACCCCATTCCCTTTTGCCTTCCTGTTCCTCCCCTCCATTGTAACAGTTATCCCTTGCCTCTTCTATATGAGATGATTAACCCCATTCTGTCTTTCCCTGTCTCCTCTCATTCTATTCCTCTCCCACCTCTCAATTTCACATTTTAAAATATCATCTCTTCCTATTCAATTGATCCTGTGTCCTCTGTCTATGTACACATATATACACATGCTCACATATGTATTCCTACGCATATATACCCTTCTGTATAGACAGATGTGTATGTATACATATGTACACTTTTATATTCCCTTCACCTATCCTCATACTGAGAAAATGTATGTCTTAAAATGATAAGTTACAATGATCATTTTTCCATGTTAGTGTGTAAATAGTTCAACTTTGATAAGTTCCTTATAAATTCTTTTCCATATTTACCTTCTCATGCTTCTTGTATTTGAATGTCAAATTTTCTATAGTCTTTCGATAGTCTAAGATATAATATATTAATTAAACATTAACTAAGTGTCCATTTTGTGCCAAGTATTGCATTAATCACTGGGGATACAAACAAAGAAAAAGAAGTCCCTTGTCCTTAAGGAAATTGTAGTTTGATGGGGGTAGACAGTATACAAAAGGAAAGTGAAAGACGGGACTAGGGCTGGGGTGGGGAGGGGCAGTTCATGGCAGGGTGGTGGTGTCAGAAGGTACCCAAGAAAGGGGATGGTCATAATTATGAAGTAAAAGCCAAAAATAATTTTTAGGTACAGTTTAGATTAGATGATTACTCTCTGTACATTGAAAACTCCCTTCCAATTACAAATTCTATGATTCTGTGATGTTAGGAAACCTTTGGTTGACATGAAGCTGGAAGATACAGCTAAGCATATATTGTATGATACATTCAAAAAAGAATCTCAGTCATCTGAATCTAATAAGATGAAATTTAGTAAGGATGAATAAGTATGAGGTCCTACACTTATGAAGTTGATGCAAATACAGACGAAGGATGCATGCATAGATTTTGTTGGACTGCAAGGTGAGTGTAAGTTAACCAGTGTTAGCCAAGGTCATCGTAAGATTAGGAAGACTAAAACACTATTGTAGTCTTAAGCTATGTTAAAAGAATTATAGTTTATAATATCTACAAAAGGTAAGAGATAATCTCATTGTCCTATTCCTTGATCACATTACATTGATTAGATTCATTTTGGAATATTACATTTTAGAAAGAATTTGGTGGTTAAGTCCAAGGAAGAGCAAGTGTAATGGTGAGGGCTTGATTGATTGAACTTGATGTAAGGAGAAAAACTTCTTGACGAATAGACCTGTCCAAAAATGTATTGGATTGAAGTTGTGACTTGTCCATCACTAAAAGACTTCAACTGAGGGTTCAATGACTATTTTTCTGGGATGCTGTATAAGAATTCAGGTTAATGACCTCTGAAATCACTTCTGTTGCTGAAATTTTAAAAGCTTTTTTTGTTAGTTTCTGGATTGCATAGTAATTATGCCATTATATCATTTGATAAGGCTTATAATTATCCAATTCAATTAGTTTTAGTTTCTAATTTCATTGTAAAATTCTTCCATCTTCTTAATTACTAACAAGGCTTCTGATTAGGTTATAATAATGTATTGCACATTATGCTCAATGAATTAGTAATTGCCCTTGTGTCAAATTTTATATAACTTCTAATTTTAAAAATTAAAATATCTCAGTCCTCCATCTTCAATCAATGTCTGAATCCATATATCAGGCAGTTGGCAGCATATTTCATCATGATTCCTCTAGAAATTGTGTTTGTTCATTATATTTATCAGAGTCCCCAAATCTTTCAAATATGTTTGTCTTTATAGTATTGTTGTTATTGTACAAATTATTCTCATGGTTCTCATCTCACTCTGCCTCAGTTCATATAAGTCTTCCCAGGATTCTCTGGAACTATTCTCTTAACGATTTCTTACGTTAGAATAGTATTCCATAATATTCATATACTATAACTTGTTCAACCATTCCCCAATTGATGGATACCCCCTCAGTTTCCAATTCTTTGTTATCCCAAATGGAAGTGCAATTATTTTTCTTTTCTTTTTTAAAATAATATTTTATTTTTTCCCCAATTTAAATTTTGAGTTTCAAATTCTATCCATCTTCCCTCCCTGAGATGGTGAGCAATCTTATATAAGTTATATGTGTGTAATCATGTAAAACATATTTTTATATTAGTCATTTTCTAGAAGAAAACTTGAACCAAGGAAGAAAAAAAGAAAAAAATAGTATGATTTAGTCTATATTCAGACACCATTAGTTCTTTCTCTGGGAGTGGATAGCATTTTTCATCATGAGTCCTTCACAATTATCTTAGATTATTGTATTGCTGAGAAAGCTAAGTCATTCACAGTTTTCATTGTACAATAAATATTTATGTTACTATGTATAATGTTCTCCTTATACTCATTTCACTATGCATCAGTTCATGTAAGTCTTTTCAAAATCAACTTGCTAGTACTTTCTAACAGAGCAATAATATTCTATTATAATCATATACCACAACTTGTTCAGCCATTTCCTGATTGATGAGCATCCTCTCAGCTCCTATTCTTAACCACCACAAAAAGAGGTGCTATACATAATAAATATTTTTGTACAAATAGTTCCTTTCTCCCCTCCCTTTTTAAAAAATCTCTTTGGGATACAGACCTTGTAGTAGTATTGCTGGATCAAAGGATATGCATAGTTTTATAGCCCTTTGGGCATAGTTCCAAATGGTTGGATCAGTTCACATCTCCACCATCATTTATTGGTGTCCCAGTTTTTCCACATCCCTTCCAGCATTTATCATTTTTTTTCCTGTCGTATTAGCTAATCTGATTGCTGTGAAGTGGTACCTCAGAGAGTTGTTTTAATTTGCATTTCTCTGATCAATAGTCATTTAGAACTTTTTTTTTTTTTTTTTTTGCTTTTTGTAGGGCAAGGCAATTGCGTTTACGTGACTTGCCCAAGGTCACACAGCCAGTAAGTGTTATGTTAAGTGTCTGAGGTCATATTTGAACTCAGGTCCTCCTGATTCCAGGGCCAGTGCCATATTCACCGTGCCACCTAGCCAACCCTAGAACATTTTTTTCATATGGCAATAGATAGCTTTGATTTCTTTGTCTGAAAACTTGTTCGTATTTCTTTGACCATTTATCAGTTGGGGAATGACTTGTAGTCTTCCAAATTTGACTAAATTCTCTGCGTATTTGAGAAATGAAGCCTTTATCAGAGTTGCTTGCTATAAAGAATTTTACCCAGTTTTCTGCTTTCCTTTTAATTTTGGTTTCATTGGATTGTTTGTTTGTTTTTTGTGTAAAGCTTTTAAAATTTAGTACAATCAATTATATTTTACATTTTGTAATGCTTTTTATCTATTATTTAGTCTTATATTCTTTTCCTATTCATAGATCTGAGAGGTAAACTATTCTATTCTCCTCTAGTTTGCTTTTTGTCTACATACCCATTTTCACCTTACCTTGGCATTTGGTGTGAGATGTTGGTCTACTCAGATTGGGGAACCTGCAGCCTTGAGGCCACATGTGGCCATCTTGGTCCTTGGTGTGGCTTTTTGACTGAGTCCAAGTTTTAGGGAAGAAATCCTTTTATTAAGGACTGAGTCAAAAGGAGGCACCTAAGGAGTAGAAGTCCACATGTGGCCTCAAGGCCGCAGGTTGCGCACCTCTGGATACCTAGTTTCTGTGATACTATTTCACAGTTTTCCCATTAGTTTTTATCAGATAGTGAGTTGTTGTCCCAAAAGCTTGGATCTTTGGGTTTATCAAACACTAAATTACTGTGGTCATTTATTGCAACATGCAGTGTATGTGATCTATTCCACTGATCCACCACTCTGATTTCCTTAACCATTACTAGATTGTTTTGATGATCACCACTTTATAATATGTATTGTTAATTATTTTTCAGTGTATATTGCTCAATATAGCCTGTTTTTTTTTTTTTTTGCTTTTTGGAGGGGGGAGGGCAGGGCAGGGCAATTGGGGTTAAGTGCCTTGCCCAAGGTCACACAGCTGGTAAGTGTTAAGTGTCTGAGGCTCAATTTGTACTCAGGTCCTCCTGACTCCAGGGCCAGTGCTCTTTTCACTGCGCCACCTAACCACCCCAGTATAGACAATTTTCAAACTTTATCTTTTGGCATTTTATTACATCATGAATGATCCCTTGAATTTCCTTAATTCCTTTACAATTGTTGCACATAGGATGTTTTTAGATTATATGTGTATTTATATTTTCAAGTTAATTTAGAATGATGAAACCTGTTGTGAAATTTACAACATAACATTCCAGTCTCTCTACTTTATGACATAATTTTGAGAAAATTTAAACCATTTATCATTGATATTTGCCTCTTAACTTTTGCTTTCTCTTTCAATTTTTGAATTTCTTTTCATTTGTGGGATTTGAGTTTTATTTAAAACTCAGAATAATAAAATGCTGACAGGGATGATTATTACTTTATTGCTGTGATTTTGAATTGTTGCATTCTCATTGTATATTTTGTTAATTTTTCCATTTTTGTTGTTAGCTGTGTGTGTAGTATGATAAAATTAACTGAATCATACCATATTGTATTACCATCTTAACCTCTGTTTAATCAGTATCTTTTGTAGTATATCATATTGTTCTTGATTAATTTGTAATGATAGTTCTTTCTAAAATGTTCCCTCATTTTAAGTTTTCTTTGATTTTTATCTTGGGAATTATTGTAGGGCACTTTTCTGTGAACTTATTGCTTTACGTAAGTTTAAGGCATGAAAGAAGTTGTTTCAAAATAAGGAAGTTTAAATTCTACTTCAAATGTAATCATATATTTCCCGCTTAAATATTATTATATGAAAAGCAAGAAATCAAGAAATTTCAGCAGAAAGTAAGATGTATTCCCCCAATTTTGAGAACCAAGATATCCTTTCTAAACTCAGACAGGAGAAAAGATTGTAATTAATTCCTTCTGTAATTTTTAAAGAGATGTTGACAGGGGTGGCTAGGTGGCAAAGTAAATAGATCACCAGCCCTGGAGTCAGGAGGACCTGAGTTCAAATCCGACCTCAGACACTAAACACTTACTAGCCATATGACCTTGGGCAAGTCACTTAACCCCAGCTTCCCTGCCCTTCCCCTTCAAAAATAAAAGAGATGTTGACTTTTCCACCCATTCAACGATCTCTATTTAAAATTTGGGGTTATAGTTATTTTATATCTATTTTATTGTATATGTAAATGGAGTATATTTTGCCTTTGTGTACTATTCAACAGTAAATGCATCCTACAATTCTATATAATTTTTAGCTTTAGAGAAAAGAAGTTTTTTATGTCACAACTAGTTAAAAAATTAGTACTTCTAAAGGAAAATTGAAAAAGATGTGCACACACATATGCAAGGGCTCCTGTTCATTACTTTGCTAAGTACTGTATTAAGTTATTTGCAAGCATATGTGAGATAAAATGAGAGGCTAAAGAGAAGTTATTTCATAAATCACCCTGTCTTCAGTTTTAACTTTAAATATGGTTTATGTTCCAGTTCTCAGCGAATTTTTAAGCATAAGCTTTTATGCAAATAAACATGTGAAGCTGCACCATAAACATGTTTCATTTTTTAAAAAGTTCAGTGTGTTTATTATTGTAGCCAATTACTTTTTCAGGTGAAATATTTTAATATAGATACACTGTAAGAGGAGTTGTAGGATAGGGAGATCGATGGTTGTCCCATGCTGTGATAAAACCAGCATTTGCAAATTAATGTTTAGAAAGTAGTGAAGTAAGAATGATTGCTTACATGACAAAAGGATTGTCTAGTCTATAAAAGGATTAATTTATGGTTCCTTTAAATATTGCAATTACTTCATGCTTTTCAGTTGTTATTTTAAAAAATTGTATTTATGCTTTAGTTTTCAAGATTACATTTGCATGGAAAACTTTTAAAAATATGTTTGATATTAACATAATAAAGGTATAAATATATGTGTATATACATATATATGTATACACACACACACACACACACATACGTGCATGTGCCAGCCCATTACTGCAGTAAATTTTGGAAGGTGTGTTTCAAGCTAAAAAAAGCAAATTACTTTAAATGATGTTATATAGGAGATGAGCTTAAAATTAGAGTTATTTACCCAGGCTTTTGAAGAGTGAGTAGTTACATCAATGTTTGTCTTTTCCTGTTGTTCATATCTTGAAATGAAACTTTTATAGGAGGAAATATATTGTTGGCTAACAGAACATTGTCCTGTGTAGAAACCGCATCTCTCTCCCCATATCCCACCACTCCCCCTGTCTCCCACCCTCCTTGAATATTAAGGACTTGAGATTTATGAAACCAATAGGGAAATTTAGTAGTCAGGTCAAAGTGGTACATCATAAATCGCATCATATATATGTATATATGTGTGTGTATGTATGTCCTATCTGCCTTTGTTTCCTTGAATCATCTTGCTTCTTTTCTTTATCATCCTTCCTGTTAACTCAGTATATTTGTATCTTTTTGCCTCAATGTTTGTATTTCCTCTTTGACTCATTTATTTCTCCTTACCTAAATTGGACCTAGCCCTTCATTTCTGGTTCCTTGCCCTAAGCCATTCCTTTACCTTTTCTAGTCTTATTCTCCATTTCTTCCTTTCTTGGAACTAGAACTTTGATCTATGTCTTTATTTTTTTTTAACCCTACTAGCCTAGTCTCTTCCTATTTTGTGTTTTTATTCAATCACCATTGCTCAACAAGCTATATTGATAAAACTGATTGAACGTTAGGAAAGTTTAGTTCAACATTCATTAAGCACCTACTATTTTCAAGGATCTCAATCCTTTATTTTTTAAAATTTATTTATTTACTTTTAGTTTACAACATTCAATTCCATAATCCCTTGAATGCCAAATTTTCTCCTCCTTCCTCTCCTCTTCCCTCCTCATTCTATAACAGCATGCAATCCAGTATAGGTTCTACAAATGCCTTCACATTAAATATTAGTCAAGTTGTAAAGAAGAGTTATAACCAATGGAGTAAACAATGAGAAAGAAGGAACAAAACAAAATGAAACACAGAAGTGAAAGAGAAAGTAGTTTGCTTCAATCTGCTTTCAGATTGTAGTTTTTTTCTCTGGAGGTGGATATCCTTTTCCATCATGAAAGCTCTCAATCCTTGTCCTCAAAGAGCTTCTTATCACTTAGAAGGATATGTGTGTGTATGTGTACATAGCCACATACATATATAAAAATAATAATATATACATAGTATATAACATACATCACATTTAATCATATATTTGTATATAAAGACATATGTATGTGTCTGTGTATATATATATATATATATGCACAAATACCAACATACATTAGGAAGACTACTTTGGTAGTTTTGGGGAGAAAATAGAAAGTGTAAAAAGATAAATGAAACTGATCATATATAACTACGAAAAATGGTACTTTCCTTCACCATTTAATAGAACTCTTTCATTTTATAGATAATAGATCTCTTTCAGAGCATCTAAGTTCAAATCCCATCTCTGCTTGTGTGACCTTCAGTAAGTTGCTTACCCTCTCTGAACCTCAAATGTATAATTTATAAATGAGTAGATTGGTCCCTTCTAGCTTTAAGTTGCATGAGATCTCTTTATGTTCTCTTTGCCCTTGTTGCTTTATTGCATTAGAAATAAGTATGTTTTGAAGGACTTGTGTTGGAACATGCTTTTTGTCTCCAGAGAAATAACTGGTAGAGTCTAACTGCAGATTGATGCATACTTTACTTTCTTTTTTTTGGTCTGTTTTCTTTCACAATGTGGAAATATGTTTTGTATGACTGCAGATGTGTAACCTATATCAAATTGCTTGCCTTCTCAATGGAGTGGCATTTTTCCTCTGGAAGGAAAAAATTTGGAACTCAAAAATTTTTAAAAATGAATGTTAAAAATGTTTTACATGTGATTGGAAGAAAAATAAAACATTAAATTTAAAAAATAACTGTGTTCAGACCATAGTTTATGTTTCATTTTAATGCAATAAAACAACAGGGCCAAAAAGGACACAAAGACTTCTGTAATCCCTGCTACCTTGGAGGCTAAGAAGGGTAGATTGCTTGAGTTTAGGAATTCTGAGCTACAGAAGACTACGTAAATTTGGTGTCCACACTAAGACTACTCCCTGGGAGCAGAGAACCACCAGGCTGTCTAAGGAGGGGCCAACCTGTGGGTCAGAAAGGATGGAAGCCAGAGCTCCCATGCTGAAACAATTTTTACTGTCACTGTCTCTGATAAAGGCCTAATTTCAAAAATATATAGAACACTGAGTCACATTTAATTTTTTTTCCTGTTATTTTATTTATTTAATTTTTTTACACTGATCTACTTTATTTTATTTTATTTTTTTTTAATTTATTTTATTAAATTTTTTTTGAGTTACATATTTTCTCCCCGTCTTTCCCCTGCCCACCACCCCAAAACAGCC
>CM053581.1:226285008-226362866 GCA_028627135.1 Pseudochirops cupreus
TAATCTATTTTTTAAAGTGTTAATTTCTTCAGTCAGGTTGTTGACTCTCTTTTCATGATTTTCTTGCATCATTCTTATTTTTCTTTCCAGTTTTTCTTCCACTTCTGTCATTTGGTTTTCAAAATCCTTTTTCAGCTGATCTCTAGCTTTTAGGCAATCTTCATGTTTCTTGGAAGCTTTTGGTGTGGGAGCTCTGACTGTGTTGTCTTCCTCCCACTCCCTGCCTTGATCCTTCTTTTCCCCAAAGAAGGAATCTAGGGTTTGGTTGCTGTTCTTACTTTGCTTCTTATGCTTATTCATGGTTGGTCAGTCCTTGATTTTTTTTTTTAAGCTCTGTGGAACTCTGCTTCCAGAGGGGAAAGCTCTGTCCCAAATTGCTGGGGTTTTCCCAGCTGCTGGAGCTTTTAGGAGGCTGCTGGGTCCCTCTCCAACTCCAGCTCACTGAAAAAAAAACCCCAGGACCCCTGCCCAAGACCGTGATCCGGATCCAGGCCGCTCAACGGGAGAGCACTTGGCCTCTGAACGATCGCTTGGTCTCCCTGCAGTCTTCAGGCCAGGAGCTCTGAAGTGTCAGTGTGGAGGCGGGTGCAAGACCTCTGCTTCGGCAGCCTCCTTGTCCTGGAGGCAGTTTGGCCAGACCCACTTTTCTCCCCTGATTTAGCTGAGCTCCACTAATCTAATTCTGGGAACTGCCACAGCTGCCGCAGGTCTGCTCTCCCAAACCTCCAGCCGGGCTCAGCTCCTCTCATCCAGCCAGCCTCCGGGGCAAAGCCGCAGTTTCAGGCTGGGCTGGTTTTGGTTCACAGTGCTGATATGCTGATATAGTTCCTTGTAGCCGAGCTGACTTTAGCGGAAAGTATATTTGTGTGCGTTTTGGAGTTCTAGAATTTATTTAGAGTCATATTTTATGGGTATTTTGAGGTGGCTATGTGAGACCTGCGATATGTTGCTGCTTCTATGCTTCCATCTTGGCTCCTCTCTCAGAGAATGAACAATTTTTAAAAATTTAATGAATGTTAAATAATAAGTTTAGAAAATAGATTTAAAAACATTTTTTAATTGAAAAAATATGGAGAAATGATCTGTTCATTCTGAACCTCTAATATCAAGGGTCATAGAGGGAATGGAAGGCTTGAGAGTGGTTCCATCATGTCTTAATGATCTTAGGAATAGAAAGAGAGAAGAGGAATATAATAAGGAGGAAAGGAAAGGAAGGTTAGAGGAAATTATTTCATATAATCTGGGTGAACAAGTAGACATTTATACAAACAAGGAGCAGGTGGAAGGGAATGACTGACACTTAAACCTCACTATTATTTGAACTGGTCAAAAAAAAGGAAGAAGACATACATTTGGGTAGAAGTATACATTTAATTCAACAAGGAAATGAGAGGGAAAAAAGGAGAGAGAGGAGGGAGATTTAGAGAGATGGTAGATTAAAGAAGGGATTAGTCTTTTATTTTTTGGAGGGGGGAAGGTCAGGGCAATTGGGGTTAAATGTCATGCCCAAGGTCACACAGCTAGTAAGTGTTAAGTGTCTGAGCCTGGATTTGAACTCAGGTCCTTCTGACTGCAGGGCCAGTGCTCTATTCACTGTGCCACCTAGCTGCCCCTAGCAGGATTAGTCTTTAGCAACCAAACTCTAAGGATGTGTAAAAACATTTATAGCTCTTTTTAATATGTCAAAGAATTAGAGTCTAAGGGGATCCCCCCCAAATTGGGGAAATAAATGAAAAGTTTTTCTAGGGCTCATCTTATAAAGCAGCAGTCATAAAAACTGTATGATATTGCTTAAAAAATAGAGTTAAATCAGACTAGACAAGGGAGAATTAGAAACAATATAACTTAATAACATAATGTTTGATAAAATTGGAAAACAAATTATCTAGAAAAAAATTAATTGCTGGGAAAGCTAGAAAGCCTTCTGGTAGAAATTAGGCTTAAACCAACACTTTATACCGTATTCTACAGTACATATGTTACCTTAATAGTAACAGTCATTACTTTTAAAAATTAAAAGGAAAATAGATTAAATATCTCTCACAGCTATGGGTAGGAGATGTATTCTTAAACAATCAAGAGGTAAAGGCAATTGCAATAGATAATCTGGATTACTTGAACTGAAAAGCTTCTGTACAGACAAAATTAAGGCACTAGAATAAGAAGCAAGTGGCGGTCTACTGGGGGGAAAAATCTTTGTAGGTCATGGAAAGTGAGTAGGTTGAGTAATTGAGTGACTAGGGTATTAGAGTTAGGGTCAGTATGTATTTTGAAGACTCTAGATATGAGGACAGGAGTTGAGGAGAGAAAAAATGTGATCCATATACCAAACTCATTGAGGAAGAAAGGGGAATGATCTGGATGTCTATAGATAACAACTACTAGGATTTTGATTGGGTAATAGAGATAAATCCCATGATTCTCAAAGAAGGAGAAGTTACTGAGTGATCAAAGTAGAGAGAGATCCTGGAAGTGGCATTGGGGAGCAAAAGAATTTTCTAGCTCTCCCACTTCAACCAGTGAACTGAGAGAAGGAATTACGGTACAGCCAGTAATGGCAAGGGTAGCCAGGAATGCTATGTCATCAGAAGGGTGCCAGGTATATGTAGTAGCTAGGAGATGGAAGAAGTAAGATAGGAAAAGATTTAGAATGAAGAGAAGTTTGTTGCCTGTGGAACAGGCATTCAAGAAGGCACAGTGGATGGGAAGGATGATGCTTGGTTGCAAGCTTTGAGAGAGGTGAGACAAGTGGGTATAAAGAATCCAGAGTGGGGCAGGATAGGGATTGGGGTTTGAAAGATGACCTATAAGGGTCCAAAATTACTGGGATGTGTAAGGTAGGAATGAGTTTGATACTGTTCATCACTGAATGGAAGGTTCCACTCTTCTTCCCAAAGGAGGTTTGAAATCAGGCTGGAGACAGTTGTAACATGAGATGCAAGTTACAGATACGAGGCCCTGTTTCACACTCCTCTTCTACTTTGAAGGCTGGAAAGGATATAGCAGGAGATGGAGTCAAACCTGCACAGTAGGAGATGGGAGCCCCACTCTTCAGTGACTTTCCTCTTCCCTGAAGAGGCAGGTACAGCAGGGGATGGAAGACCTAAGGTAAAAGGGAAGATTTTTCCCCATTGCGTGGGAGGTTCTCCACATCACTGTTGGGAAAACAGTCTGGCCAGGAGCTGATGAGAGTTGCCTTGTGCTAGCACAAATGGAAGTTAGCCTAGCCTGGTCCCTTGCCACTTTCCCTCAGGGGACACAAACTGAAGGAGATGGAGGTAACTTGGTTAAATGAAGATCTGGCTTTTCTTGTTCATTTATTCTACCTATCAGACTATTATGTAGTCTTCTTTGCTGGTTCCTTGTTCAGATCAAACACTCTAATTATCTATCCTGGACCTTATTTTCTTCTTCCTCTATACCACACTTGGTGATAGCATCAGTTCCCATGGATTTGATTGACATCTCTATGTTTATGATTCTGGAAACTACCTTTCCTGCCCTATCCTCTCAGCCGACCTCTAGTCTTTCATTTCATACTGCCTTTTATATATCTCAAATTGAATTTCCTGCAGGCATCTTAAATCGAATATGTACAAAACTGAATTCATTATCTTTTCCACTAAGCCCTCCTCCGAGGTGGAGAACTTGAAGCCACAAGTTTCTGGCCTTCTGGATTCTCAAGTGCAGCCGTTTGACTGAATCCACGTTTTACAGAACTAATTCTTTTATTAAGGGGATTTGTTTTGTGAAGTGTGGATTCAGTCAAAGGGTTGCACTTGAGGACCTAAAGGGTCACATGTGGCCTCGAGGCCGCATGTTCCCCACTCTTGTCCCAGTCTCTCAGGCTCACAATCTATGAGTCATCCTCAACTCCTTACTATCTCTCACCCTTCCTTCTCCCTATATCCAAGCCGTTGCTTTATTTTACCTTTGTAACACCTCTCAAATAAGTTCCCTTCTCTCCTCTGACATTGTTACCACTCTAGTGCAGAACTTCATCACCTCATATCTAGATTATTGCAGTAGCCTTCTTTTGTGGTTGCCTGCTTCAAATTTCTTCCCACTTCAGTGCATCCTCCTGTCAGCTATTATAGTAATTTTCTGCAATTGCACTTCCAACTACATCACCCTTCCCCTATTCCAGAAACTCCAGTGGCTCCCTATCACTTGTAAGATCAAACACAAAATCCTCTATTTAACATCCAAAGCCCTTCATAACGTAGACCCTTCCTACCTTTCCAGTCTTCTTAATATCTTATTACCTTATAATGGTATTCTTTGATCCAGTGACACTGGATGTTGTTCCATGAAATTTCATCTCAACTCTAGACACTTTTTCTGTCTGTCCCCTATGCCTATAATATTCCTCCCTCCTCATCTTCTTTTATTCCCTTCCCTAGCTTACTTTAAATGCCAAGTAAAACCTGTCTTCTACAGGAAGTCTTTCCCCAATCCCTATTAATTTTATCTCCTTCCATTTTAAAAATATTTCCTATTTATCCTGCATATAATTTGTAATATTTGTTTGCTTGTTGTCTCCCCCATTAGTTTTCAGCCCTTTGATGTCAGGGACTGTCTTTTGCCTCTGTGCTTTGCACAGAGCCTGGCACATAATAGGCACTTATACTAAATGTATATTTACTGACTAAGGATTCCCATAGAACCTTGAAATAGTTGATGCAACTAGGTCAGAAGAGTAGCAGTGGATAGCTCACTGGGCCTAGAATCAGGAAGACATGAATTCAAATCCAGCCTCAGATACTTACTAGCTGTGTGACCCTGGACAAGTCATTTAACCTCCATTTGCCTCTGTTTCATCAGTGGGGTATCAATAGCACCTATCTTTTAGAGTTGTTTTGAGGATCAAATGAAATAATAATTGTAAAGGGCTTAGCACAGTGCTTGGCACACAGTAAGCACTCTATAAAATGTTAGCTACTGATACTACTATTACTACCACCACTGCCACTACTGGCAAGAGTATTGCCAACATTCTGGGTCCAGAAGAGAAGGTAGGTAGCCGTCCTCAGCCCATAGCTCTTATTGCACCAGAAGTTATACAATAAATATAGCACTTGTGCTTTAAAAAGACCTGAACTTTCCTTGTGGCTATGAGCATGAGAAGGGTTGCAGCTTATGAGTTATTGTGATGTGATATGGTTTTTGTGTTCTCTCACAGATGAAATCAAGCATAGGCAAACACAGAATTCACATTATGCTCAAATTGGTCCATAGTATATCAATTGCATTGGAACACATTCATGTTTTTAAAACAAGCATGAAAGCAGAAATAACTGTAGTCTATTTTTTGTGCTTATAACTCTTGCTATATCATTATTTAAGAAGTTTGTAGATTCTTATTTCTGGGTTCTGTAATTAACTCATTAAAAAATTTTGTACATGGGTGGCTAGGTGGCACAGTGAATAGAGTGCCTGCCCTGGAGTCAGGAGGACCTGGGTTCAAATCTGGCCTCAGACACTTAATACTTACTGGCTGTGGACCTTGGGTAAGTCACTGAACCCCAACTGCCCTGCCTTCCCCCTCCAAAAAGCAAAAAACAAACAAACAAAAAATTGTGCAAAAAAGTTTTTTTTTACATTCCAGATACTCTAGCGTCTTGCAGAAAATACAGTGTATTTAATGCTCATGGGGCATGGAGGAAAAGGAAACAGGAGATGGGAAGTCATTTGAAAAATTTTTGATAGTTCAGTAGAGAAATAAAAAAACTTTTAGAACTGAAATACTATACTTCTTTGGAAAAAAAAGAGCAGATTTTTTAGAGCCACATAAAAGGAAATGAGAAACAGTAAAATTATTCTAATCTTCATTTAGTTATAGGCATAAAAAGCAATACTGTTTTAAAATATAATTGGTAATTGGTTATGTTTTTTAAAACTGTTTTTCTTAGATCTTAAAAATGTTAGGAAAAATCTGTTTGTAATAATGAATAACTGTCTTATGATTCAGCAAAAAATTCGGAGATAGATTTTTATGTTGTATTGTTCAAATAAACAAGCAGCAGCCTACGGAAACAAAAATAGGGTTTCCATATTAGAAGTTTCCTAGAACAATAGTATGTTCTTAGGTGGCAATACAGAATGGGATTCATAAGTGATTCTCTAATAGCTGGGCCCTGGTGAAGAAAGAATAAGATGCTACTGTTCTCTTGCTGTTGCCTTGTTAGAGTTTGATACATAATGGTATCTTTATGCTGCTTTTTAGTTCATTTCTATTTTTACAAATGTACTGATATTCTGTAACTATAGGAAAATATTTTTAGATAATCTATTAATAACTTTATATAAACTTTTTATTCAACAAAAACCCTCGAGGTGATAAACTTCCTTACATAAAAGCTAAAGATCCACTCTCAGAAGAAATCATATTTCCTTTTTTTCTACTCAGCTAATCTTTTGGCTAGGTTTTGTCTATTACTTCTTATTCAGCTATTTCTTCAGTTCAGTAGAATCATTAAGATTTGAAATCTACATTGGAAACAAAACAAAGTACATCATGAAACAATTATGTTAATAACCTTTTCAAAGCAATTTCACAGCCAACGGAGGACATAAGAATTAATTAAGTGGTATGAGTTGAAAGGAGAAGTAGATCCATTTCTAAATAGATGGAGCTCTGAAACTTCTTTTTTTATTATTATTTTTTTTTGGTTTTTTTTTTGCTTTTTGGAGGGGGAAGGTAGGGCAATTGGGGTTAAGTGACTTGCCCAAGGTCACATGCCTAGTTTTTTTTTGTTTTATGTTAAGTATCTGAGGCCGGATTTGAAGTCAGGTCTTTCTGACTCCAGATCCTGTGCTCTATTCACTACGCCACCTAGCCACCCCACTCTGCAACTTCTTATAGTCCCTTGTTGGTGTCTAGCTATTATGAATTGAATTTTCTATGATATTATATTGAAATATTTATTGTCAAGGAAATGTCTCCTTCTTGGTTGCATGCAGATCAAATTTTGAACTTTTCTTTTTAAAAAAGTAATTTTCAGAATTGTTTTCATAGAAATATATCCTTTAACATTGTTATCTCTTTTTAAAAAGTGGGGGGAAGAGATGTGTGGAATAAGAACTTTAAAATATTTGGGGAACTACAGAGTTTAAGAATTTTTAAAACAAATTAAAAGATTAACACTGTCTCACATTTTCTGCTTTATTTAATACAATTTTAACGGATTATGAAACTGAAGGTATTCTGTAAATTTTATTGACAATGATTTATGAATCTGAGATCTTATTTTAGGATCAAATGGAATATACATGTGGGTGGGATAACTGTCATTTTAGCAGAAAAGGGTCTTTCTCTATGCCGGAGTTAGTGTTTGGGGTTTTTGGTTTGTTTTTGTTTTTTTTGGAAGAGGGAGTTTGGATTCTTTTTTTCATACTGGACAACAAAAGAAAGCCAAGGCATATGGGCAGGAAGAGAGCTAATAGGAGGCTTAGCCAAAAAGAAAAAAAGTGGTAACTAAAATAAGCAGATTGTAGGCAAGAAAAAAGTAGTTTAATAGGGAGAACAGATAATTAAAAGTTCGGAGAAAGAAGAAAAAAAAAACTTAGGGAAATTCAGTTGGAAATTTTAAAAACATCACCTTCATTTGGAAAGTTTTATGGTACAAATAGAGAATAAAATAAAGGAACTAGGTATAAATTATCACCTAGGGGTTTTCACCCAATGATGTGGCTAAATTTTGTCAAGGAAGTGAAAATCATATCTGGCTAAATACTTACATACAAAGGCAGGAAACCAATAAAGTATGTGAAGGAGGGGAGGGGAAATGATGCTTGATGTTATCAACTGCGCTGACATAAAATGAAACAAACCTTGATGGTTTATTTTACTTAGGCTTTCCATTTGAAAGTCCAACAATAAAAATGAACTTTTTCTAAAATTATGAAGGAAGGAAGAGTACCTTTTCCTTGTTACTTAAGATTTCTAAGGCTTGGCCTTGTTATCACCTTCTTAGTCCATCATTGCCACACACCATGTGTGTTACAAAAGTTAATGAAATGCTATATGTCAAGGCAGCCTGGCATAGGGGATAGAGGAAATACATCATGTTCAGGGAGACCTGGGTTTAAATCCTCACTCTAATATCTAGATGTATGACACAATGGGCAAATTACTTAATCTCTCAGTTCACAAGGTAACTTTCTGAGATGACATTATATCACAGATGAATTGAGTATCTGGATGGCATTGGCGTGTTAGTAATGTCCAGTTCTTCATGACCCTATTTGGGGTTTTCTTGGCAAAAATATTGGAGTGGTTTACCATTTCCTTCTCCAGCTCATTTTACAGATGAGAAAACTGAGGTAAACAGGGGTAAGTGATATGCCAGAAGTCACCTTACAATGATGTAATCACAGGTCTAGACGACTGGTCCAAAAAAGTGTGTGTGTGTATATATGTGTGTATACATACATACACACACACACACACACTTACATATATATACATATATATATGTATATATATATGTGTATATATATATATATATACATATACACACACACACAGGAAAAACACATACATACCTCAGTTAAAAAACCATGCTGCATAAGTAATGTAATAGGCTCTAATTCTGGTTCTCCCCCCTTCCACCCAGTTACTCGCCTCTTCTTTTCCAAGTTTGCCTTGTATTTACTTTTTATTTATCCTGTACACATCCATGTATGTGTGTATATAGTTTTCCCCCTGTTTGGAGAAAAGGTGATTAACAATGTCAAAGGCTATAGTGAGATCAAGAACGATGGAAATTGAGGAAAGGCAATTAGATTTGGCAGTTAAGTGATCTTTGGTATCTTTGGAGAGAGCAGGTTCAGTTGAATGATGAAGTCTGAAGCAAGTGTGTGCTGGTAAATGTTTTAACAACTGGCTCTCCAAAAATTCAAGTCACACTTTTATGTTAAATTTGAATTATTAACATTTTCCTTCATCACTTTCTTAAGTCTAGACAATCAAAAAAGCCTTAAATAAAGCCCTGATTTCTAGCATTTGCTGACTTACGAAGTGTAAATACACTCAAAATTAACAATGGGGAAGTGGTAAGAGCTGGCTCCAACAGGTCAGAAGACTGACTAAAGAGAGTTAAAAAGAGAATGAAAGAAAGCAAAGTGGAGGTACTGATTATATACACCCTCCTCAAGGAATTATTTACGAAAGGGGAATAAGATACGGGAAGATACCTAATAGAGATAGATCTAGTGAGAGTTTTTTGAGGATGAGATCTTTGTGCATATATACTTGATTGATGTATTGGTTAGTTTTCCTGACATGCTTTTTTCCTTTTTTATTGTTTTTTCAAAGAGTGGCTCTCAGTAATGAAATGGGGAGGGATATACTTGCAAATTAATGTAAAAACAAAAGATGTCATTTTAAAAAATTATTTTTATAAAACTAAAGTAAGAAGAATAATTCTGAAGAACTGAGGGGGATCAATGCAATTTATGATGGTTTTGGACGTGACTCAGTTTGGTATAGTGGTTCAATTTCATGCTCAATAAAATGAGAAACTTAGGTCATGTAAAATATGCTAGAAGGAATGTTCCTCAGCAATAGCATGGAAAGGATATTCAACATAGACACAGAACTGGTTAAGCTGGAGATAGCTACCCTTGCTTCCATGTTTGCCACTATGGTGTTTCCAATTACAAGAGTATATTGACTTGGGGAGAAATGGAAAGTCTACCAAGCCTGAGGAATACAGACTACTAACTATCTAAACTTTTATGCCTTAGGAACTAGGAAACTACAGTCAACAAGTTGAGCCTTAGCACCTGGACCAATTAAATCCTGAGACTGGTTTCGTTGTTCTTTTAGGGGGAAAAATTGACCTATCTCGAAGTGTCACTGCTATGGGTCCAGCCAGATTAGTAGTAGATGTTGCTCCTACCACAAAAGGATACAGCTTTTTCAGTTAAATGAGAAAGCTCAAGTTAAGATCCAGAAGAGAAAGATGTATAAATTTGCTATAGGTATTTTGAGAAAAGCAGTGTTTTACAGAGGATAGAACTGAAATATAAAGAGGAGAGAGCTACCATAAGGAGTACGTAATTTTAGTGGATTTAAAAATAAAATTTAAAATAAACGAATTGTAAGGTTTTTTAATGATTATTTTGCTGAATGAATAAATACATTGCTTTGTATTTTCTATGAGTGTAAACTAAAGAGTATTATGTTTTTGTTTTTGTTTTTCAAAGGCACGGCAACAAGCTCAATTAAGGCATCAAATGGCAGAGGATAGCAAGGCAGATTACTCATCCACTCTTCAGAAGTTTAACCATGAACAGCATGAACATTATTATACTCACATACCAAGCATCTTCCAGGTAAAAGAGTTGTTTATTTTTTGTAAATCATGTTCACAGTTGTGACTGTGGCTTACAAATCAGCGTAATCCAACGTTCCCCCTAAGCCAAATCATTTTTTTCCACAAGATTTTGAGTTACAAATTTTCTCCCCATCTTTCCCCTACCCACCACCCCAAAATAGCAATCCCACTGTAGACCCCCTCCCCCAACCAAATAATTTTTTAAAAAACTGAGTAGCACATAACATTAAGATTCTGAAAAAATTTAGTTCTAGGATTTTCAAGGAATAATTGGAGTGGTGCACCAAAGATCTATTTTAAAATGTGTCCTTTGGAAAGGATTTGGGGTTAGTTTTTAAACTCATAGGAAGACAGTAAGATCTTATTTACCTTAAAGATTAATAATATGTTGATGGTCTTCCTGATATCTTAGATTTATTTAGCCTAAGAATCCCCATATTCTGCTTCAGCATTTTAAAACCTTCACAGAGATGTGAAGCTCAAACAGGGGTTGACAGTCAATTCTTTCCTTCATTTTTGTTTTGATTCATTTTTACTTGAGGAATACAGACTACTGATTTTACTTCTCTGCTTGAGTATAGAAAAACAGTAGTTTTATAGGTAGATTTTTTTGTTAACAGAAATAGTAAATTTCTTGTTGCATACACACATGGTTGTGTATAAACTCTACCAATACTAAAAACAAAGGTTTCTCCATATGTAGGGAACACTGATTTTATTTTACTTATAGTAGAAGTAGTGGGTGAAAGCAGTTATTCATATAAAGATAGATTTTTCTTATGGCAAATAATGGGAAAGAATAAAACATTAAATGATAAATTCAAATTAATAAAGTAATGTATTCAAAATAAAGCATCATTGATGTTTGAAATCTTACTACTATCAGATTTGGGGATGACCTGTTAAAATCTATGCCGTATGAATGATAATGATGTTTTTTAGACCACTCTTTATTCTCTAAAGCAGTGATGTCAAACTCAGAAATGGATCCCTGCTGGCTGCACATCGACTTAGGGAGTTTTGTGGGCTACAGTCTATGAGTTTGACACTTGCTGAAAAGCATATCCAATATTTAGATACAATTAATTGGTCAGTGACTCTTTTTTATTGACCTCTTTATCTCTGAAAGAACATCTTAAATGTTACCATCCTGTGGAAATAAAGCTTTCTTAAGTCCTAGAAAAATATGTAAATTGATCACATACAAAATATTATGTTTCAGAAAATACAAGAGATGGAGGAAAGGAGAATAATTAGAATTGGTGAATCAATGAAAACTTATGCTGAGGTGGATCGCCAAGTGATACCAATCATTGGGAAATGTCTAGATGGTATAGCAAAGGCAGCTGAATCTATTGATCAAAAAAATGTAAGTATTGAACTTGGTTCAGTAGTACCACATTCAGCTAGTAATGTGTTTCAGTGTGTGGTGACTTCATTATTTTAAAAGTGCTTCCCTCACTCTGGGCTTCTATATGTGGGAGAACGTTGAGAAGGTTCTACATTTTGAAACTGTACGCAGAATTTTGTCATTCTGATTTATAAGAACGAATTATTTAGTTTGTTATAGAAAGCACTGCCTTTTCACAGCTTAACGTATAAATCATTTTTGCCTTTCAGAAAACATGAGTGTTACCTTCATTCAATTTATTTAACAGTTATCAAATTAGACTCTAGTTATTTTTGTGGTATATCTTAATTGCTTCTTTGCTAATTTGAAGAGGCTTAGTATTTTTCATTTTCTTTTCTTTTTTTTTCTTTTTGGAGGAGGGAAGGCAGGGCAGTTGGGGTTAAGTGACTTGCCCAATGTCACATAGCTAGTAAGTGTTAAGTGTCTGAGGGCAGATTTGAACTCCGATCCTCCTGACTCCAGGGCCAATGCTCTATTCACTGTGCCACCTAGTTGCCCCTTCGGTTTCTTTAAATTACAAACATAGTAGTTTTCTTTAGTTTTTGCTAATATTTGTATTTGAATGTTGGAATAACTGTATCAGTTGTCCTATTTAGTTTCTTTATTCTCATATACATAGAAATATAGATGAGTATATTATTTCTTGGCTGTGTATAATACTGTCACTAGAATAATTTCCTAAGCTTGTTTTTTGAGAGAAACCTCTCACTGAAGATAGATAAGGAGTTAGCTACTGGGAGAGGAGATGGTAGTTCTGTTTGGTAATGTTAAAAATACCTGGAGCTTACATAAAGTCAAGTCATCCCATGATACTTCCAGACTAAATCCAACAATAGGTGGGATTTTTTGGTTTGTTTTGGAGGTGGGGTGCTTTAAGGGGCAAAAGAACAGGATAAAATAAGAGATAGAACTACTGGTTAGGATGTAAGGGACAGTGACAACTAGCTGTAGAAAAAAGCAGAGCTACTTAATTCTTACTTTATTCTTATTCTCTTAGGAGAATGACTTTTGCTTTGGAAATGATTTAATTAAATTGGCCAATAGCAAGCTAATATTGATCACAAGTAAGGAGGTAGTAAAAGAGGATCTAGTTGCCTTAGATGAATTAACATCAACTAGTCTATATGAATCCTCAGGTACTAAAAGAACTAGCACATGTGAGAGTTAAGATGTTGCCAGTGATACTTGAAAGATCTTGGAAATTGGGAAAGGTACTTTAAGAGGTACTAGTGGAGAGCCTCAGGAATCTGTGCTTAGTCTTGTGCTGGTTGTCATTTTTATCAGTAATTTGGATAAAAGTATAGATGGCATTCTCTTTAAGTCTGCAGATGACACAAATCTGAGAAAGACTGGTAATTCATTGTTTGAGACAGAATCATTATCCAAAAAGATACTTACAGGCTAGAGCATAATATGATGACATCAAGTAGGGGAAAATGCAGTGTCTTTCACTTGGATTAGGAAAAAAAAATAGTTACAAAAACAGAATGGGATAGGTATGGTGATAGCAGTTTCTGTGAAAAAGACCTTGGGGTTTTAATGAACTGCAAACCCAATATGAGTCAATAGTCTTGTGTGGTATCATGCCAGTGCACTTTGGAGCTGCATTGAATGGTATGGCTTCCATGAAAAAGGACAGGTCTGAAGGGATCTTAGAGATCTTTGAGGCTAATCTCTCATTTTATATATGAAGAAACTGAGGCACAGAGATGAAGTGATTTGCCTGTGTTCACACAGCTGGTAATGTTTAAGGATGTAATTTGAATTCACATCTTCCTGACTCCAAGTTCAATGCCCATGCTCCTTTGCACACTACTGTAGCATATTGTGTTCAGTTTTGGATACCTCACTTTAAGGCAGACATTGATTGCCTAGCATGTATCCAGAGAAGGGCAACCAGAATGAGGGATTTTGAGTCTATGTCATTGGAAGATTGGTTGAAAGAATCTAGGAATTTATACTAGAGAGGAGAAGTCTGTCTTCAAGTGTTTCATATGGAAAAGGTGATGGTCAACATGGTGCTTCTTCTCGCCCTTTAAGGGTGACCTGATGCTTCAGCTAGACGAACTTCCTGCCCTGTGAGTTGAACTTTGAAGGAGAGGGGTTACTTAAGCAGATGGAAATTTGGTAACACGATTGGAGGAAAATATAGTCTATGAATGATGGTGTTAGTGAGAACAGGGTGAGAAAGGGAGGAAAAGTATAATCTCATTTGCCTGGATTCCTTTTAATGGGAATCATATTAGATTAGCTTGAAATGCTGGTTTTAATACAAATTGTGGGTCTTGAATGCCAGGATCAGGAGTTTATTTCACAAGCAGTGGGTAGATACTGAAGAAATTCTTTGAGTAGCAGAGTGACATAATCCTATTCGTGTGTTGATTGTTGTCCTTCGTTCTCAAAGAGGACCCCAATGACATCCCTATGCTAGAGTCAAGTTTCACTGTGACTGATCAGACCAATACAAGCTGTACCATAGGTCAGGCACAAATAGTCCATGTGAACATTTGGGGTGGATACTATTATCTAAATTTGCGCATACTGCATTTCCTTTGAACTGTTTCAATTCTGCTTTGCTCATGGAGTACAACACCTTCTTTGATGTGGGCATGCCATGCTTAGCGGTCCTGTGCCCATGTCTCCCATGTCACACAATCAATTCCTAAATTCTTTAAGAGAGACCTTGAGAGTGTCCCTGTATCACTTCTTCTGACCACCATGTGAATACTTGCCATATGTGAGTTCCCCATAAAACAATCTTTTTGGCAAGCCCATGTTTTACATTCGAACAACATGACCAGCCCATCGTTGTTGGACTCTCTGAAGCAGAGTTTGAGTCCTTGGCAGATTAGTTGAAGTAAGGACCTCAGTGTCTGGTACCTTATCCTGTCAGGTGATCTTCAGAATCTTCCTAAGACAATTCACATGGAAGCAATTCAGTTTCCTGGCTTGGTGCTGGTAGACTATCCAGGTTCCACTGGCATACAACTATGAGGTCAGCACAACGACTTTGCAGACCTTCAGTTTGGTAGTCAGTCTAATACCTCTTCTCTCACATACTTTCTTTTGGTGCCTCCCAAACACTGAGCTAGTTTTGGCAATGCATGTGTCAACCTCATTATCAATTTGTACACCCCTGTAAAGTACACAAGCAAGGTAAATGGACTTATCCACAGCATTCAGAACTTCGCCATTTGCTGTAACTGATGGTTTGGATATGGATGGTGTGGTAGTGGCTGATGGAGCACTTATATTTTCTTGGTGTTAATTGTTAGGCCAAAATTAGCACAAGCAGCAGAAAATTGATCCACACTTTGTTGCATCTCAGCTTCAGAGACTGTATTGAGTGCACAGTCATCCACAAACAAAAAATCATGCGCCAATACTCCCTCCACTTTGGTCTTGACCTGTAACCTTTTCAAGTTGATGAGTTTACCATCAGTGTGGTAGCAGACCATGATGTCATATTCATCCTCATTGAAAGCATTTGACAACATGGCTGAAAACATCATGCTAAAAAAGCATGGGAGCAAGCACACAGCCTTTTTTCATTCCATTAGTGACTGGGAAGGCACGAGAGCATTGTCTGTTATCTAGAGTCCGGGCAAATATGCTGTCATGAAATTGACCTGCTGTGCTGATGAACTTCTCCAGGCAACCAAATTTTGGCATAATTTTCCATAAGCCATCATGATTAATAGTAGCAAAGGCCTTGGTCAGATCTACAGGCATTGCATACAGACCTCTCTTCTGCTCCTGGCATTTCTCCTGGAGTTGTCGGGCAGGAAACACCATATTAACTGTTCCTTGATCCTTTATGAAACCACACTGGCTCTCAGGTAGATGACTACCTTCTGGATGAAGGATCAGCCTATTAAGGAGGACTCTGGTAAAAATATCCATGTATTAGAAATACTATTAAAGAAGTAATGTAAAAGATGAATTGGAGAGGGGTCCCTGATGGAGGCAAGAAGACCAGGTAGGAAACTGTCGCAGTTCTCTAGGCTGGAGAAATGGGAACTTAAGCTGGAATGGGACAAAGGAAGTTGAAAAGGGGCCCTGATCTGAGGTAGAGTTTGCAGAGTTAGATTTAACAGATTCTGACAACTGATTGGATGTAGGAGATGAGGGAACGTGAAGACAACTGGATGATTGGAAGACTTGTTACGCTGTCAACAGAAATAGAGAAATGGAAATTTTTTGAGATGAGTTTAATTTTGCCCATGAGTTTGAAGTGTTAGTGGCATATTCAGTACAGATGGAAATATTGGACTCTATCTCTGATAGAAAGTTGCTGGTAGAGATTTATTGATTTGGGAGTCAGGTTCATGGAGGTAATAAAGCTATCAGAGTGGTTGAAATCACCAATAAGGAGAGAGAAAAGAGGGTCAAGGACAGAACCGTATTAAGATCACCCTGATTGAACTCAAAGGAGGAGTCTTAGAGGTAGGAAGAGAATCATAAGAATTTGGTATTATGAAAACCAAAGGAGAAAAGGTTAACAAGAAAGAAAGGGTGATCACATTGTCAAGTGTCTATGACGGAGAGGTATAAGAGAATAAGGATGGGAAAAAAGGTAATTAGATCTAAAGATTTTTAAAAGGTTATTAAGACATTTAACAAGAGTTCTTTCTATTCATTGTTGGATGGAAGCCAGATTACAAAGACTTAGGGACTAAGCAGATTGTGAGGTAGCAGCAAATGCAAACTATTATTTTTGTAGAAGTTGTTGGATGATCAGTTGTCAAGGAAAAGATTATTTGTTATTTTGTTTTAGAAGCACAAATGGGGAAATGGATAAGATGAGATTCAGGGTAAAAGTTATAGATTTTAGCAGAGATAAATCTATAAAAATCTTGAGAGGCCTTATAGAAAACTTAGAATCAGTTATATTCAATCTCAATAATGTAGTAGGAATTCTTCTATTGTTGAAATGTCAAATATGCAGCCCACCAGCTTGCATGTAGCCCACAATACTCCTAAGTGGGCCCAACCAGATTAAAATGTAATTGGTAAATCTTTAATAACTAAGAATACAATAAAACATACACAATGTTAATATGTGATTTTTCTGCATCTGTAGAGATTCTCATGTATGGTTTAGTGGCCTCATTTCTATTTGAGTTTGTCATCACTGGATGGTACAGGGAATAGAGTTGGTGCTTAAAGGTTTAGAACAGCTATTGTGTGGGTTATGTGATAGTTAATAAGAACTGAGAAATGTCATGGTTCCATGCCATATAGAAAATCGGAGGATATAGGTTCAAATCTTGGCTCTGCTTACTTCCTTTGTCACCTTGGGCGAGTAACAAAGCTTCTCAGAGCCTTAATTCCTTCATTTGTAAAATGAGGGGTTTGGGTTAGATGAGAACTCTTAAGATCCTTCCAGCCCCCTTATGCTAAAACCCCCAAACTAACAAAAGAATAAAATAACCCAAATGATGTTAGATAGTGGAATTTTGTAGGAGGTTCACTCCACTTGATTTCAGATCTTCTCCAGAAGTATTTGACAGCTTATGAGTAGCACAGGAGGGAGCTGAGCAGTAGGAGTTAGTCAGTTGAGACTTGGAGCAAGAAAGTAGAAGAATTCAAAGGGATTTGTGTGTAGGCGACGTGTGTAGTGATAAGAATGTCAAGATCACGTGTGAGTAAAGTTTGTATACTGAAAGAATGGGGAAGAACTAAGAGATTGAAGGTCAAGATGAGGGGTAAGTCCCATCCTAGAAAAGATAAGAGAACCAGGAGAAGTCAAAGGAAAAAGATTATCAGACTAGGAAATTGTGGAAGTAGAACAGTTTTGAGTGAGGATGAGGTCCAGAATTTGACCACATTTGTGGGTGGCTGAAGTAGTAAGGTGTAGACTTCATAGGAAGGTTAATAATCTATAAGGATAGGGTGTTAAAAAGATATACTGATTCCACCTTAGAGACCTGGAGAGAAATAAGGGAAACCAGAAGAAAAAGAGAATTCGGAAAAGAAGCCTGTGTTACAGAGAGCTATAAGAAATGTAGAGAGGAAAGCTAACGCAATGGGAAGAGATGAATTGACTGTAAGAGTAAGTAATGGAGAATGAAAAGGAAACTTATTAATAAAAAAAAAATGGAGTTCCAAATGGCACAGTAGAATGATTAGCCAGAAGAGAATAAGTAGGCACCACAGTTAGGTTGTATGGAGTTGAGAGAATGAAATCTAGTAAGAATTTGAGGGGAACATAATAGCCAAAAGGTGCATATGCCAAGGACCATAAATCTAGATGAAATATTGGGAAAAGAAGCTTGAGAACATGAGGTAGAAGAATGTGTTAAGCATTGGGGAAGTGAGTAGGGAGCAGGTAGATTATACTGGGCATTGATTGACAACAAGATGAAATCAGACATAAGATCTAGGCTTCTAGAATTTGAAATCTGGTGGGGGGAATTCAACTAGATTTAAAAATCTCTATATTGTGTGACTCAAAGTATTGAAAGTTTGTTACTGACAATATTTGCATATGAAAGGCAGGAACTGAGAACAAAGAACTTCTAACGGACATAAAAATGTTCTCTTAGCAGCTCCCCCTAACTCTTATATTTCTTACCTTCCCTACCTACAGGATAAGTGAGGTGGGGTGCTGACAGAATGAATGCTCCCTGCCTCAGGCTCAAATAGTTTTCATTATTTGTTGGAATACAGCCCCCCCCAATGTGGTTTGAGGGGGAATTCAGACTGACAATCAGAAATTGGAGAATTAAAGAGGAGTTTTTAACCCCAGTTCATATAAAGAAATACAACAGGTACTGCTATACTGCTAGCCGTGAGGAAGTTTCATAAGACTGACTGAATGCCTGTGGTGTCTGATTAGCTAGCTGTGACTTTTCCGTTACAAAAATATGTAGGTAAACAGACTATAACCCCAGGATCTGACCAGACTCTCTCTCTGTGAAGAATTAATTTTTTTCCCTAGTCCAGTGCCTGGTTTTATGATGATGGCCTCCCTTGCACACTTAAAAATATGTATATAAAGTTTTACTTCTGGACGATAAACTTTTTTAAAAAGAGAAACAGTGGCTAAGTGAACTCTTCCTGTATGGAAAAGAGATAGCGCTTCATTTGAAGACTATAGCTGAGGCCCAGTAGAGGGCAGCAATGAGAATAGCCCAAGTTGAGAGAAAATCAAAGCAAAAGGTGTCGGGTGGAGGGTTTGGGGGAGCATAGCTAGGATACAACTGGGAGCTCAACCAGCAAGAGAATGGGTGCTGTGATAACATCACCAGAAGGTATCAGTGTCCCTGCACTTTCAAAGGTATATAAGATGTACCTGTATGCATATGTGCTAGTTGTGCTCTATATGTGTGCCCTACCATCCAGATCCCTCTGAGTGCTTATTCTTCCCATTGACAACATGTAGATTTTTAAAGAGAGCATGTGAGATGAAAGAGTTTGGAGTCTGAATCTAAGGTCAGAAAAGGTCTTTATTCTTTCTCATGAGAAAGGACTCTAACCCCTGTCGCCCAACATGGCGTCTGCAGGGAGAGAGCAAGAGGTAGAAGGCAGCCCATGGTTATATAATCTTCCAATGCAGAAACCCAACCCCCCCAACTGGCCTTAACTCTTATTGGTAGGGGGGCTGTCCCACAACCTAAGCACAGGAATCTCTCTGAGACAAAGGACCTGGAAACATGCAGGTGTCCAATGAAAACAGTCTTAACCTTATTTGGCATATCTTCTGCTGTGTTGGCTCTGGGGGAGGGTCTCCATTGCTCTAATGCTTGAAGGTCAAGTGACCTGACCTTGGGCCTAGTGAATACTGAAGCCATTCTAGATTTGATTTTTCAGAATGGGGAAACTTCACTATAAATTATCCCTCACAAGAGTATCCCCTGGTTTTATGGGAGAATTAGCATAACTCAGCTGTAGCAGCTACAATACAAAATAGGATATAAGCACATAAGAGACTTACAAAGAAGTTGCCCTCCTAAATCTAAGGAATGAAAAGTTATTTATTTCTGTCTTCAACGACGAAGCTTTTCAACCAATGGAAATGGATAGAAGGTTAAAAGTCAGGGGAGGCCATCTCTTTTGGTAGGCTTCAAATAAAATCCAGTATGGAATAAATGCTTTATTTAGTTTGAATTACTTTTAGTTTTTTTTAGTGAAAGCATTTTTAACATATCCAGCCATCAAATGAATAATGGTGTTTTTTTTTCTTATATCTACAGTTGGTGCTTGAAAGTGAATTCTACTCATCCCCATTCTTTGTTCAACCTAAACTACCCAACAGCCTGTACAAACAGCTTTAGGTATATGAGATTAGGTGAATTTAAAGTGTGAATATCCTTTGATCTCCAAATTAAGATATTTGACCAATTACCAGCAGAAAACTTTGTTACAGTATAATATGATAGGAACAGTCTTGTAATGTTTGTGGTATTATATTAAATGATAGCCGTTAAAGGCAAATGATTGATGATAGAGGTGAATTTTATTTTGTGGATGATGTTAACAAGAAACATTACATAGTTTATGCTGAAGTTATATTCATTCCAAAAAACTGAGGGATTATCTTGTAAAAAATCAATCAATAATATGTTTTTGAGTTGAATTTTTTTCCTTAATGATAGATAGTTGGAGGCAGTGGAAAGAGCATTAGACTCAAACTTGGAGAATCTTGGTTTGAATTCCACCTTGGGGGTGGCTAGGTGGCGCAGTGAATAGAGCACTGGCCTTGGAGACAGGAAGACCTGAGTTAAAATCCAGCCTCAGACACTTAACATTTACTAGCTGTGTGACCTTGAGCAAGTCACTTAACCCCAATTGACCTGCCCTCCCCCCTCCAAAAAGCAAAAAAAAAAAAAAAAAAAAGAATTCTACCCTGACACTTAGTATGTGACATTGGAGACTTAATGCAAGCTGATGCTGAGTGATGTGAGCAGGACCAGGAGAACATTGTGAACGGTAACAGCAACATTTTACAATGATTAACTATGATAGACTTAGCTCTTCTCAATAATACAATGATCTAAGATAATTTGAAAAGACTCATGGAAATGCTGTCCTCATCCAGAGAAAGAAGTGTGGAGTTTGAAGGCAGATCAAAGCATACTGTTTTTTTCTTTCTCATTTTTTTTTCCTTTTTTCCCTTTTATTCTGATTCTTCTTTCACAACATGACTAATGTGGGAATATGATTAATATGATTGTACATGGATAACTTATATCATTTTGCCTGCTGTCTTGGGAGGGAGGAGTGAATGTTGAAAACTATCTTTATGTGTAATTGGAAAAAAATGAACAAGAAAAAAGTGACCTTGGACAAAGATCTTTAATCTTCAGTTTCCTTAACTATAAAATGAGCCATTTGGACCAACTGACTTATAAGGTCCCTTCTAGCTCTCAATATATGGTCCTTATTTTGTTGTAACCTTTTCTGCAAACAAGAAAATTCTTGGACTAATTTTGTGTTATACAGTTGAAGTCAGCTAATATTACTCTTCAAAGATGTAAAATATTTTTAAACATTTAATTCTGTATGTATTTTCTGAATGCACACAAAATAAAACATTTAAAGTAGCATATTCCCATTATGCTTGCCTTTTCCTGTATCCAATTTTTTTTTCTATATTCTCCATATTTTGTGCCATACTCTTCAAAAGAAGTCTTTATCACATTGGAATTCATTAGAGATGTTGCAATTAAATAAAATGTTTTCTTCTTTTCTGGAGTAATGTATAGTGTATCTCTTTCCTACCTGTATGTTTCCAAAGCTTGTTTGCTCTAATCTCTGGCATTCTCTCTCTTTTGTTTTTCCAAATAAAATTTTATTTTTCCCCCAGTTACATGCAAAGACAATTTTTATCATTTATTTAAAAAAAAATCTTGAGTTCCCAAATTTTCCCCCTCCCTCCCTCCTCTCTTCCTTTCTTCCTCCTGAGCTGCTAAGTGATTTGATATAGGTTATATTTGTTCAGTCGTGCAAAACACATTACCATATTAGTCATGTTGTAAAAGAAGACCACATGGGGAAACAAAAAAACCAAAAAAATTCTGAGAGTGGAAAATAGTATGCTTCCATCTGTATTCAGATTCCATCAGTTCTTTCTCTGGAGATATATAATATTTTTAATCCTGAGTCCCCTAGAATTGTCCTGGATCATTGTATTGCTGAGAATAGGCAAGTCACTCATAATTGATCATCATATGATATTGCTGTTATTGTATACAATGTGTCGTGGGCTGCTCAGTGTCCAGCACTAAGCATGATCGGAGATGTGAATAAGGAATGACCAGGCCATGTGGGTAATTCAAGGAAGAACCATGAACTCCGTTTATTGATTCTTTGAACAAGATTTTTAAAGATCCAAAAGACAAAGATTTAAGTATTCTTATCCGAATCATATCCTGGAATTTTATTATCAACATAATAGTCTGTCAGACCCTGGAAGTAGCTTGGATAAGATAAGGCTTTGTTATCAAGGACCCAGAAAGTCATGGGGAAAGTCAGTTGTCTCTTATCAAAGTGTATCTACAGGACAAAGGATGATCCCTGAGAACAGGCCGCAATCTCAAAGACATCTGGATAGAAACTGATCCCCAAGAGTCAAAGATTTTGACTTAAAATAGTATAAGGAATGTGTTCTTTTAGGTGCCTGAAGTCTGGGGATAAAGGCTTTGATATCAGGATATCAAATAAAAGTCCTTTTAAGTGTATCCCTGGGTGGTCTTTTGAGGAGCCCGCCCTTACAAGCCACGTCACCTCAAGGGGTATTAGGGTACACTATCAAGATTTTTATCTGGGTCCTGGATCAGGCCTCCTTGGCTCCCCACACAATGTTCTCCTTATTCTGCTCAATTCACTTAGCATCAGTTCATATAAGTCTTTCTAGGTTTTTCTGAAATCAACTTGCTCATCATTTCTTATAGCACAGTAATATTCCATTATAATCATACTACAACTTGTTCAAACATTCACCCATTGATGATCATCCCTGCAATTTCCAATTCTTTACCCCTACAAAAAGAGCTGCTGTAAATAATTTTTGTACAGATAAGTCCTTTCCCCCTTTTTTTAGATCTCTTTGGGATACAAACTCAGTAGTAGTATTGCTCGATCAAAAGGTATGCATAATTTTATAGCCCTTTGGGCATAGTTCCAAATTACTCTCCAGAATGGTTGAATCAGTTCACAGTTCCACCAACAGTGCATTAATGTCTCAGTTTTCCCACATCCCCTTCAGCCTTCTAATTTTTTTTTCTGTCATATTAGCCAATCTGATAGGTGTGAGGCAGTACTTCAGATATTTTAATTTGCATTTCTCTAATTAGTAGTCATTTATAGAATTTTTTCATATGACTATAATCTAAGTTTGACTTCTTCATCTGAAAACTGCCTATTTATATACTTTGACTATTTATCGTTTGGAGAATGACTTGTATTTTTATAAATTTGACTCAGTTCTCTATATATTTGAGAAATGAGACCTTTATCATAGAAACTTGCTGTAAAAATTATTTCTCAGCTTTCTGTTTTCCTTCTAATCTTGATTGCATTGATTTTGTTTGTGCAAAACCTTTTTAGTTTAATATAATCAATTGCCCATTTTACATCTAGTAATGAAGTTCTTTCTTTCTGCATAGATCTGACAGGTAAACCATTTCTTGCTCTCCTAATTTGCTTATGTTATCACCCTTTATGTTTAAATTATGTACCCATTTAAACTATATCTTGGTATTTGGTGTAAAATGTTGATCTATACTTAGTTTCTGCCATACTGTTTTCCATTTTTCCCAATGGTTGTTGTCAAATGATGAGTTCTTGTCCCAAAAGCTGGGACAAACACTGGATCGCTGTGGTCATTTGCTGCTAAATTTTGTGTACTTAATCTATTCCATTGATCCACTATTCTGTTTCTTAGCCAGTACCAGATAGTTTTGATGATTACAGCTTTATAATACAGTTTGAGATCTAGTACATCTACACCTTCCTTCACATTTGTTTTCATTAATTCCCTTGATATTCTTCATCTTTTGTTCTTCCAGATAAATTTTGTTATGATTTTTTTTCTAGCTCTGTAAAATAATTTTTTGGTAGTTTGATTGGTTTTACTACCCATGAGCAATTAATATTTTTCTAATTGTTTAGATCTGACTTTATTTGTGTGAAATGTTTTGTAATTGTGTTTATATAGTTTCTGAGTTTGTCTTGGCAGGTCCACTATCTCTCTTTTAAAAATAAATGTTTTAACACATGTTTATAACAAGAGTTTTTTTTTTCTTCCATTCTCAACAAGAGGGAGGTGGGAAGCAAAGAAAGAGGATTTTTATTGATTGAAAAAAATGAATTTTAATTTAAAAAATAAGTATTTTATATTTTTTCTTTTTTCCTTTTCCTGATACTTCATTCACTCCTCCAATGCACTCCAATAAACAGCCCCTCTTATAACAAATAAGTACAACCCAAGAAAATGAAACTGATACATTGGCAAGGTCTTCATTTCACACTTTTATTCCACTACCACTCTGCTAACTGTAGCAAACATGCTTCACCTTCAGTATTCTGAAATCACGGCTGATCGCTGCATTGATCAGAGAGTTCTGAAGTCTTTTCAGTTTTGTTTTTTCTTTACTTCTTGTGTTCATTGTGTATTTGTTCTTCTGGTTATTTACCTCTGTAACAGTTCATACAGATTTCCCCAGGTTTCTTACCTCTTACAGAGATCTCTGTAATAGCGTTCTTATTGCTAGAGTTGTATTTAATAAGTCAGTGTTATTCAGCATATCTTATTAATCCTAGGACTAAGTATAGAACATAATGGACAGTTGTTTTCTACAATTGCCAAAGCAAAATTATTTAAATTTGAAAATTTTTCATTTTTAGTCTTTAAGTGATATTATCTCTACAATTGACCCAATATCCCCAAAAGTGGAATAGATACTTATAATTTCATTTAAAATCTGAAATTATATTAAGAATCATTTGTTCTGATTTATAATTGTTTTCAGATGGTCTTAATAAAATAAATGTCCTTTTTTTCTGTTAATACAGCTGATGTATAATACATACCCGTATTCTACAATGCTGTTTTTTATTGTTTTTCAGTAAGTTGTATTTAGGATAATAAATGTTGTGAGTAGATTTTTATTCCATGACTCATTCAACTAAAAATAAGAGAAAAAACATTACCTTTTTGCACAGCTTTGGAGTCATGAAAAAAAGCTAACTTTTGCTTATGAAAAAAACCAGTGTTTTATTTTTTTCTGGAATCTATTTATGGAGCTATTAAGCAGCCCAAGATCATCACAGAGAAGTCAAGCCATGTATATTAACTTTTACCTGAACCTGCTTGGGCTTTCCTTCTGCATTTCTGGCAGCATTTCTCCCTCATCAAATCATGTGATACTTGATATTCTTTTATACTCTCACAGATGTTCTAATTTATATTTATTTGTCTATATTTCTTATCATGTTTACTAGATTGTAAGCTTCTTGAGGACAAGAACCATGTCTTATGTCTTTTATCTCCCTTTCCTTCATCCCTCCTCCCAGGACTTAGCACATTGCATTTTGATTGTATCTTGTACATATTTGGTGTTTAATAAATGTTTCAGTCAATAAATCTGTTGTAGATATAATGTTTTATCAGTGTCTATCTACATGTTTTAATTAGGGCAATTGACTAGTAAACTTTTCGCTTTACAAATTTTTCTGCGTTAGACAATTGCTTTGAGATGTTTTGATAGGAGGAATAACACTTTATTTTTGCTTTTTGGAGGGGGGAAGATAGGGCAATTGGGGTTAAGTGACTTGCCCAAGATCACACGGTTAGTTTTAGTGTTAAGTGTCTGAGGCCAGATTTGGACTCAGTTCCTCCTGACTCCTGGGCCAGTGCTCTATTCACTGTGCCACCTAGCCGCCCCCACTTTTTTATTCTGAAGAAATTTGGTGGTAGTTGTATATATTCAGTATGTCGTTTAATTAAGTAGTCCTTAGTAACATTCTTTTTTCATATATAAAATGATGGTGAAAAAATGCCATTTACTGTCAAGTGACTATTTTGTACAACATACTGTACATCAAGCCAATCAGTTTAATAGCTCACATTTACTTGTGACTCTTTAAGTTTTACAGAGAACTTTACTGATATTGTAATTATCCTAATAACGTTCAGCTTTGTAATTTATTGTACACTTATTTGAATGTTAACATATTTTTTGTGTCACTTCAGGATTCACAGTTGGTAATAGAAGCCTACAAATCAGGGTTTGAACCTCCTGGAGACATTGAATTTGAGGATTATACGCAGCCAATGAAGCGTACTATATCAGAAACTAGTCTTTCGAATTCCAGAGGGGACAGCAAAACAGAGCTCAAATTTGCTAGCAAATCCAAGGGAAAATTGTGGCCCTTCATCAAAAAAAATAAGGTACTGCTGGTTTGAACTCTGGGGGTTTCAGTGACTCCTTGTCTTGTGATCTTTTCAACTAAGATTTTTAAATGTTAAATTTCAGAATACAAAAAAATGAATGTTGTTTTGTAACTTTCTATTTATCTTTAAAAGAAAGATTTCTAAATTGTGTTGCTTTCATTTATTGTGGATGGTTATGACTTTGCCATGACCATTTGTTTATAACTCATATGCCATATGGTACTTACAATGCATACTAACAAACCGATTACTCTAGGCAGCTTTGCATCACTATTTTCACATTTCTAAATTCCTGACACCTGTGTTAACTTTATTTGGGAAAGGGAATTCTGAATATATTTTCCATAATGCTTTTATTGAACCTTTATCATTCATTGACCCACTTTGAACTCATGTTAACTTATATCTGTGAAAATTTTTTTTTTTAGTTTTGTCACTGGGATACACTACATGGCAGCATTAACCTGGGGTTATAAAATATGATCAAGGCAATGTTTCTGCTTTATACTTAGGATAGTCTACCCATAATTTAGAAACACAAAAGAGGATAAGTCTTAATGTTTTCTTGATACTAGAGTAATTTTGAGTGTTCTCCTAAATCTTCTTCCATTGATTTGTTATCAGTTCAGGGAGCTGAACACTTTCTTTTCTGACTTATCTTTAGAACTAGTAAAGAATAACTTAATGAACTGCAGTTAGCATGTAAAAGTTTGCATGAGCTTTTTTATAAACTATTTCTTGCTCTTCTTTCTGTTGCATTACTTACTAAACCTTCACTTTTTATCATCTTGTTTTAATACATTTTACACATTTTCTTTTGGACCATGGCATAAATATTTAATTGTTTGTGTTTTAATTGCTTTATACTTCAAATATTATTTGATGCTTATTTTTGTTTTGTGTCTTCTTGTTTCTGGTTTTTACTCTCTCACTGCTCCATCTCTTATACGTAGCTTATGTCCCTTTTAACATCCCCCCATCAGCCCCCCCCTCCTCCCCCTGCCTCTGCCTCACCCTCTGCTGTTCCCAACGGCCCCCAGTCTCCCAAGCAGCAAAAGGAGCCCCTCTCCCATCGCTTCAACGAATTCATGACCTCCAAACCCAAAATCCACTGCTTCAGGAGTCTAAAGCGTGGGGTAAGTTCTGCTCTAGATAGCTCTCTCTCGCGCTTTTGTTGCACTTTCTGTTCTCCGTACTGAGTTTTGTTTGTGAATGACTGTTGTGTTTCACTATAGCCTCAAAAAAGTAAGAGAAAGATGACTCTGTGATCAATTGTGATGAAGAATTTCACAGTGAAACCACAGAACACGTGCCTGTATGTAATAACAGCATATAGAGGAAAGATTCTCCTACTTTTTGGCAAAAGTATATAAGACTTTAGTGTTTCACCTTGATCTTTACAATATAGGAACTTGCAGCTTTCATAACCACTGATACATAAGACAGGGTAGAATGTCACAGCAGAATAGGAAAATAATTGTTTATTTAACTCAGTCTGGAGATATATATATACATACATATATATATATATATATATCTATGAGAGTTGTGTTTAGAACAAGTTATTGTCATCTATAGCCCAGGATTTTAGAGAATTACTATCCACCATGGAGCAAATAGCTATTTTTGAGAATTTAATAAAGACTGAAAATGTACCTAATCATTAGAAAAGAATAAATTCAGGGTATGTCCTTAAAAGGAGAAAAGGAGAACTGATCTGAAATATATATGATCAGTAGAATTTCACATTAGAATGTCCTAAGAATCAAATCATAGCCCCTGTAGTATTGACTACATACATGACCTGACTATATTCAGTCTTTTGTAATATGATTAGCCCTAAAGATGGATATTAATCTTATCCATTAATAGTTAGTGTTATAAACTCTATCAGTCCCTGAGGGAGGATGTACTTCTATACTTTCCTCATAATTAGATATAACTGCTACCAGGAAAAAATTTATTACCACCAGTGAATTGTTAATTATGAATAGGTATTTCACCTATTTAGAAACACTGTGTGGAGAGAAAAGCCTTCTTTAATGCTTAGGTTAGTTAATTTTCTAGTAAAGGATTAAAATGGTTGCATCTTTATAGAGAGCACCTTATGTTTGAAAATCTGAAAATGTTTTTTCCTCTGTGAAGTGAGAAGTACTCTCACGGGCAGTGCATTTGTAGACCTGGGTGGGAATGGGGCAAAATAACTTACGTCACTTAACACCACATAATAAACTAGGAAACTGAAATATAATAACTTTCCCAGGTACATCAAGGAAGCAACTTAGGATGTGGAATTTGCCTCTAAAGTATATGATTACCTTGTGTTTCATAGTTAACAGTTGTGGAAAGGCAACAGCCCACTGGTTCATGCCAGTCTTCATATTTTCTGTCTCACCTTGTTTGTCATCAAAGAAATGCAAACATCTCTTCATGATTTTTTTTTTTGCTTTTTCTGTTTTGGAGGGGAAAAGGCAGGGCAATTGGGGTTAAGTGACTTGCCCAGGGTCACATGGCTTGTAAGTGTTAAGTGCCTGAGGTGGATTTGAACTCGGGTCCTCCTGACTGCAGGGCTGGTGCTCTATTCACTGCTCCATCTAGCCTCCCTCATCATGGTACTTTTGTTAAATTGCTAAAATTTGACATTTGCTGTGCCTTCACTGTAAGTCAGATAAACTTTTTTTTAAAATAAAAAGTGAGTTACGGAGCTTATTCTGAGTACCTTCATAATAAGTACCGTCTTTGTATTTACTTTTAATAATTTCATGTTGTGTTTTTATACTTTCATACCATTTGTTAAATTGTACAACATGCTGCCTTTTCTCCATTAGACATCCACAATCAATTGGACTTAATTGAATGCATTTGGTATATGTGCCATGATTTTCTTAGAATGTCGAAGGAAAGTTTAAAAAAACCCTAAATTTTATAACAATATAAGAAATGATATCTATAAAATATAATAATAAAAATCAAACATGATTTTATAAAGAGGAGTCTAATTGACCTTACTTTCATTTTAAGAAAGGCAGCATTTTAATTACTTTAATCTTACTAAGAGTTGTTGAAAAAAACTCCAATGTAGTTTCATTATTTATTTGACAAAACTCAGCAATCATTTTTTATTGCCTGAATTGACCATTTCCTATTATAAAATTTTTGTTGAATTGAAAACACATTTGGCAAATAGAAAAAACATTTGATCTCATTTAGGCAGTTAATTTGTCTTTCATTTAGTTCAGATCTGATAATCTTTTGACTTCCTTATCTTTAAGAGGAAGCAAGTCGTTAGAAGAAGCACATTGCAAAAAGAAGTTACTAGGTCCTGTTTGGGAAAATAATATTGAGTGAGTCAAAACAAATTCATAAAAAATATTTTTCAGCATGGAAAATTAACATCTATTTACCTATGTAATCTGTAGAAACAGATTGTGATTGCATTTTTAGCTTATTAGTAGTTTTCCCTTCCATAACTGGGATTATAATTATTTTGAAGATCATTTACATGGAAAAATCATCCTATGAGAATTAGAAATTCATGTATTGAATTTCTTTTCAGGTACATATTTCTCAGAATCATAAGATTTTAGAGTTGAAAGGAACTGCACAGATCATCTAGTCTGACCACCTCATTTTAGAGATCTCTTTAGAGATCATTTAGTGATCATGCACTCATTTCACACTGAGGCCCAGAGAGATGATGTAATTTTTGCTAAGATCACATGGAAGGTAATAAACAAAGTCAAGGAGTTTTGTGGTTTTTGTTTTCCTATGTGTATATATGTATTTGTAGATTTTTTAAGTGGGGGCTATTAATGCTATCATAATGAAGGTTATTTCATTGACCATATTTTGTTGATCTAATTCTCTTTATACATAAGTTGTGCTACTTCAAAGTCTTTTTATTGGTATATCCCCTAAACATTAGCCAATATTAATTACTTAATATTTATGCAGAACATTAAATCAAAGTAAGACTAAATAGAATATTTTCTTTTGTTCTCATTGTTATGGGAATACATCGTTCCTTTTACCTGTTATAAATTAAGATTTGTTTTTCTGGTTTGAGTAAGTGGATTTTTTTATACCTTAAAATTCTCTTTAATAAAAAGTTCTTCATTGTTGATCTTAATATTTCAAAAATATTTACCAAATGCTGTCAGAGATTTAAATTATTGCCTTTTTTCCTTACTATAAAACTAGAAAAATGAGGTATCCTGTTGGTTTCCTCTTGTCCCCATTTAACAAATGTATATTTTCTCTTGCTGATTCATCGGCAGACTCAGTCTTTGTCTTTTCACAAAGAACTTATGAAGAGGACTATAGGGAAACCTACCTATGCCATTGAGGCTAGGGAATATGTTGTAAGTTTACATGTGATGATTGCACAGCCACTAACTCCATTTACGAGGCATCTACTGGGGAACCCAAATCCATTTTGGAAATAACTTTATTAACTGCTTACAATATGAAATGGTAACAGAGGTCACTTGGAGAGTCTTTGCATTTGAGCATAGAAAAGAGAAAAAAAGTAAATTAAGAATGAAAATGACCTTTTTGTTGGTGACCTCACTTAGGAACTTAAACAAAAGTCCGTAGCCTCTGCAGCGAGCTCCAGTTCCCTTTTCTTCTTTTCAGTTCCAGTTCTAATGAAAAAATTATTCTATAGAAATACAACTACCTTACAAAAACATATATTGAGTGTGTTTGGACTTACTCTGATTATGGTTGCTTTACTCTTTATTGACCAGCTGAATTTCATAGAATTGGAGCTTCATCACAAAGACCCTCCTTGTGCCATAAACTTAGTGCCATTCATTTTGTATTGCTTATTTTTTTTTATGGCACATCAATACAAATCATGTTATAAACATATTAATAAGCAGTTACTAGTGAGAGAAATTATTGAGAAAGCAAAATATCTCATGAAGCATGAATAAGTAATTGGCATATCAAAATTTGAAATTTTCATTTTAAATCTTGATTTACTTCTATCCCCTGTTTTTGTATATGAGGTTAGTGTCTATGCCTGCCCAATAACACATGGATCACTGGCTTCATGTTCCCTCATGTGTTATTGATGCTTTGTGGCTCCCAAGGCTCTTCTTTGTTGCCTGCTAGGTTAGTGCACTGTCTTATACAGGCAGTTTTCTGTTCTCCCTTCTTCTGGGAATATAAATAGTAAAGCTTTAGAATATTCTCTTAGCAAGCAAGAGTAGTTTTCTAACAATGGATTAAGTAATTGGTAGGCTCACTATTTCAAGTTAACAGCAAATTTCTGTCTGTTTGAAAGGTTATATTTGGTTTGGAAGACCTTAGATTATGAATAGTTATTACATTTCATAACAGAAACCCTAGAATTTGCCTTTCAATGCAAACATTTAATAATCTCTTAGATTTTTAAATAGTTGTTTTGTTTATTTTTAAAGAGATCTTAATATACTTAAATTATATATTATTAAAATTAGTTGTCTTCAGAATATATGAAAGTTTGCAGTTTCTACTGTTCTATAATTTATAAAATGTTCAGAAAAAGGGCTAGTTTGATTATTAATGCCTTAAATTAGCATTGTTTATGTAGTTTGCAGCGCATTAGCATACTTTTATGTATTAAAGTATACCTGCTTTATAGGTCAATATTTAGGAATTCTTATGCTGTGCACCATAAGTGTTGTCTGTATGTACAAAGAACTCAACTTGTATTGAATATATCTATGCTAAAGTTCACAGGAATGCTAAAGCACTTCATTTCAACTGCCTAAGTCAAAACTGTCATAGCAGCTCCTTTTTCCCTATTCATTTTTATGTTTCTTTTCTTTAAAAAATTTAATCCTCTCCCTCCTCCCTGAATGCCTTTTTCTCTATTTTTCTAATTAATGAAAGTAGTCTTTTATTTATGACCATGTCACATTTTAAAAAATTTTAATTGGAGTATAATATAATGTAGGATGTCTTCTCTTGTTAGATTTCATAAAAGCTATTAATTTCATGCATTTTTGTATCTATTATACTGTAACTTTACATTTCTTTTCTTATATGGCATTCAGAAATATCATTTGATTTGGTTGCTTGCTCTATCTGGTTTTTTGTAAGCATCTTTATAAAGATTGAATGTTAAATCAGAAAGATTGACTATCTGGTTCCTTAAAGTTGGATCTTAAAATTGTCTTTCTTATTTAGAAAGAAGTGATAACTTTGACTTAGCTCTGAAGAACTAGATGTTTTACTTAGGTCCAGTCAAGATAAATTCAGAAAAGTTGATAATCATTTTGTAAAGACATTTTTAACTTTTCATAACAAAGGGAACCTAAAATTTTAAAATCTGAACTGGGAAAAATAGCCTACAGTAAGACAATGTGTTGAGGCCTTGTCAGTTAAGTTTTAGTGCTCTGTGACTTCTGGTGAAGGTTTTACCATTTGAAGCTCTTGCTACAAATTTGTATATCTGCTTCAAGTTTTTGACTATTTGTGTTATTTTAAATTATGCAAGTTTTCTGCATGTCAGTTTTTGTTTTATATAATTTTTCCTATTTTTTGACAACAAATACAAACAATTGATTTCTGAATTAAAAACACCACCTCCTTACCCAACGTGGTCTTTCATATACTAGGGAATTACACAAAGTTATTTTTCCTTTTCTAGTTTTGAGACTCTTCCTGATTGGATGGGGGGAGGGCTTTTTTTTGGGTGATGTCCTTAATTTTAAACAGCTGCCGGAAAGCCTTTGCCAGAACTGGTAGGTAAGGCTAGACACTGTGGCAGTAGGTATTACTAAGATAATTGGCTTTCACAGCTAAAACATTTGATTGTCCAAAGAAAAATCTCTTGTATATGTACAATACCTATCACCTATGTAGAGTATACCTACAGCAACATCTGTGAGTAACTTACAAAATGTTGGTATAATATTAAAAAATCCTAAAGAGAGGCTACCCTATGGGAAAAAAATGATATGGAGACCAAGATAGGAAAAGACGATAATGTGTTTGCTCCTAATGTGTTAATCAGAGGCTCCTTGCTCAAAGAGATGCTATTCAATTGTAAATAGAGCTTCATGGGGAAAGGAATAACCATTTATATAGTGTCTACTCTGTGCCAGGCACTATGCATTTTTTTAAACAAATAGTATTTTTATTTGACCTTCACAATAACCCCAAGACAAAAGTGCTGCCAAACATAATTTTATAATTGAGGAAACTGAGGTAAATAAAGGTTCCATGACTTGCTTGGGGTTATACGGCTAATGTCTTAGGCTAGACTGGAGCTCAGTTTTCCTGACTCCAGACCCAGTGCCATATCTGCTGCACCACCTCATGATTGCCTCATGGCAGTCATTATACAAATTTCTGAGAAACTTACACAACTGAAGGCAAGTGTGTGTGTGTGTGTGTGTGTGTGTGTGTGTGTGTGTGTGTGTGTGTGTGTATTAGTGTCTTTAAGAAACACTCATAGAGTACATTTCTGTCTTTCATTTTTCCTTTCAGTTTATTATCTTTTTTTGAGGCAATCAGGGATCAGGGTTGAGTGACTTGCCCAGGATCACACAGCTAGTAGGGGTCTGAGGCTGGATTTGAACTTAGGTCTTCTTGACTCTAGGTGCCACACTTTCAGTTTAATTTGAAGATTTTTTTTTTCCCCTTGCCTGGACACTCTCTGTCCCTCTGAAAAAATGTGTCATGCTCAAAAGTACTTTCTTTTGAGTCATGGATGAGAAAACTATTTTCTTCTGGGTGGTTCTTTACTTGAGAAATTTGGTGAATAAATTATAGCCTGATTATTATGACTGATAAATATTTAATGAATTTCACACTGTATAATGAAAATAAGTCACATTGTACTGATATTAGCAATAAAACATAAGCACAAACTTCACTCTTTGATTTTCACTAACTGTAGCAACATGGTAGCTAAAACAACCTTTGGTGAGGGTCTGCCCCTCTTGTGAACTTTTGCACAGATTTGCTACAAGTCATTTTCACAAACTGACAGATAAATGTATGTGTTATGTTTTAACAGTAGAGTTGACAAAGTTCCTCTTCTGCTGATATGCTCTTGTTTTTTCTCTTTTTTTCCTGTATCCCTTCAATTTTTACATGAAGCTTTCTCTCAAGCTGGTAAGCACAATTATAAAATGCATGTCCTATATTTAATCACAGTTTCCTTTTATGTTTCATATGTGTGCTATACCACTTGCAGCATCCCTGTGGAATTAACTATCTGAACTGTGATTTGTATGGTTTTGTTCTTGTTTCCTTGTTAAACAGCTTTGGGTACACAAGTCTGGAATCTAATAGAAGTGATTGTAATTCACTCTCTTAAAATTAACTCCACTTTCAATTTTTCTGTCTTAATAATCTGGTACTCTAAAAGGATAATAAAGTTTGACCTATTTACATAAACTTTATGTATATGTATGTGTGTATGTGTCTGTGAGCACATGAACACACGTACTTCTAAAATGACTGCACAATCTCTACTAACCTGATGGATTAAAAATAAGGTTTTTAAACCACTGACTCTTTGACTTCCCAGCCCATTTCTTTAATGGGCAGAAGTGGAAGGCAAAAATTGGGAAAAGAAGAGGGATATTGGGAATATAAGAATCAGGTTGTAGGGATCACCCAGACCTAAGGGAGAAGGCTGATGGATGCAACTTGTCCCTGATAGATGGGCTGGTTTCTCATGGCTTGTTTCACCGGTTCACAAAGTCATTTTCTGGGAAGTGAAAGGGCCTCTTACTTAAATAGAACAAACAGAATACATTTTTCTAGGCTCCTTGGTTTTATTTATACATTTATTTTATAGTCCTAAATTGTGTGATCAAAATTAACTCCATCATCATATTTGTTAAGAAAAAATAAGCCTTTAACAAAAATTTAACACATTTATAAATGAAGATATAAATGATATGTCTGTGATTATGACTGTTATTTGAAAGAATTGACAGTAATTTATAAAGCTTTAAGAAACAGATTAGACATAAAATCAGAATTTATGCTATTTATGCTATAGGCTTTGCACTTAGAACACTGTATTTCAAGGCTCTTCACTTCTTTTTTTACAATTTGTTTTCATGTTTCTTGGGTAACTGATCTAACGAAAAATAATTTTTGAGCCTATGAAAATTGGAAAATCCTCTTGGCTTAAGGCCTCTACAGAAAGCAAAGAAATTTAGAAACTTGGACTGGCTAATTAGCAGTATTCAATTGGGATAATTTGGCCAGTTGACTGAGAGTCACTAGAATGTCTCATATTATCTCAAAGGGTTCTTCCTTCTTTAGGCCTGCTCCTAGACATCTCCTTGTTCCTTAAACTTATCTTAAGTTACTAAACAAAAGACTAGCTTCTCATGAGAAGGTGGATCAGTTTATGGAATAACAGGAATTTTGAAGATCATTAATTCTCCTTCTTCCCCTCCCTCCAATTCTAGTGAATTTTTATTAATATGTGTAATTAAGGATTTCTGCAAAACTCAGCAATTCTATGATCCTTATTCTTTGCCTCTAGTCAAAGCTATGGTACTGGCTATAAACATTGATTTTATTATTAAATTTTTGTTAATGTTATGCCAAGAAATTATATACATACTTTTAAATGATGCTATGCCTTTGCTAGTGAAATAGTATAATGCCAACTTATTCCCTTTTTCAATTACACTATGTTTAAGTCATGGCCTAAGAATTGCTTTATCTACTTTTATATGCAAATATATTTCCTACTATAGTTTTAGACAGGATGATAAAAAACTTTCTTATACTACTGAGGGACAAAGATCTTTGATAAAACTAACCCCGAGCTCAATCTGGAATTTTTTTTTATCACTTCTTCTAATGTTAGTACCAGTTTCTTCTTAATTCCAAAGGCATCACAAAATCTCTTTAGAAACCTAACCTGGCTCAGAAGACAATTTAAAATTCCTTCATGGTTAGATAAACCAGAACTAATAAAATCAAGAAAAAGCAACTGAGAAACTCTAATTCTCCCCTCTTCCCCAATGTGGCATTTAATAGTATGAGGCAGGTGCATTTAATTTACTTTCTAAATTTTTAACCCAAGAAGCTTATCAATATAATTTTCTTTACAGATAAACAATGATGATGAGGCAAGATTACATGTTTATTGTAAGGTTTTTAAATACCAGGTGTTTTATTTAAAACTTTCAATGTAACCGTACCACAATTCATAGAATAAAATCATAAATTGTTGAGCTAAAAGGCACCTTAAAGATCTCATTTAGCTTGCTCATTTTGCATTTAAGGACCTCAGGAAAGTAACCTGCATCGGTGTCTCAGGACACCCTTTCTAGTCATTTCTTCCATACTGGATTGCCTCTTGGGGTTTTAATAGTTGTAGAAATATTGATTTATTCAAAGAAAATGAGCACATGAATATAGTCTATTCTTTTAAACCTAATGAGACATTGTGGAAAGACCGATGAATTTGGAGTTAAGGGACCTGGGCAAAAATTCTGGTTTCCCACCTATGTGATTAGGGGAAAGGCATTTAACCTCTCTGACATCATTTCCTCACATGTAATGTAAGAAAATTGGACTAGATGACCTATAAGGCACCTTCCAGCTCTAGCTGTATGATCTGTGAAAGGACATTTATGGCTTTCAGTTCTTTTATTTAGGCTACATGAAAAAAGAAAAAAATAGAAAAGAAGAAGTAGAATAAATATACTGGATCCCTTGGACTGATATTACAATAAATATCAGATTTATGTTTAGAATGTGTAGAACATAAAGTACGTTCAGAATATAAATTTTGAAAAATATGTGCTTAAGTCCACGAATGACATTGTCGTTACTACTCTTAATAATAATTTTTGTTTCCCTTATTTTTATATTTCAACTCTTGAAGGAATTGGTGGTACACAAGAACTTTCTGCCCACTCAGCTATACATACAATTTTTACAAAAGCCATTTGTCAGAATTAATTCATTAAAAATGTGTCTCCAAGTGTATGGGAGGAGAGTTTTTGGTCTTTGAAAACTCTGCCAGTGCTCAGCTGAAAAGATCCCTGCAGGGTCTTTGTGGCAAAATATTTGCTGAATCACATACTCCTAAGCAAAGCAGCCTGGCATTTTAATATAATCAGCCTAGGAACTTGAAGTCACAAGCACCCATTTAAGCTACTTGGCAAAATGAACTTGGTTTTCAAATTACATTATCGGAGTCTCCTCTCTTCACCCACTCCCAAGCCCTACCTCTGTTTTTAAAAGAATTAAGATTTTAAACAAAATCTCCTTTATACTGTCTCTGACTTATCCAAATCAGTTGAATACATTTCTTCTCCTCTTTCTCTATTAAATTACCACAACTTAGTTGCAGTTTTTTGACAAGTAAGGGATGTACTCAAAGTCAGAAAAACTCTAACTTTCTTTTCATATTCTCTACTTTTAAATAGCATGTGTACAAGAAAGCTAGCAGCTGTTTTTGAAAGACTCAAGACTACCAGTATATTTCTTCAGGTAGAATAAGAAACAGCTGAGGCTTGATATTTAAAAAAAACTGGGATATTGATCTTGAAGCAGTGGAAGGCACACAGTATGAACTTTGACACTACCATAAAGGTAATGAGAGAAGAGAGTCCCAGAACATTAAGTACAGATAACTTTTTACGGAAACAAGTTTGTATTTTTCTACGTTCTTATGAAATTACCTGGGTCCTGGCTGATAATCCCTAATCTTTATGACCAAACTGGAGATGTGGTGATCTGAGTGGGGGTCATTCAGTATACTATTATGAAAGTCTATGCAACCCTTTATAAAGCTTTAGCCCTGCAAGAAGAGATAGGAAGGACTACATCAATTTGGACAAAATCATACTTATAACTCTATTTTATATGTGAAGGATTTTGTGAAGGAAGGGGGTTGACACTTAGCTTATGTGAAAAACTGTGTATCCCTGTAAATAGTATCTCAAGAGACATTGGCAACAACAGTTTTGTAGTAGAATGAGAAATACCTATTTCAGTGAATTTTCAAGTGATTATTATCAATGTGAGTACCATTTATTCTTTCACTTCCTGGAATATATACTTTTTCCGTAGCAGTGTAGTCATTCTTATATGAGCTTGCCTAGCAATAGAACAGAATAGGAAATGGTTGCTGAGCTATCTATAGGTTGCATGTGTTGATTTTGTTTTTTAACAGGGGGTCAAGGTGAAAAGAAATTTTTTTTGTATAAAATGTACTCTGAATTACTTTGGAGGTGATTTTTTTCCCCCTTTCCTTCCTTTACTAAGTTTCTTTTCTAGGTATACCCCAAGAGTCCTTCAAATCGGATCTCATTTACATTTTCCTGTTCATAGGGTGCAGGACCAGAGGACTTTAGCAACCTTCCACCAGAACAAAGAAGAAAAAAGTTGCAACAGAAAGTTGATGAATTAAATAAAGAAATCCAAAAGGAGATGGATCAAAGGTAGAAAAGATCAAACACTCCTCATTATGCAGGTTTCGTTAACAAAGATGATTGAAAGTGTTTAAAGTAGTCTTGAAAGAAGTAGTTTTTGGAGAAGACTAATACATGTCAGTGTTTTTGTTTTTGTATTTGTCACCCCAATTCCTAAAGATAGTGTCTTGCATATACTCTATAGTGCTTTTTAAGGGTTTGTTGAATTAATTTAAATGTGCATGCATGCATTATAATAGAAGGTAAAAGTCATGTCCATCAGCCTGCTTTATTACAGATTTGTCCTGTGTATTTTATGTGAGCTTTGATTAAAATGTCTACATAGTTAGCATGAAACCTTTAATGAATTTGTAGAGACAACTTTGCCTAATCTATCTGAGAAGTAAATTGAATGACTCTTTCGGTCATCATCCTTGTTCTAGAAGCATGACCACTCTTTGAGTATGAATAGGAATCAGCCTACATATGTACATTAATAGAAACAAATTATAGTCTTTTCTTTTTTGTAGCATTTTGGTGACATCTAGGAAAACTGATATACTACAAATTATAGAAACGGCCGTTAGACTTATAGGTGTGTGATAATATCAGAGTAGTAACAGCTTTGAAGAATCACCGATTTCTCTTAGGAATAACATATAGGGACACTACGTGGATGCAAATACTCTGAACAAAAACAAAAGAATAAATCTTTATTCTTCAAAAGGGATAAATTCCGTTAGCTGCAGTTTTACTTCAAGCTGCTTTCCTCCTACTTCCTGGAATAAGCAGCGCCGCTTATTCTTCCTCTTTCATGTTTTTCTGACATAATATTTAATCATCTCATTGAAAAAGCAGCGCTATCAATTGCCCCTCTCTCATTGTCTCTCTTCTCATCTGTGTGGCAATTCATTCATTTCCGCTAAGGATTTACCAGGATAGTTTCAGTAATTTAGAGCAATCAGAATGATTAGCTCCTTTAGATTGTTATTGAGGCAGTATTTCCCATTGGAGGGACCCTGGGGTGAGTTAATAAGTTCAATTTTAAATGTATTTAAAATAAGAGAATTATTTTACTCTCTCAGAATAATTTTAATACGACAAATCATTTGTAGGCATTGGTTTTTTTAGTGTTAAAATGAGAAGCAAGTGTATTTAAAATTATTTTTTAATTCAAAAGTTAACCTACTTTGCAGAAGACAGTTTAGTGTACAGTCAGATTTATAATCAGTAGAATGATTGGCTTGTTTAGTTTCAAGTTAAGGCAGTACTAGAGAGAAGGGGGATTGTTATAATATATGGGCTTGGGTGTTTTGTTTTGTTTTTACTTTTATTTGTGATCACAGTAGAACTGTGTAATAGGTGAGTTCAGGTATGATCAGTTAGCTACAGTAAAAAATTACAATAAAATTTCAATATAGCATTGAGATATAGAAAATAAGTCTGCTTTCTGTCTGCTTACTTGTTTTCTCAACCTTCCCTCACACTAAGCCAAGAAAGATATAGAATTATAATTATCTGATGTATGGAAGCTTTAGTCCTAAGCCATAGGACTTGGTTCCTTTTTAACTTTGAGCTGTAGCCATTGCTAGTGATAAAAGTAATCCAGAAAAGTTGGTCCCAAGGCTTGAAATTCTTATTTGTAGCTCAGTAAAAATGGGCTTTATCTCCTCTAGCACACACATTTGTTGTAGCTTCTGAGCAGTTTTAACCCTTCCTAAAATGCTTTCTAGTTAACATATATGTATATAGATAGATAGATAGACATATATGTCTATCTCTACATCTATATATGCCTTCTCAAATGGCTACTTAGTTAATGACAATCTTTAGACCAGAAATAATTACTCAAAAACACAACTGATGGCTCTTTTGGGGAATTCTTCCCTTCAAAGCTGCTATGGCCCTACCAAGCTGCTATGGGCCCTATTCTAAGATATCAGAAAATGTTATATGACCTAACAAGATACAAGTTTAAAGCTTTCTTTTTTGCCAGCCAGCTACCAACACCAACCAATAGGAGTTAGTTTCATTCTTAACAACTGGAATGGTATAAAACATTTTCCAGAACAATTCCTTTTGCTTCTCCCTGAGATAAATGGCACATAAGCCAGAAACCCTAAGATGCCAGTTGAAGTTTTGTTATGTACTTGGAATGCACATTTTTATTTTCACTTTTTCCCAATTTAGAATTTTAATGCCAGTGCATAAAAATGCAAATCTTGACTTGCAGGTGGTAATGAGATTGCTTTAAAATTTTCATTTTTTAGATAGAATCTACCTTCCATTCTTTTGTGCTACGATTTTGGAAAAGAATAATAGTAAGATGGTACATAAGAATATATATATATTTGAGCTGCTACATTAACCTTTGCTGATATGTTCATTTCTTATAGAGATGCCATAACAAAAATGAAAGATGTCTATGTAAAGAATCCACAAATGGGAGACCCAGGCAGCTTGGATCACAAGTTGATAGAAGTTGGGCAAAATATTGAAAAACTCCGACTAGAAGTCCAGAAATTTGAGGTATGGAGAGAGTGAGGGGGAATGTATTATTGAAGCAGCAATTTGAAACTACATTGTTATAGGAAACAGCTTGGCATTATGAAGCTTCTCTTACCATATAAATGGCATAATTGACTAAACCAGGATAGACATGGTTATGAAGCTGAGTAGTTAGGCTAAATGATTTCAAGTTTTCTTCCAGCTCTAGTTTCATATTGCAAGTTATAGCTAGATGCAAAAGAGCATTGTAATCCATTGGACACAGGTTTAATTGGATCGCTTTTAAGGTACTCTTTAGTAGCATCATATGGAAATGTTGCTAATTGTATATAGAATTTATTTGTGTTTTTGTTTTAATTCTTCATTCACCAAATAAAATGAGCATTTCTATATACATAGTGGAACAAAAAGAAGAGAAATCAGACACTAAATTGCAAAGTTCTGTTATATTCAGCTTGCTTTTCTTTTTAAAATATATAATAAATTTATCATTTAACTTTCAAAATAGCACTCCTTCCTGGCATTCTTTCTTTCCTTCGCTTCATTTCCTGTACATTTAAAAAAATGTTTCAACAACCTTCATTTCTTGCTTTGGGAGGCTTACCTTTTCTCTCTTTTCAATCCCCTACCATTGGAAAAAGAAAAACAAAATCCTTGTAACAAATATGCATAGTAAAGCAAAACAAATTCTATAATAAAAGTTTCAAAGCTGTCCAATTTTCTCTTTCACACCTGAAGACAATTTCTCCCAACATGAACATATTATATCTGTTCATAATAATGAATATTTTCAAGTAAGCAGTGCTAAGTAATTTACAGTTCTTTACTTAGCAAATTAAAAACATTTTAAAAAAGTAATTAAAACGTATTTGTCCTAGGAGAAGCATCAATAGAAAGTGTGATCTGTGAAAGTCTATAAAAATGGAGAATATAATATAAGGAATATGATAGAAATATCTTAAGAGATGAGCAAAAGCAATGTGATTTTACATATATAGTATAGAAGTCTATATGTATGTGTATACATATAGATATGTGTGTGCATATATATATATGTATATGTATATATAGGAACACTCGTGTTGGTTAAGGAAAGCCTTTTTATCAACTAAAAATGAAGCATGGGGGAAAATGTTAAGTGACTACTTAGACAAAGTTATTGGCAGAGTCAAATAACAGACTTTTAAAAGGTAAGGATGAAAAAATATTTTTTAAAAAGGTGAGAATGAATGTCATGTTCCCTTTACAGGATACTACAAGTAAGTTAGGGATTTCTAAATAGCCTTTCTGGAACTGGAAATATCTGTGCCATGATTCAATTTTTCTTAGTCATATATACTCCTTTGCCTTCTTCTTCCATTTAAAATGTCGATGAAAGGAACTTTTTCACTTGGTTTCCTGAATTCCACCAGAAAAAAAGTTGCTTTACTGTTCATTCTTTAAAAATGAAGTGTAATGGAGTTTTTTTGGGGGGGAGGATGGGTTGTAAAGATGGGAGGAGTAAAAATTAAATTAAAGGTGCTTTCTGTATGTGTTCTTCTGCATCTTCTTTCATGCTCCATTGTCCTATAATACAGTAAAATCAGATTCTGTGTTTTGCTTTTCTGGATATTTTAGAAAAGAGTATAAAGTACTCCTTTAAATTTCTAGGCCTGGCTCACTGAGGTTGAAGGCAGACTCCCAGTCCGAGGGGAACAGGCCCGACGGCAGAGTGGAATGTATGAAGCACAGACTACACCATCAGTCAATAATTGTGCACAGGACCGGGAGAGGTACCGTACCTGTAGAGAGCTGCTCTCTTTTGAACTTTTGACATCTAATGGACTATACAAAAGAATCAGATGTCTGTCGCATACATGTCTGGGTACCATGGAGTGGAAGTTCGTTCAACTAGTCCATCTACAAGCATTAAGTGCTTACTATGAGGCCTAGGCCTGTGCTAAGAAAAAGCAAAACAGTCCCTTATCTCATTATATATATTATATATATGTATGTGTGTATATATATACATATATATATATATATATATATACACACATACATACATACACATATTAGCTTATGTTCTAATGGGGAGAATGATAACACATAGCTAAAGAGGTATAGACAAGGCAGTTCTAGAAGAGATACTAAATAACCCTAGAGAGGGAAACAGGAAGGGCTGGGGGACAGGGAAAGTCAGGCATCATATAGAAAATGGCATTTGAATTGAGTCATGAAGAGATTCTAAGAAGCAGGGGCAGGTGGGGAAACTGGAGCCTTGAGGCCATGTGGCCCTCTGGGTCCTCACATGTGGCCTTTCGACTGAGTCCGAGTTGTACAGAACACATCTTTTTATTAAGCAGATCTGTTCTGTGAAGTTTAGATTCAGTCAGTGGGCTGCACTTGAGGACCACATGTGGCCTCAAGGCTGAAGATTCCCCACCCCTGAGTTAGGGTATTCCAGTAATGGGGGCAGCCAATGAAAAGGCCTGGGGGGGGGTGGGAAATTAAGACTTTGTATATGAGGAGCACCAAATAGGCCAGAATAGCTAGGAAGAAGATTATGTGGAGGAGAGTGATATGAAAGCAAGCTTCAAAGAGAGGAAGCTAGGTTGGGAAGAGATTTAAGTGAGAAACAGTTTATACCGGATATTGAGTAGGGACAACGGATGACATGGTCAGACCTGAGCTTTAGGAAAAGTTGCTTTGGCAGCCATTGGCAGCACTTTAGTATGGAAGATGAATTGGAGTGGAAAAAAAATTTGAGATGAGGACACCAATTATAAGGCTTCTGGAATACTGTAGGCCAGTGGAGATGAGGTCCCAAATTTGAGGAAACTGAGGCAAACAGAAGTTGAGTGACTTGCATAGATTCATACAGCTAGTAAGTGTCTGAAGCTGGCTCAGGGGTTTAGAAGTGAGGATTAGGAGATTAGTATTGTTAGGGTTAGGACTACTAGTCCTGACTGCAGACCCAGGGCTCTCTCCTGTACATCCACCACCCAGCTGCCTCCGACTGCTGAAATCTGAGCTGGGTAACAAATTTGGATGTCAAGAACCTTAAAAGAAGAGAAATTACTGAGGGATGTTAGTAGAGGGATGAATCTGCCAGTGGTCATAGGAAGCAGGAGAACCAGGAGTCTTCTGGGTTACTCCCCCTACACTCCACTAGGACCAGTGAGTTGGGGAACGTACAAGACAGGACAACCAATATGGAAAGGATGACCAGGGATACAATATAACCCAGGTCTTGGTGAATCTCAGAAGGTGGAAGAAGCAAGAGAGGAGCAGGTTTAAAATTGAAGTAAACTGGAAAAAACTGCTTGCACGGTCAAAATTTAGAATTTAAAATGGAATGATAAAGGCACTTGAAAGGGATGCTCATAATTGTAACTAAGGTCACCACAAATACTTTTTTGCTTGAATACGTTAGCTGACGATCTCCACTGAAGTTAGTTGCTATAGTTGCTGTGTATTTTTCTTTCTTGAGCAGCCCAGATGGCAGTTACACAGAGGAACAGAGCCAGGAGAATGAGCTGAAGATGATGGCCACAGAATTTGATGACGAGTTTGATGATGAAGAGCCCCTTCCTACCATAGGAACCTGTAAAGCACTGTATACATTTGAAGGTATCTCTTTCTGTTACCGTTCTTTCCTCAGTTATCTTACCTTATTTTCTGTGTCTCACAGCATCAAAGATTTTTTTTATTGATTTTTTTAAGACTTTAAAATTTACTTTAAAAAAAATTGAACTTAAATACTCCCCCAAAAGGAACATTTCCTCATACATAGCAGAACGCAAAAGCAGTATTGCATATGAAACTTTGGATCTCTGTTTCATACCACTTGCTTTAAATATATATATATATATGTATATATGTATATATAGATACATTTACATTCACATGTGTACATATATGTATTTCTACATTTTATTTTAAAATACTGTCTTGCTTGTGTATTTCCTTTTGAACTTCCTTATGTTTTCTTCTGTTCATTAAAAAAAAATTTTAATGGCCCTCTTTTTTAGCTTTATTATATTTTACCCCTTTCTTCATCCTTCCAATTTAAAACTGAGCCAAAGCAGGAGGAAAAATCCTTATAACAAATAAGCATAGTAAAGCCAAACAGTGCTACACAGTGACCACGTCCAGAACTGTGTGTCTGTCTCCTTACCTCACAGAGATCCCCTCTCGGTCAGGAGGTGGCTAATGTGCTTTTTCATAGCTCCTCAGCAGACATAATTGTCTCCATGACAGTGGATAGGGTTGTCATTGTACTAATTAGAATTGAAAAATTTTGACTAAAAGGTCATGTATGGCAGCCCCGTGATTGTACATGAAGACACATAGAACCTGCAAGGTCCAGTGACACATCCAGGGTAGCACAGACAATAAGGAAGAGGAGAGCTGAGATTGAAGTTCAGAGCCTCTGACTCTGAATCCATCCTTCCTTCCCCTCCACCACACCTTCTCCTTCCTGTGGTGGGTTAAGACTGCTTTTCTGTTGTTGTTGTTTTTCCTGTGATTCTGTATTCTCTTCTGTTTGTTGCTTTCCCTTTCCTAATTACTGAAACTGTTGACTTATTTCATTATTTTGTTCAATTTGAATAAACTTGATTATAGTGGCTACTGTAAATTATAATTTCATTCATTTACTTAAGAAATACTAATTAAGCCCCTAATACTTGTGTGTGTCTGCTATATGCAAGGTCCTGTCCCAGGTATTATGGAAAATAGGAAGATGAGTAAGATATCATTCCTGTCTTTTAAGAAATTCACCATGTAAACCTTACCACACAGGCAATAGGGAGTCATTTAAGTTTTGTTAGCAGAAGAAGCGATATAATCAGGAAGAGTAATCAGCTGGGATAATGTAGAATAGATTAGAAGAGGCAGAAATTGAAAACAGGTGGGGTGGCTAGGTGGCACAGTGAATAGAGCACCAGCCCTTTAGTCAGGAGGATCTGAGTTCAAATGCAGCCTTAGACACTTAACACTTACTAGCTGTGTGACCCTGGGCAATTGCCCCAATTGCTCTGCATTTCCCCCTCCAGAAAGCAAAAGAAAAGAAAAGAAATTGAAAACAGACTGTTTAGGAGACTCTTAGTAGTAAGTACATCAGGACAGAAGAGATGAAGGCCTGAACCAAGATGGTGAAGGAAGAATTGATGGGACTTAGTAACTGATTCCATATGAGTAATGAAAGAGGGAAAAGTCAAAGATAAAACCTGGATGACTGGGAGAATGGTATTACCATTAATAGAAATAAGGAAATCAGGAGTTGCTAGTTTGTCAAGAAAAATAATGAATTTAGTTTAAAATGCCATCAGGTCAACCATTTGGAGATGCCTGCCAGGCAACTGATAATCCTGGATTAGAGTTCATGTTTGAGGACAGAGCTAAAGATAAAGCTTTGGGAATCAACCACTTAAAGTTGAGAGTCAAAACCTTGGGAAGAGATGAGGTTGATAAGATAGGGAAGAGAAGCCCTTGGGACAGAAGAGGAACCTGTAAAGAGACTGAAAAGAATCTGTCACTGTGGTAAGAGAACTAGGCCCATGCAATGTTACAGAGGACAAGAAAGGAAAAAACGCAGGGCTGTGCCAAGAGGTTATGGAGAATCATGGACTAGAGGCCCTTCAAATAAATGTTAGTGCCTGAATCTTTACCAGTGATAAGGACCCAAGTGTCTGAGATTACTTTGACTAAAAAGCTAACTACTGTGCCTTTAACTTTTCAGGTCAGAATGAAGGAACTATTTCAATAGCTGAAGGAGAAATACTATATGTCATAGAAGAGGACAAAGGTGATGGCTGGACACGAATTCGGAGAAATGAAGATGAAGAAGGTTATGTCCCCACTTCGTACGTCGAAGTCTATTTGGACAAAAATGCCAAAGGTGCTATGACTTACATTTAATACCATTAAATTTTTTTTTAGTTGGAGTTTCTCCTTCCCCATCTGTGACTGTTTCAGGTAGAACTTCTCTAAGGACTGGATAAATTCCTCAGCGTGCATTTCTTTTCACATAGTTACACAATGGATTCATGCATTGTACAACTGACTTTTTAATGATTATATTTGATAGTAAGTTTCTCTTATTGAAATGAAATGCCCTTGTGAAGAGCTCATTTAACTGCCAATATATACGTATGTCCTCATTTGAAATATAAGTAAATGTCATTATTTTTGTAGTGTCTGTAGATAACAAGAAAGTTACAGTCCAACTTCTATCAAAATATTTCATTATAATCATATCTAACTGAATCAAGCCCAGTTCTTAGGTATACCTAATAAGATGCACTGATAACTGATAATAATTTGGGAGCAATTTTAGAGATTCTCTGTTTGTCCTTTTCACTAGTTTCTGAGACTTAAGATTTTAAAAAATTGAACTTAAAAATTATATATTCATCTTCTGCCAACACACATAGTGAAGGAATTCACATTTCTTTTAGTTTGTTAAGAAACATAAGCATTTTGCTTGTATGGTCTCATTTTACAAAATAAAGCTCTTTATAAAGCTATTTGGAAAACAGGTACTAATGCATATTATGTTACTTAAACCTAGCAAAAATGGTGTGAATTTTAAAAAATCACAAAACTCTAGGATGTTAGAGCTGGAAGGAACCTTAGAAATTATCTAGTTTCATCTACCCATTTTACAGATAAGGAAACTTTAGGCCCAGAATTTATAGACATTATCTTTCACTGAAGTCCTTGTTTTTATATGTTATGAGAATCTTTCCATCTATTTATGAGTTGAGTTTATGTATTTCATAGGTTCAAAACCATATCCAAAATTCAAAAGCTGCCTTCATGTAGACTAATTTTAGACTAATTTTTACCTTTATATGTTTTGATTAAACCAAATCTATTTTACCAAATTCTAACCCCAAAGTCAGACCACTATTTTGAAACCAGCAAAAAATGTTTTAGTAATTTTTATTTTTGAATAAATATTTTTTCTTTTATCCCCTTCTTTTAATAACCCATTTTGATTACAAGCATTTGCAATTATATATAAAAGTTCTATTCAAATTACAATAGGAAAATACAATAGTCTTTAATCTGCAGTGTTTTTGTTCCTTTTTAAATGTGTCACAAATGCTTCTCCATTTTACTTAATAGCTGTGATTGCTAACTTTAGGCTTCAGTACAGTTTTGCATTGAGCAGTCCCAGGGTAAAAGAGAACATTTGTTGATTACTCAAGTGTTGGTTTTTTTCTTTGTTGAGGGCAACATAATAAATACCGAAAAAACAAAGTGAATGAAACCATTTTGTTATTCGTATTGCACAGTTTTAAAAACTTTCATGACCTGTGTTTTCTACAAACAATTGCATACATTGATTCAGAAAAACATATCAATAGGTTTGCAAAAGGGATGTTTTTAATTTCCATGACCTGACTGTGATTTTTTTTTTAATATAATGGATTTCTTAGTGGCCAGAACAACAGAATGCATATATATTGATGGCATGGTGAAGATACGTCATTAGCTTTGATTATTTCAATGTATGAAATATTTAAATGATCCATAGAATCTCACCAGCATGAGTTTTTCATACCATTGTTATATAACCTGATTATAGCTACTACTAATATTCCATAAGATTCTACATACAATCTTGCTTCATTTTAAACATTAAAATGTTTTAAAGTTCATTAAATGAAAGACTAGTTCTTAGGATATATTCTGTCAGAATCACTATTTTGTCCCTTGCTATCTTCGATGAGAAATGCTTTGTTGAAATGTACAAAACAAGCAAAAACAAATCTTGCTTATAAAGTTCTACTTCCTTAATCCTAGCCAGACTCTCAGAGTTGCTCATGCTTTCTGTGGGATCCTTTCCTCCTGCCTGCGACCTGGTTTATAAATCAGTCATACCTCAGTAAATAGTTCTGTGATACTGCTCCACTGAGGAACAACTACTACTTTCACATGTCCATAACCAGGAATAGTGGTTATGTTTTCATTGATGCCAGTGCACTTTTTGCAATGTAGCTAATTATTTAATGCTTGCCAAAATATTTAGAATATTATAGCTAACTTTTGGGCAATTGGATTGTGACATCTTTTTTCCTTTGTGTAAGGCATTTTTTTTATTAAGTCTGTTAAATATGTCAATAACTCCCCACAGAAAATATTTGTATATACCACAATTTAAAAACTAAAGGGTTACTTGAATTTGATTTGTTTTTAACTTTTTGCCTTTTTTATATAAATGTTTGTTTCACTGGTTGTTATTCTGCTGCCTAATGATCCTTTTGTTTTTATAACTGCTGGTTAAGCCACAAGGACTGTTACACTCGTAGATAGGGTCCCTGCTGGCTGTTCCAGACTTGACTTTATTAGAGACACTTTGATTCTGAGTAAGTTTTGTTTGAATGTAGCCAACGTGATTGTTTCTTTCTACTTCTATTCTAAAAGAAAAACTCTTTGTCCAGTATTACTTTCTAGCTGTTATCCTTACATCTGCCTCTAATAAACATTATATTTTCTCATGATTGCGTATTTTAAATGATTTTTTACCCTTCTGAGCAAATTATTCTGTGTAGTACAAATGCTCCACCTTCCTACTTTTAGCAGTGGGGCATTTTCTGTCCAAATGCATATAAAAATCTGGCCTCTCCCACACCCATGACAACTTTCTCCTTCTTTACCATTTATGTATTTATGGTCTTAGAAAGTCTGTGTTTCTTTTTCTTGCTGCTTTCCTGCACTCCTCACGATGAAGAACTTTCACTGTTTATTGCCCGATAAACATTAAGTTCTGTTTACCTTGTCACTAAAACAAAGATTTTATGTTATCCCCCAATAAAAAACAGCAGAATTGTAATTAAGGAAAGGAAATTGAACCACTGTTATCTTTTCTATCAATAAAATATTGTTTTCTTTCCTTTCACATGCAATTAAAATCACAAGAAATAATCATTCGGGTGAACTTGTTTTTTCAGTCATCCAGTAGACATCTCTCTTAATCTAGGTTGGAAAATAGTTTACTATGACAAAACAGTGAAAGTTACTTATCCCAAGGACATTACCTCGGTAATGACTGCTCTAGATCCTTCTGACGCCAATACTTCCCTTTTACCCTTTGCCTGGTGGGACACTTGCAACCTAGAGCAATATGCCCACTCCCCACCTGTTGCTTTTCTCACTAACACACAGTTTTTGTTTGTTTTTGTGTTCTAGATTCCTAAAGGTGATGTGCTGGTGCAAGAGCCTCGAGTGAGCTTTCACAGGAGGAGAAAAAAATAGTCTGCTTGTTTCCATAGGCCACTCAAAGGTGTCATGTGCATAGACTTCTTGAGCTGGTCTGGAGTTAAACCGTGAAGTCTCAATCTGAAATGACATCCCCACATTACTCAGATGCTTGCTCTTTTCTTCCAGCATGTTCTTTGTGGTTTGGACTAAAACATAGACCTTATCCTTGGTTCTGTTGGGTGGCCTTCCTTTCCAGGGAGCTAACCTGACAGCACTTGCTCTTTAGTTTCCAATTCAGTTCCACATTCATGGTTGTGGGAGGTCTTCCCCTTGCAACACAAAACTAGAAACCCCCAGAAGAGTATCCCATAGCCTTTTAAACTGCTCCTCTCAGTCTGCATGAATGGGTGACATGGCCCATCTCAAGTTCACAACGTGCCTTTTGTGATAATTTTACATCTAGTCTCATGAGAAGACTAGGGGAGTATAGAACTGGAGACCCAGACACACATTAGTTAGACAGAGTGCTCAGATTTTTTAAAAATGTATTGAGTACCATAGTAACCAAGAATAAATACTTCTTCCTTCCTGAAAGGCCATGTGTATTCGTTAGGGCTTGTTAATAACCGACTCTCCTGTCACACCAGGCATACACTTTTTCAGGATCCAGCCTGATAGCTGACGGCTGCTCTCTTGCTTCTCCCCACCCTCCCCCACCTCCTCCTCTTATTCCACCATGTGTACGTCCATGCATGCACCTCCAGATGTTTGAGTTTGCAGTTCCGTCTTCAGTGTCTTCCGAAGATCCAGTTTTAAGTCTCATTCCAGTCAGCATGCTCACCCTGCAGCCCTGCCTGTACTCACCTTTTCATAAAGTTTGAAGGATTTTGAAGTCTGTCATTCCTTTAGTAATCTACCTGTTTGTTAGTAAGAGTAGTTTGGACCTGTACCTGATCACAGGTATTTTGGGCATGAGCACTTCACCTATATGCACTGTCATAGTGGGACACAAAAATCATTTGGTTGGTTTTTCTTTCCAGGATTTCAAATAGATTCATCATTGTTTATCACATCAAATGACTTTAAAGCCATTCTTTTGCCCTAAGTAATCCCATGACCAGAATCAGAAAACTGTTATATTGTTTCTAAGCTTTTAAACTATTTTGTTCAATGAACAGTTTGCTTTTTGAGATGGAATTCTTTTACTTTCTGAATCTTTAATACTGGAGTCATATCACATGTGGCTGCCCTATTCTTAGATCAACCATTTTATTAGCAATTAAGGCTCTTTGGGGCTTACTAGCATTATTTAGCATAAATTCAACCACAACAAGGATGGTTAGGGTCAATTATGAAAGCTATGAGTTGGGATAAAGCTAATGCTTTTGTTTAAGACAGGCAGTAGTAATTGTTTAGTGAAGTTTCAGTTTGGTTCCTAGTAACTAGGAAGTTACTTTGTGAACCTTCTCATTCCTTCTTTAGAATCAGATATTAGAATTTATCTCCAGCTCAAAAGAGACAGGGGCAGAAGTGTCGTCTCTGTGTCTGTTGACTGGTTCAATGTCAAAATTATGGAAATTATTCAAATCAGCAAGTGGGGAAAGATGGGAGAAGGGACTGGCTACATGTATCATGACTTCAGAAGCAAGTCCCTCCAGTGGCTAGGAGTCATTAAATTAATACTATCTTTAGGAGAAAGATAGTATTGAGCTCAGAGGATTGAAAAACCCCACTGGACTCTCTTTGTTGGTCAAATGTCATTCCATAGGCAGAAGTGCTTTGTTTCTATGGTTACTTCATTAAAGAGTTGATGCAATAGTTGGTTTGAGGGAATTCTTTAATGCCATCATGGTTCAAGGAAGAAGACTGGCTTGGGTAAATGAAATTGAAATTAGATGTGTCAGAAAGAAGATTAACTCTCATCTCGAAAGTCTTGCAGAAATAGTATAATTGTTGTCCTCAAGGTAACTGCAACTATTCATTATCTCTTAGACTATTATGCTTTTATGTAACAGTCCCTATTCCAGTTTGTGCTTTTCCCTTCAGAAGTTGGCACTGCTATTTCTTTACAAATATCACAAATAAGGACCATTCTATATTCTATAATCCTCCAATTAAACAGAAATTTTGCTTTTGAGATGTCTGAAACTTGGACTGGATGTACCTGTTAATTCTCATTACAATGTGTACCTGTTAATTCTCATTACAAACAGATGGATGAATTCTTCGCAAAATAGGAAATATTTTTAAGCCTCTATAATTTATTCTTATAATGTCTGATGCACTGTTGTACTCCCATATCAACTGTGTCCAAGCAAGAATGAAAAGGTCTAATTTTCCATTGGTTCTAGGTGGATGATAAATTGTTAGCCTTTATAAATAAATCAATTTATAGCAATGCCAGAGTTGCTATATAGTGATGTTGAAAGGACTATTAGCTTGAGGGTACCAATGGGGCTTAGTGGGGAAAAATTTTAGATGATGACAGTGAAAATGTTGTGGAATAATTTGCAGATAAGAGCTCAGAATCTCGTAAATGTTTCTTTCTCTTCTTGCCCATCACACCTCATCTTCCCATCACTGCTAGAAGGTTGTGGTGTCATTTTAAAAGTTTAATTTTAAAGAAAACTAACTCTGAATGTTGACAAAGCAAAGTCATTTCCCAAAAGGCAAAATCTAAAATTGATCCATCCTCAGGACATGCTGAAAAAAAGTTGAAAAGGCATTAACAGCTGTGATGGGACTTGCCTTTGAATTTTTACCAATTTCACCTGGTAGCATATTGTGGCCCTTCCAGTCTCTAAAGTGAGTGAAATTTGCCACTGCCCCACCAGCACAGTCACCAATGCCTTTCTGTAACATCTGTAAATAGAGAATAAAAAACATATTTACTGAAAAAATATAAAAGTTGTGTTAACTTTGGAATATTTTTCCACATAATGTATTTTAGATTTTTGCTTCTTAATGACTGTCTCTCCTGTTTGTATTGTCAAATTTTATTTTAATAAGCCAAATTCTATCTTGCCATGATATTGAACATTTTAAAATTTCCGTGTGTGTGTGTGTGTAAGAGAGGGAGAGAAAGAGAGAGAGAGAGAGAGAAAACAAGAGAACAAGAACGGGAACTTGCTGAGTGTCAGCTAAGCACTAACTTAGACTTTGATAGAGTATCTCTGGTGACTCATTGCCATTGGAAAGGTCCTGGCATTTCCCATTTGTTTCTGGAGATGGAATTCAACCAAGTGAAGGCAAACATTATTCTTGTAACTATATGAAATCATCTAAATATTAAATAAAAATATAACTTCTAGTGTACTTTCATGGAACTGTTTTCTTAGGAAATGCAAATACAAAGATTCCATTAACGTACCGTGTGTTGTAATGCAAAGAGCAGTGGAATAGGACTCTGGAGACCACGGTTCTCGGTTCTCGTCCCATGTTAAATGAGCATGGTAGGTGTTAGACCAGCTAAGCTCAAAGTTTCTTATAACTCTTAACATTCTATTGTCCTCTAACTCACTTGCCCAAAAAAGTTAAAATGCATTATAGGCTAAAGACTAATTTTGCCAGTCTTACTTGGCTTACTTATTCAGATTATTTGATGTGCTTCAGTGGCAAGTATTTTTAGATATTAGTTCAGCAACGTCTTTTAAATCGAAGGTAGCCATAAGTAGGCATGAATTTGGAACATTTTTGAGATTTATTGTTGGTCTCGAATCATTAATAAGATCTGTCTAATTAGGTAGATAAGCTGGGCCTGTAATAGATAAAGCACTGGGCCTGCAGTCAGGAAGACTTATCTTCCTGAGTTCAAATCTGGCCAGGCACTTACTAGCTGTGTGATCCTGGGCAAGTCACTTATACCTGTTTGCCTCAGTTTCCACATCTGTAAAATGAGCCAGAGAAAGAAATGGCAAACCACTCCAGTATCTTTGCCAAGAAAACCTCAAGTGGGATCACAAAGAGTCAGACATGACAACAAAGTCCTTCATAGTTTGGGTGAAATTACTCAATTGGATGATACTAATCTAAGGTATCTTGGAGTTGGGGGATGGGTGCTTTTGAAAAAGCATAGACAGTGTTCTCCATATATAACCCACTTGGAGTATTTCACTACCTACTTGTTTAGACATTTCTGTGAAGCTGAAAGAAGCTGATAATTTATGATCACCCCTCTCTATTCACTAAACAGTTGGCTAGAGCTATGTCTTAGGAATTCTAATGTTCGGTCATTTAAATGTTCTTAGGTTAGGGAGAACAGAATAGAGAGCTAAAGCCAACTCTCAAGTGTGCCAACTGTACAGAAAGTAAGAATACAGGTAAGTAAAATCTACATTGAATGCCCCAACCTACTTGGAACATTGATGTCCTCTCATAGCAAACCATCAAATTTTCTTACAAATAAAACTTTTACCTGCATCCGATGAAGGTGATAACCAATAGTGAAGTAGACTATAATCAGAAGGAAGGACAGTGAGTGGCTTAATGATGTACAAAATGGATCGCCAGCCAGTCTCTGAATAATTAAGAGCTGACGTTACTTACATGTGGATATCTTAGTCCTCTGTGGAAAAGAGAAATAGTCTGGCTATTGGAAGTAATTTAGAAAACTTATGTGTGGTTTCTCAAAATTCTCTGTCTGGTATGGGAAACATTTTCTAGAATTCCCAACAAGAAAGTTTATTTTTAAGAAGAATGTTTCCATGCAGCCTACTTAATCCAGTACTATCTGATCTAACTTATTTCCTTCAGTCCTTAGTCAAAGAAAACTTGGATTTGATGCTACAGACAAACAATTTTTAGACCAGAGGCAACTTGTAGTCTGTATAGATCTCTAACTCTGTGCTAAGCTCATCTGGGTCAGGTCTTCAGAACTGTTTCTCAACCTTTTTTTTTTTTTTGGTGTGTGCAATACCTGTGAACTCGTTGGACTTGATGGGTGAGTGTGTGTATATGAGTATCTCATGACTGCCTTGACTCTCAATGCTAAAAAAAAAAGCAGCACAGGCTTCTTTGTAACACCAATAACACTCTAGCTGGAAAGTAGTTCCTTACAGTCACACATTTCTTGTTTTCTTTTTTAATGTTTTATTAATACTTTAAAAAACCCCACTATCCATTCCCAATAACTTTTCATTAGAACCTTTCACTATAATAATAAAGTAGTTGAGCAAAACAATGTCTCTTCAGTCTTTCTTTTTAGTTGGGTAGGTACCCAGCTACCTCCTTGATAGGAGGTTTTATGATGCAGTAGGTTTTCTGTGTGACTTGGGGACTGTTTGGTGCATAGCATCATCTAGTCTTACCTGTACCTAAAGAGCAACCCATCTCTTCTACAACATCAGGCAAACAACTTACTGTGTACCTAGCACTGACTCAAGGTCTTGGGCAAATGTGACTCCAATCTGGAGTTCAAAATCTATAGGTAGATTGGGAAACCTTACTTGTTATCTCTTCACTGCTTGTTACCACTCTATTTGCTCCCAGCAGGGTTTTCTGCAATTCCCAATGGGAAGGGGAGTGGAGCCTATGTAGTAGCCTTTCCCAATTCCATTTAGAGACTAAATATGCACCTTTTCTGCTCTTCCCCACCCAGGACTTAACTTTCAGTACATCTGTCATTTCAAAGGGTGCTCCTTTTTTTTTTCATAATCCCTTGGTTTTAATTTTTTTTTAAAGCAAATATATGCCTTTCGCTTTTTTCAAAAATTTTAATTGTCCTAATTGGCATAATTCTACTTTGTGATATCTACATTTCTTATCTGTATTTCTTTGCTTTATGTTTCTGTTGTTTGATGTGTTCGCAAGTTTAATAATCTACTTTTTTAGTTTTTAATTTTTTTTGCACTTAATAGTACTCCCCCCCAATTTCATGTAAAGATAATTTTTTCAACATTTTTATAAGATTTTGGGTTCCAAATTTTTCTCCCTCCCTCCTTTCCCTCCCCTCAAAGGGTGCTCTTCACAAAAGGGGGAAACTGTTGTAAGGGAATGAATAGGAGAGAATGGGGGACTGCCAGGAAGTGTGGGTAGCTATATGGGATGACCACTAGTGAATCATGGCCTATGAAAGCAATAAATGTAGCAATAAAGAAGGTTTTAGTTTCCTTATTAAAGACGAAGCTAAGAACAAATATGGTTCTCTGTGTCTGCGGCTAGAGAACTGAGAAGAAACAGTTCCTAGCTGCTAGAGTTGACACTTTGGTATTTAGTCTATGGTGACCCTGGGGAGGGGAGGACGTGTCTGTGAAGAGAACCAGAAGTTGGAAGTGTGAAACAGCAGCCATTACTCTTGGTGGTAGAGAACTGATACTACCCTTCGAGAGCCAGGGTGTCCATATTTTGATTTAGATAATTACATCCATTAACAAATTTTCCACATCGATTTTAGCTAGCCACAACCTTTTCCATCTCCTGCACCCAGTTTTTATAATCTACCTTTTGGATCATCCCACTTCTCTCCCTGTGTTGTTTAAGCTGTTGGTGTAACCAATTCACACCAGAAACCCAAAAAGAAAAAGCAGGTGGGACTGCTTAACCAGCTGCTTTTCCTCTGAGCCCAGAGATACCTCTGTCACATGTTTATGACGAACCGAGCCACTGACTCTTGCCCAAGAAATAAGAGAGTTCCTATTAGAGTCTTCTGGTATTTGATATAAATATTTGTTTTTGTTACAAAGGCATGGTCATTATTTACTTCAACTCCCCCCAAAATCAGCTAGGACATCTCCTGGGCAATACAGATGCAACTGATTAGAGACCCTTCTCAATTCTTTAGTTCTAAGTACTGGGAATGTGGAAGACTGGAGGAGGGAATGCTGGGATATTGCCTTCTGTAACTGTCTTCCACCAATTTTTCAATGTGTAGGTTACTGCAAACAGCTGTTTAAAATGGACTAGGGTTCTGAGGGAGAGCTTTGTTCATGAAGTTATCTGAGAATGAGGGAAACTGTTGTGTTTGACATTTTTTCCTTTCCACCCACAGGAAAAAGTCAAGGGTCAATGTAACTTGTATGTGGCATTTTCTGATGCAACTTTATCTTTAGAATTAGAGTGGTACTTATGTTCATTCGGAGCTACTGGAGAGGGACTGTACCTTTGGTAGGTCCTTTAAATGACTGCTTCACAATAGGGCTTTAGTCTTCTCCAAAAATGTGATTTGGAATTTTACAGTCCTCATTGCCTGGGAGCTGGAGCCCAACTACGAGTGTGGTGCAGCTCTGGGCATGTGTTCACTTGGAAGATAATAGCTGGGCTTTCTCTGGTGCTGCTTCACTGACACTAATGAATATTCCTGGATTGTTTTCTGTGTATAGCATTTACTGGCTCCAGCCCAGTTTGGCGGGTAAACAAACAAAAAGCTTTGGTTTTTTATTTGCTTTCTGAGACTCCCTGCTTTTTTTTTTTGCACAAGAATAGCAACTTCCCCACAGAGAACTCTTTTCTTTGAAAATTTAAACCAGAAACTGGGATTTCAAGAAAAACAAGCTGGGAAGTTGTTTGGCTTTCCACAGTTCTGAAAAGTGCTAAGATAATAGCAACACAGAAGTCCCACCTAGGGCAGTTAAACTCTCAAAGTATGTTGGAATGGGTTAATTCCTTTGCTATTTAAATCCTTTCACCACCTGCCTCCTTCCTGGTTTTTGTTTTTTGTTTTTTGCTCTAGACAGACACTCCATGCCTTTCTACTAGCTGTCACACAAGCTTCAAATTCTTTTCTCCCCTCTCCCTCTTTGGGCTAGAGGACTTTACTGGTCTAGGTGCCCTGCCCCCTCAATTGCTACAACCCTCTTTCTGTGACTTTCTCTATCCACTTTCTCCATTACCTCTATGGGCACTGATGCTGTAACATTTTTGATACTCTGTTCTCTCTAGGTTTTCTCTACTACTCTCTTGGTTCTCCTCCTGCCTATCTGACCTCTCCTTCTCTGTTTCCTTTGCTGGCTCCTCATTCATATCGTACTGTCTAACTATAGGTTTCCCTCAAGGTTCTGTCCTGAGCCCTACTCTCATCTCTATATTTCACTCGGTGAGCTCATCAGCTCCCATGGATTACCATCTCTATGCTCTACCTTTCCTACCCTAACCTCTCCTGACCTCCAATCTGACTTCAACTACCTTTCAGATATCTCAAACTGGATGTCCCCAAAATGTAACTCATATTTCTCCCTAAATCCGCCCTATTACTGTCAGGGGCAACATCATGCCTCCTGTCCTCAGGTTCTCAACCTAGGAGTCTCCACTCTTCACTCTCACTCTTCATATCCAATCTGTTGCCAGGACCTGTGGCTTCCCTTTACAACATCTCTCAATATACCTCCTTCTCTGATATTGCCTCCACTCTATTTTTCACCCTTTTCACTTCACACTTAGAATACTGTAACAGCTCACTGATGAATCTGCCTACCTCAAGTTTCTTCCCCACTCCAAGCTATCTACCATTTAGCCACCAAAGTGATTCCTAAATTAGAGGTCCATCTATGTCACAAATGACCCTCCTACTCCAGTGGCTCCCTATCACTATAGGATCACATGCAAAATCCTCCTTGACATTTGAAGCCCTTCCATCACTAAGTCCCCTCCACCTTTCAGATCTTGTTTGTCCTTTATTTCCAAAGTGGACCAATGACACCATGGGACAATATCTTGTCTAGTGCATGATTTGGATTTAAATGAGGCTGACTTGCACAAAGTCATCAGCCTCTCTTTTGGAGTCACTTAAGTGGCAAGACAAAAGTCAAGACTGGTGAAGGCCAGATGCAGTGGATGGCCTTGGTAGTGTCAGTGTTTGACTAAGCTCTAAGCACTCCACAGTTCTTGGTTCAGTTCCCTTCATGGCCACTGGAAGAAATTGTTCTCATCTGATCATTCTAATGGGAAAATCACATGCGTCGAATAGCTAGAGTGCTGGACCTGGAGTCAGGAAGACTTAGCTTCCTGAGTTCAAATCCAGCCTCAGACACTTAATAGCTACGTGACCCTGGGCAAGTCTTTACTTAATCTGTGAGCTGCAGAAGGAAATGGCAAACCACTCTCATATCTTTAACAAGAAAACCCCAAATGGGGTCACAAAGAATCAGACATTGACTAACGAACAACTGATTCACCAATGGTTAGAGGCCTGACCATTGCCCTCCACCTGGTTTAGCCCATCTGCTGAAGGGATTTTACTGGGTGTGGCCATTGTACTGACTACACTTCTAGGAGCCATAGACAATTTGAGCGCTGGGTGGACATTTTGTTCCCCAGCACAGGAACACTGGCCTCCTGCCTGTTCCACGAACACACTCCACCTCTCTCAGTTCCAAGGGTTTCCTCTGGCTGTCCCCTACCCATGCAACACTCTCCCTTACCTCTAACCTACAGACTTCTGTGTCTTCCTTTAATCCCCAACTAAGATCCCATCTTTTACAGGAAGCCTTTCCTAACCACTCAATCCTAGTGCTATCCCTCTATTATTTCCTATTTAGCCTGTACACAGTTTGCTCGTAAATTGTCTCTCCCATTAGACTTTCAAGCTCCTTGAAGCATCGGGTTGTGGGTTGTACGCAGAGCTTGGCCCACAGTAGGTATGCTTAATACTTGTTGACTGATTGTAAGGTCATTAACCTGTGACTACTAGTATCTAATTTACGAAGACCTCCAAACCTCCCCTAAACGATGAAACTGCTGTCACATATTCAGGACAAATAGCTCATGATGAACAGAAAATCACTTACATCTTATCTGGGGTATTAGAATCGTTAATATACTCTGTAACAATTATTTCAAATGATTGATTTTTCTGGTATGACTTTTCCTGCAGGTTAGAATTTACTTACACACGTATGCCTACAGATCTAGAGCTGGAAGGGACCCAGTAAGTATGTGTGGGAGACAGTTGTAGTACAGGAGAAGGTTAACACCAGCACTGTTCAAATGTAGTACTAAAAACTAAAGACCACCACAAGTCTCCCCATTTCTGTGGAATATAAGGAAGGGAAGTGAAGGGGAAGCCAGACGGCCTGAGAAAACACTTCTGTTTCTAGTGATTCTTTAACTGAAAAATGTGATTAGCGACCTCCAGCAGTAGTTGTTTCAAGCACTAGGAGATGCTCCCACAACTCCTTCCTGTCTCACTTTGAACATGGCGACACACAGCTTCTGGGCAGACAGGACACTGTTGTCTGTCTAATGCTTATTTCATTGTCTGATCACATCTGGCTCTATTTCTATTAGTTTGGGGGGAGAGGAGAGCTAGTGTGTTGTTTGTTTTTAGGAAAGTGGGTAAAAAAAGTCTTCAGGGCAAACAAAGTAACTGTCTCACGTATAATGATTCAGTTTTTTAAGGTGGAATCAACAACATTTTGTCTCGCAGTGGTTATAGTGGGTTTTTTGCAAATCATTTGTCATGGTCACGGTTAGAGCCCCAAGCCTATGCATGAGAAAGAAATCTCTCTCCCTTTCAGGGAAGAGCTTTAATTTCCTCTCTGGTAATGCTATGAACTCCACAAACACACAAAAAGAATGCCCTCCATGAGATGAATGCACATGTATTTATTATGACACCGAGCACAAACCTGAACACAGAAATGTCATTACAATCTGTACAGCAGAATCTATACAACACGAACAGTACGAGAACATGAGGACCCAGACGCCCTGCAGGAGGTTCAGAGCTTGCTGCTGCAGCCGTTCACAAAAGAGCATTGAACAGCAACAAGGTCCAACAGCGGCTCAATCTTTGATCAACATGCACATTGCAGTCTCACTGGGAAAAGAGCAGGATCCAGGGAAACAAAGTAACAAGCCCCCCCCCCCAACACATTGTGCAAAGGTTTATGGTTTTCTGGGCAGCACAGCTGCTAGGATCGGGCTGACATTCACTTCCAAGAGGTCTGAAGGTCCCCACTACGTGCCAACTCACTGCTCCTTACACCCCAAGCCTACCCCTTCCCCCCCCCCAGCTTGCTTTTCTCCACTGGGTGAATCACCTGTCCCTTCCTACAGGGACTTCGGTGTTAGCTTTGAAGTGCATTTGGGTCACACAAGCTGTGGCAGATCACAGTGGCTTGGGCTGAGTTTGAGGGGGAAGGAGGATGGGTAGCATAAGCTCACAGAGAAGCTTCAAAACCAGACCAGAGTGGATCTGGCCCTATTTCCCTTGCCAAGGCTACACAGCTAATGAGTATTTAAGAGTGAGAAGGAGGAAAGGAGGGGTATGTTCTATCATCCGGCCATTTAAGGAAACCTGTGCAGCAAATGAGTCAAGTGGAAAGATTTTTTTTTTCCTCTGACACCAAACCTCACTAACCCCTCCCCCCCTCAGCTTCTCTGCAGTAGAGATGTAGAGATGAATCCTTGCTGAACTGTGGTCAGGGATGGCTGGTTGCTTCCTGAGCCCACCTCAGACCAGAGGCCCTCCTTCGTCTTACTTATTAGTGCAACTTTACAGCATATGTATTAAGACCAAATAGGGACCTTCCAGTAGCCAGTATCTAAAGAATGTTTTGGATCCCCCAGCTACCCAACAAGTGGACAGAGCAGTTCTTCAAGTCTCAAATGTATGTCTGTTGGATGGAAAAATATTGAGGGAAGGCCTGGCATTTCTCTTCTGCAAGTGGGGGCGAGGGGGCCCTCTGGTTTTGAATCATGAAATGTTTCTAATCCTTCTGAACTGAGATTCTGCTAAAGGTATCTGATGGGTGGGGGGAAAGCAAGAGGGTGAAGGTAGTACATAGAGACTCTGGCCTAGGTTTAGTTTCTGGTTACTCTTCTTGTGTACTATACTCTTGTATAGTTTACAAGAACACTGGACCTGACGCACAGCTGGAAATCCTTTTGAATAATCAGTTCTCCTACCTTTGTCCCCTGAGAACATGGCAGACAAGCAGACTGCAAGGCTGGGCTTGTTGTGCCCAGACCTGCTCACAGACTGCCCAAGGGGTCAATGGTGCTGGAAGAGCTAGCCTATGGGAAAGTTTCAGGAACATTAACTATGATTAACTTGTGTGCCATCAGAACAAAAACCAAAAAGAATGTTATAAAGTCTTGATAGCCTTAACAAGCCTGCAAGTTAATATATTTCCTAGTTGCAGCACAGCTCACTGTGAACCAGAATGTTTTTGCCTCTTGATAGATTTGTATTTCCCAAGCACTTGGCCTCTTCTCAGGTGCAAAGACCCCCGTCCTCTGGCAAGAGACAATCTTGTGGAACCTGCAAAAAAACTTCGATCACCCTATAGAACCAAACAAAGGTGAAAAGACAGTTAATTGCTGGGTGGGCAATGTGTTCTGCCTTATATGAAGTCTCTTTCTTTGCTTTACAAAGGAGTTATACCTTGGACAATAGTATTTGTGATTCCTTAGGATCTTAGCTACAAAATTACCCATTTCCAACTGATCACGTGCCAGAGGTATTTTTTAAAGGCAGTTTGGTGATAAATCCTTTCTGAGAAAAAACAATACCACCAAAGCGCAGCACAGGGATGGGGCCTACCCCACAGTGACTTACAAATTGGCCCAAGAGGATCACACAGCCCGAGTCTCTGCCTCAATCTTCTGTTCCCCATGCAGATTCTCTGGTTCCTGCAACTGGGCAATGCTTTGTCGCACTGCAATCTCAGGACCACCTCCGTAAAGGGTATTCAGGTAAGTCCAAGTCTCTTCTGAAATCTGTCCATAGTCAGCTCCTGCAAAGTCAGGTGTACAAACTATCAGCCTGTGTGTTCCTCTCACCCTCAGACATAGCAATTTCAGATGCCTGATGGGTGAGAAAGAGGGAAGTTGTAACACAGGATGTTAAGATACTGGTTCATGTCATCACATGAGCAGAACTAGTGGGAAAAGGGGAACATCTAAGACAAAGGGCAGTCGTTCATCTCCAAGGGGACAAAGTTGACACATACAAGAATGGTAGAACTAGCAAGTTCCTGAGATATAAGAGGCCTCTTCCCTGCTGTGGAACCCCTTCCCTTGTGATGTCTATCAGGCTGCCATCTGGTGGCCCCTGGTTTCTTCTGGGGAAATAAGGCAAGTTCAATGAACAAGTGAAGGATGGGCTAGCCCTTCTTCCCTTAGACCCTAAAGAATTACATCTGACATTTATGCAATGTTTTAAGTACATTCACTTATAAGCCTTACCTAGTATATGCATCTTGTGAGGTAGGTGCTAAAATAGTTATTATTCCCACTTTCTAGAGAGGGAAACTGAGGCAAAGTCACTTGCCCAAAACCACAAAACTACAACGTATCAGAAGGGGATTCCAGCACAGCTTTTTGCACTTCCCACTCGATTCCCTAAGCCAGGTTGCCTCTCAATAGAAATGGATTCCTGATTCTTAGTCAGAAATAGGTGGCTAAGAATCTATACCCAAGGTCAGTACATATTGCGAAAAGATAATTCCTCTCCAAGAGCTCACAGTCCAATGGAGGACGATAACAAATAAACAGCTGTGAACAAATAAGCCACGGGCAGAGTCAGCATAAGGAAGGCCTGCTGGGAGCCGGGAAAGGCTTCCTGCAGGAGGTGGCAGCTTAGCTGGCACATGAAGGAAGCCAGGAGGTGGAGGTGAAGGAGAAGCCAGAGAGAATGCCCAGGGCTGAGAGAACATGTCGCCCATAAAAATAAAGGTTTGCTGTTCTCTAAATCAGTAGGAAGAGATACGTGTGGTGCTGAAGGGAAAGAAGGAAGGAGTCACCACACACAGGAAGCATTTATCAGAAATATTTACTAGGCCCCAAGGGGACACAATGTTCAATAGCAGCGACCGCAGCAGCTATGACAGTAAGAGACAAATTTAGCTTCAGAGAGGCCCTGGGAGAGGAGATACGGAGACATACCCTGCTTCAGCTGGATGTGGCCACCTCCTTTGATCAGTACTATCTTGCTGTTGTCAATGGGTCCAGGAGGGTCTAGAACAGAAATGATATTGGTTCTGGGATGCCACTGGGGCTTTTCTGCTTCTACCCAGACTCCTCTAATTCCACAGAGTAACAGAAAGACCTCCTGACCTTCCAAGAGCTCACTGAACAGGCAAGTCAGCTTCTCAAAATTCAATTAAAATTAAAATGATCAAGGGGAGGAAACAGTTGCCATAACAGACCAAAAAACTGTCTCCCTGGACCTGCCTGAGATAAAGCAAACTGTCAGAAGGAACAAAAAAAATCAGAGGCCAGAGCTTCCCACATATGCTTTAACATGATTGTTGGCATTTATGCCGAGAGTGATACCATGTTTCCCCCCCCAACTCCAGCCCCCCAGCCACAAAGTGAGAAAGCAAATATTGCAGGAAGTGACTGAGCATAGGGGGAAAAACCCACAGCAAAGCCCGAGGTTAGAGCAACATCTCATGGTCAGAAGCTGACAGAGGCACTTGCTCCAAAGTTCCTGCATACAGAGTCTGGGGTGGGAGGACTAGAGGAAACCCCAAACTGAGTTTCATGGCACATCTCCTGCTTCCAGAGTGGAAGAGATCAATGAGGCAAAGACCCACAATTTCTCTCACCCAGGGCCCCAGGTGCCCCAGCAGAGCAGGTGCTAAAGTCCCAGAAAGGGAGGCACACCCAAATATAAGATCTCAAAATGTGTCAAAGACCCTGAGCCTCTTGCTGATAACAGCATCAATCAAGCAGGGACCCCATCATCCAAAAGGGCTTACACTACAGCCCTAAGCTCCTACCCCAAAGAATTCTTCCTGAGGAACTGAGTTCCAGGGTTCCTCCAACACTCACCATTGTCTTTCCCCTTAACAAAGGCCTCCCATTCTCGGAACCACTGCATACTGATGCAATAGATGACACTGGGGGATTCCTCTGCTTGAAATGCTTTGTTCAGCTACCAAGAGGACACAGATCAGCCTTTTAATTCCAAAGTGTTGGTCTTTTCATAACAATAAATCTCATTGTTTCCTGATAACCCCCAACGACCCCAATCATATACCTATAGTCCATGCATCGAAAAGTGCTTTGTGCCTGATACACACGAGGGAGTTGGAGCCTTTAGTTGCCTCCCTTCCCTCCCCTCACACTATTCCTCTGTAGCCTTAACTGGGTCAATGTTTTTTAACAACTAGACAGATATTTCTAAGTAGAAAGTGGTGACAAGGAAGCTGCCTGCCGAGGACAGAGAGCTCCAGAACCGGAAAGGGAACAAACCGCAGCCCCCTATACACCTTGATGAAGGTGTCGATCTCAATCCGCCTTCGCTTGGCCAAGGCTTCGATCTCGACCTGGCAGACTGAGCACACGTAGAGATGATTGACAGCTGGGCCCCCACCAAATCTAGACAAGAGACCAACAAATCCAAACAAAGGGCAGTCAGTGGGGCCGAGGCTTCACACAGATTCTAAGCCGCACTAACAGATCTTCAGCTGAAGAAGGTGCTCTGGATACTCCCGGAATAAAGGGCACAGAAGCAGGTCTCAAGGCTCCATCATTCCTACTTCAGAGCTGATCTAATTAACCATGTTCAAAAGTATCAACTATAGCTTTTGGAAAAGAGAAGGGTGGACTTCTTGGGATATTCCCTAATTACAAAGTTCCTAAGTATTCTAAGCACCCTGCTCTGGAAATGCTTGAGCTTCTGGAAACTAGGCAGGACACCCTATGAACCAAGTGTTCTTGTCCTGCAACTAAATAGAGAAAATCTCTGTAGCTGAGTAGATTAGAGGAGATTTATCTCCTAGGCTACCATTTCCCAAATGGTACAACACAGGGGATACTGCTGCATTACAAAACATATTATGAAGTTCTTTAGCAGTTTCTCATTAGGGAACAGAGAAGGAAGACCACCATCTTGGAATAATGGCTAGTATTTATGTATGTATGTTTATTTCTGCATTTTTTTTGGAGGGGGGAAGGCAGGGCAATTGGGGTTAAGTGACTTGCCCAAGGTCACACGGCTAGTTAAGTGTCAAGTGTCTGAGGCCAGATTTGAACTCAGGTCCTCTTGACTTCAGGGCCAGTGCTCTCTCTATTCACTGTGTCACCCAGCTGCCCCTCCTGCATTTATTCTTGTAAAGCTTGCAGCTGTTTGGAATCACTCTAAAGCAGTGGTTCTCAGCCTGTGGGTTACATTCAATTTAAATACGTCCTGCACATCAGACATTTACATTAGGATTCATAACAGTAGCAAAATTACAGTTATGAAGTAGCAACGAAAATAATTTTATGGTTGTGGGTCACCACAACATGAGGAACTGTATTAAAGGGTCGCAGCATTAGGAAGGTTGAGAACCACTGCTCTAAAGCAAAAAGCATTAATTAAGCACCTCCTATGTACCGGGAGTTGGGGATGCAAATAGAAAGAATGAAACAATCCCAACTCTCATGCATTCTTGCCTTTTTCCTTCTCTAATCCATACATCCCAACAAGTTCAATGATGTGGGCACAGCACAGATTACAAAAAGGTCAGGAAATGGTTATCAGCCCCTTCCTACAGAATCACAGAGAAACCCTGCTGGGATCAAGGAGTCTTACCTGTTGTAGAGATATTCCCATACGTTCTGGGGCAGGATCACCACAAGATCATCAATGTAATGGTATTTATTGGGTGGGATTCCTACCAAAAACAAGGAGAGAAAGTGAAGGGCTTAGAGCCATCACTCAAGGTCATTGCCAAGATCTGAGTTTCTCATTGGTTTGTCCTGATCTGGTGCCCTACCTACCTCCATGAGAACAGAGGAACGTGTGGTTTGTAATGGGCCCTGGTTCAGCAAATGTGTTGAACTTATTGAGCCACTCACGGGAGATGTAGAATTGGAGCAAGCTGGGCTCCTTCACGGTGGCCAGGGCCACCACACGCTGGCGCTCCCGCACTGCCTCCTCACTGCTCTTCCTGCCGAGGAAGAAGCAAAAACAGAACTCAACTGGAGTGTTGTGGCCACTGCTACCGAAGACACACACCCAGCTGAGGGGAACAGGGGGCATCTAATGCTCTTAAGGGAATTCTGTCTCCGCCCAGCAGGGGTCAGCACTGCTAGAAGTCATGGGGCACCAGGGGCCAGAAGCCCTTCCTCTCCCATCCGGGCAGAGCTAGCGGCTATGGACACAGGAGCAGGACTCCAGACCAGTCACACAATGCCTTCCGGAGTCATGGAGAGTAGGGGTTTTTAACTCCATTCCCCAGGATGTCGCTCCATAAACATCTTACCTATAAAAGAGGACATAAGCCTCTGCATTCTGGACCACTGTCTCATGGACTTCTGTGACATACTGATCATCAAACTCATACCACTGGCCATTTATGACATTCTGACAATAGGCGATGTAGTGCCCACCTACAGGAAAAGAGAAAGGTCATGGAGACACACACAGGTTTTAAGGGAAAAGATCTAGAATAACAGCAGCAGGAAGGCAAGTTCAAAAACAGACTGGTCCGGCTGTTTATAAATGGGCCCATCATTCTAAGAAGGGATGAGATAACCAGTGATGAGAGATGCTGTAAGAAGCTGTCCCTTTGGCCTGAACACTGGAATGTGGGCTGACTTACTGCCTGCTGTACCATGATGGCAGATGACAGATAAGAGGTCATAGGTGGTGATCTGGGAGACACACTCCTTGGCAAGGAAGGGCTGTAGATCAAGACCTTCCAAGGGGAAGGAGACGTGGCTGTTGATTTTGAATGAATACATCACTTCATGTCGAAAACGCTTCAAATGAATGCACAGGATCTAAAAAAAGGAGAAAAAAAACCCCAACAATGATATTCCCAGAACTCAGACAGACATGAGGCTATGTGAACTCTAGATAGTCTAACAGAAAATCTTTGCAAGCTTCTGGCAATCCCTTAACAATGCTTCAGTCAGGATTCCTTATATTCTTTTTGATCATTCAGACAGAGGCCTTAAAAGACAAATAGAAGTATTCACAAAAAAAATCTAGGACCTACTGAATTATATGGTTTAGAACCCAAGGTAGTTTGGATTTTTTTTGTTTCCAGGAGAAAAGTTATGATAAAAGACCTGCCCTTTCAAACTTACCACAAGAACAGATACTTGATAAAATCAAGATGAACTAACCCATTTGAACTTGACTTGGTCACTATTTTTTTTTTGTCTTTTTGGAGGAGGGAAGGAAGGGCAATTGGGGTTAAGTGACTTGCCCAAGGTTACACAGCTAGTAAGTGTTGAGTGTCTGAGGCTGGATTTGAACTCAGGTCCTCCTGACTCCAGGGCCAGTGCTCTATTAGTTGGTCACTTTTTAAAGAAAATGAATGAGATGCCATTATAGGGTTGTAGCCATGTTAAGGAGTGTCTGTTGCTAAACTGGCAAATCTTCTGAAGGCTGTGCTACAATATCCTACTAGCGACTTTACTGCTACTGGGAAATACAAAGTACTTTTAGAAGCAGATCTATTTACCCAAACTCTGGGTTTTGTGAGTCCTTTTAAGGACTCCAGCAGAATCGTGACCAGAAGCAAAGCAAACTGATAACGTGAGCACAGAGTAAAAGTCTGTGCTATTTGCAAAGAGGGTTTTTCCTTTCCTCCCTGAAGAAACAGATGTTGCTTTCAGGGACTTTAGGCCGAACCCAAAGGAAGGCCCCTTCTTTTCTGCCAGTTAGAGAAAGGGTTTCTTCTTTCAGTGGGTCTCCTTTTCTCCTTTCTACCCTTGCTGGCTTGTGGGAAACAAATTTTAAAAGGACAGAGCCAAGGGAAGAGCAGGGCTCCTCCTCTACTCACCTCGGGTAACTGAAGAACTTTACAGTATTTCACTCCATTGCGTAATCTAAGAAAGACACAAACCACCAAGGCTCCATGTGAGGCAAGAAGCACTGAGTGCAAAAGGTGGGTATGAGCAAGGTCTAGCTGGACTCTTCCTGTACCCTTAGGCGTCTCCTGGGTTATCAATAATCGGTTATTCAGATCAGCTTAAATAGCAAGAGCAAGGAGCCAATGGAAACAGATGAGGACGGGCAAGGAAGGAGGCTAGGGAGAAGTCTCAAAGGAAACACACACTTACTTTTTACATCGTTCACAGCTATACATGTTGTCCCCTGGAGAGAAAAAAATAAAGGAACTGAGGAAATAGAAAACCAAAGTCGAAATCATAGTTGAATCATAAAAATCCTTGTTTCACCTAATGAATGAGACCCTTGCCAGCAGGGAGACCGCAGGAAGCAAAGGATGGTTACTGACTTAACCCACCTCTGTGGCCAATGCAGGCTGGACAAGAGAAGCCACCCCCACAGGTTGGGATGAGAAGGAAAAGAAGACCAGCCTATTTATTGCTGTTCTTTTGTCAAAGCATCAGTGACAACATGTTGCTCTGACAGTTCTAGAAACTACCAAAGCAAGACCTCCACAGACTTTTCTCAGTTTTTACATGCAAAGTAACACTCACTGGACAGAGGGACCAAGCAGCCTTTCTTAACATTGGCTGACTACAAGTGAAATGGATTCCCTCCCTTCAAAGCTACAGCTCAACTCACCCTTCAACTCATCAGCAGCAAAAAAAGCAGCAAGACAGTCCTCCAAGGTTACAACAGGACCCCAAAACCAGCTGGGGATGCAAGATACCACAAACCTAAGAAGGGTGAAAGACACGTGACCCCTTACTTATCAGCACCATTTCTGAACTGGTCGGTGGTAGATGTATGTGGCAGAAGGGACAAGGAGGAGGTTTGTAGTTAGGGAAACGATCTGAAACCAACCATTATCTTTACAAACAAGACAGGTAGGAAGAGGGAAGAAGGGATGCCAAGAACTCCCCAATTTACTTCATAGGATGAACTAAAGACGGTACCGTCGAATATAGTCCATGATGAAGGCGATCCAGCCCTGCGACGTGTAGCTATCCCCACATGCCCCTGGTTTGGCTGGCACGTTCTGGTAGATGGCTGAGTGCAGCTTGGCCAAGTCCTCCTTCCCTGGGATGGGCAGTGACAGATCCTGAAATGTCTCTACAGTGGTGGATACCTGCCAGGGGCAAATGAAATGAGTCTGTTTTTGGTACTACCTGGCCCAGTCTCCTGACCTGAGTAGTGATTGTTGTGTGATAATAGTGGGAAAGTACAAACCAAACCCAGCTGGGAAATTTCTGCCCTGAAATCACTCCCATTCCTGCCCAAATCAAGAAAGACTTCCAAATTAAACCCCAGTCATCTAAAGCTGGAGCAGTATGATTTCTAGCAGCCTTAGGAGCTGGAGTGAAAGGGTCTTTAGTCAGAGTTCTTTGGGACAAATATCACCAGGCCTTTCATTCAAAACACAAAAACCCTTTGGATGAATCAACTGGATCCATGTCTGGTGACCTTCTGCTTCTAGAGATATGGGTTCTAGCTCCATTTTTTCTACCTGTTATTCCTTCATAACTTAAAAGCTGTTTTGGGGAAGATGAATGTAAGTATGAGAAAATTAGTCTAATTCAGATAAGGGGAAAAAGTATCTGAGATAGTATCGTTCATCAAAAAGAACTTATGGTAGAATGATTATGTCTCATAATTAGGAACAAGCCCAGCTATCTTATTACTTTATCGTTGGCAGCAGTTTCATGGTTAAAGAATGCTTGTGGCTGACGTACTCTGTCACAGGTGAGGCACTGCACCAGGCTGAGTATGGAGCCATCAAAGATGTCTGAGATGACACTACGGTACCGAAGCTCTTTCTTCTTTTTCCCAGCAGCCAGCACCTGGGCTAGGGAAGAACAAGCCACCAGGTCTGTCATCTGCACAGACAGCCCCTGTCCAGGAGCCATGACATGGGCACGGTTTAGCTGAACAAATCCAGGCTTGGGAATCAGGACATCTGGATTCAAGTCTGGGTTCCTACCAGGGGCTTGCCATGTGACCTGGGACAAGTCTTAACTTAACAAGTGCTTAACTTCCCTGGATACCAGTTTCCCAGATGCAAAATGGGGATAAATCTGATCCTCCTGCTTCACAGAGCAATAAAATAATGCTCAAGAAGCACTCAGAATTTGGAAAGAATAGTGCTCCTCAAATTCAAGTTACCATGGAATAGTGTTTAGCTTGGGACTCAGTACCCTGAGAACTACAAAGGACCAAGAGAAGACTCAGGAGGGCAACACAAAAGGAAGAAAGTTGGAAAATGGGATCCATTCAAGGAATAAGGCTGAGTCTGGATAGGGGAAGCTGGCAGAGCAATTAATGAGTCTCCAGACGTGAGCTCTACCTATTGGCAAAGGGGATGGACTAGATGTCCTGTGGACACTGCACACAGTCCACAAATATTCAGATTGTTCTTCCAATCTTCAGGAGTAGTTTATATAATGAATCTGTACAAATTTAATATCTTTTTCTCAACCTATATCGGGAATGAAGCCAATAATGTGAGTGCTACAATCTCTAGCAATCACACTACAGATGACAATATTACAGCCAGCCCTCTGCTTTTGAGTACCTTTCTTGAGTACGTATGATGGTCCCACCCGCACAGGGCTAGAGCGAGGTGGGCTGCTCGACAGCTTGGAGTGTGCCTCGTGGTGGATGGGGCTGCAAGGGCGGGAAGAGCAGCGCATGGAGGCATCGTTATCTGGCTCTAGGGAGAGAAAGAGGCCAAGCTGTGGAGCCAAAGGGCTCCCCACAGCTATTTCAGAGGTGGGACTGGCTGCCTGCAGGTCTGGCAGTTGACAGGGTGCCTGAGGGGGAAGAACATACTATTGTGCCATAAGCAGAATCAAACCACAGCTCCAATTATTTCCCCAAATTAAGTACTACTACACCAGTAGCTCTCAACTCTACATCACAGGTTGGCTCTCCCACCACCACAGTGGGAAAAACAATACCCCTCTGGGATGGTGGATGCTACAAACATATGGTATTTCACCTTTTCAACTGAGGTTTCTCTTCCCTCTGCACCATCCCTGTCAGAAACAGAGGCACTCCGGGCTGTGTATCTGTACCTGGTGTCCTACACGGGCTGGTGGAACGTGGAGAGGGGAGGGCTTCGGTGGGGCGATCGTCGATGGCAGTGATGGTGGTATCAACATCTGCATCCTCATCAACTTGTTCAGAGCTAGTTCGCTGGTGGCCCCAGGAGAATTTTCTGTCCTTCATCCTTTCCTTCTCTGAAATCCCCCTGCCTGCTTCATCCTGGATCAGCAACTCAGTCTCTGCCAGGGTGTTGCCCATGCCCACCCCCCTGCCTTGGCCATCCCCCTCACCCCTATCACTGCTGGAGTCACAGGAAAGGAATTCATCCTCTGAAGGGCTACGGTCGCCCTCTCGCTTCTCTTCCGAGTCACTGGAGTCGGAGTCCCTCACATCGGCTGCCACTGGCTCTTTGAGCTCTTCATGTAGTTGGTCCATCAAACAGCGGAGGAACTCTTGGGTATCCTGCCAACCAAGAACAACAGTGAACACACTGAGTTTCCCTGGGATACCGAGAGATGATGCTAGGTTCAGTGGGGTTCATGTGGACAATTAATGTTAAAAGCCACTCTGCCTCTTTAGTGTTCCTGAATGCCAAGGGGGACATACAAGAGCTAGTGCCAACCTGGCAACCCAAGAAACAGACCAGTCTATTGTAAACAGACCAGCTCAGAGAACAAATAGATGGCCAGGATCCTTGATCCAAATAGCAACTATAGGGAGGAAAACTGGGTCTGCACTTATTTTCTTTTTGAGGAAATGAATTGTTACAAAGAGTAATATTTTTAAATCACTTGACTAATGTTAAGGATGGGAGGAGGTATGTAATCCATCAGGCTACATGGAAAGGTGATTTAAAGACCCAGAGTGGCCTAGAACTTGTCTCTGTACAAGACAGTACAGAGCACCTAGACAGGACATGGGTTGTCATGTGTGTGGAACAGTAGTTCAGCCAATGAGGCTGTACCATAGAGTATGTGGAGGAAAGAGATGTATAAGAGAACTGGAAAATTCAGAAGGAGTCAGGTTGGGGAAAGTTTTAAATATGAAAGAGAGGAGATGAGAGGATCCAAGAGGATAAGGTTACCAACAGTGTCAGAGGTCAAAGAGTCATCAAGGATTGAAGGCTGAGAAAAGGACATTAGATTTGGCAATTAAGAGCTTGCCTGGACTTGAGAGAGTAGTTTCAGTTGCATGATGAGGTCAGAAGCTGGAGTCACAGGAGAGAAAATTTTTTTTTACCAGAGTTCTAAAATATTTAATACAGTAATTAAATTTATCCGAGTATTTAGTAAGTACATATATGCTTAGCAGAGACCTTTTCCTACATTTCCTTTAAAACTAAAAGGTAAAACTAAAATCAAAGATCCAGAAAGGGGCGGGGGAGGAAAGCAAAGCACTTTACTAAAGGGGGGAGATAAGGCTTAATGGGCAGAAGCAGGTACAATTCTACCAGGCCTAGCTTCTCCTTGGGGCATGAAGAACTCTGTTCCTTTCCTGTGACCTCAGTGGGGGACAGAGAAAGCTCCTCACTTCACTGCCTGGCTGATGGGGGTTGAAGAGGAGAGGGGTGTTAGAGAGGGCAGTGCTCAAGCCTATGGTGAGCCCCAAAGCAGCAGCCACGTTCAAAGATTCCTCAGAATCATTATGGACACAAAATAAGGCTGAACCATCACCAGCGAGTATGTGGGAATTATACAGAGGGTTCCGTTCTCCACTGTAGCAGTGAAAATCACAGGCCATGAGGCAGGCAAAGGTCAGGGATTTGAACCTAATGAAGTATCAGGTCAATTACAGCTTGGAGAATGTTTTGATGCGTTGGCTGTCAGCATGCCCCTAATGCTGGAATCAGGCAGCCTAAAAGTCACTTGTGCTTGTCACTGTCATCTCCCCCCGCCCCCCAGTCACGTGGCTCCTACCCTCCTCACAACTCCAAGCGCTCTTCAAAGTTACCAAGGACCTGCCTCTCCTTTACCAGATCTCATGGTCTTCTTTCAATGCTAATCCTTCTTTGCCTCAACACAGTGTTTGAGACTGCTGACCACCTTCTCCTTCAGGGTCTTTCTTCTTTCAGAATTTCGTGGCTCTTGTCTTCCTAATTGCTTCTTCTAATTTCTTTTGCTAAATCTCACAGTGACTGTAACCTTTATTCTTGCCAACACTATCACCTCTCCACTAACTCCACTCTCCTCCCTTAGCAAACCAGTTTCAATTCCACACAGTTCTAAGACAGTCTCTTATGCTATCAAAGATCTTGCCCTGCTGAGCCTCAGGCCTGGATCACTCCCACACCCACAGTCACACCTCCGCTTCCATTCTGCTGCCAAACAAAACTGGAGAAAGGCATGAAACTGTGCAAACTTGATCCACTGCAAAGTGAAGTGGAGGGCCCAAACCTGGACATCTTCCTTACCTTACTAGACAACAGCAACTTTCCCAAACCTTCTCACTCCCCATCAAACCTCCAGTAGCTCCCCTTTCCCCACCCAACTGACATCTGTAAATAAACTTGAGACATCTGTAAATAAACTCTAAAAGAGTAGCCTCTACTTCCTTTCTTCTCAACTCCATACATCCTGGCTTCTGACCTCATAATGCAACTGAAACTACTCTCTTGAGTCCGGGCAAGCTCTTAATTGCCAGATCTAATGTCCTTTTCTCAGCCTTCAATCCTTGATGACTCTTTGACCTCTGACACTATTGATAACCTTATCCTCTTGGATCTTCTCCTCTCCTCTCTTTCATATTTAAAACTTTCCCTAACCTGACTCCTTCTGACTTTTCCAGTTCTCTTATACATTTCTTCCCTCCACATACTCTGTGGTACAGCCTTATTGGCTAAACTACTGTTCCACACACATGACAACCCATGTTCTGTCTAGGTGCTCTGTACTGTCTTGTCCTTCACTCCTGGCATGCTCTCCCTCCTCACTTCTGCCTCTTAGACTCCTGGATTTCTTTAAGACTCAGTTCCAAATAACCTTCTAGAGGGAGAGTCGAGTCAAAATGGAAGAATGAAGAGTTTAAAATGACAAACTTCCCCCAAAATCTCTTCTACAAAACAACTACAGAAAATACCAAATCAAATTCTGAGAGGAAAAGCCAACAATAAAATCACACTGAGTCATTTTTCTAGCCCAGGGTAGCTTTGGAAGACCTAAGAAAGAAAGAAAAGTCTTTGGATACTGGGGTGGGGGTTGGCTGAGAGTGTGTAATAGTGGAAGAACTACTGGCTATGGGTCTTGGAGAAGGCAGCCACAGCAGTGACATCAGGAGCCCAACACAGAGTGACAGTAAGGGGACTGAACACCAAGTGAGAAAGAGATTCCTGGGGACCCTGTGATAATAATGGGTGCAGGTCAAGCACCATTTGGAAGCTCTACTGCCCATTACTCAGTTCTGGGTTACAGTTTCAAGGTGGAGAGGAGAGGTTGCATTTATGATTACAAGGGAGTAGTGGGCAGGAAGGTGGTTAGAGCACTGGGCTTAGAATCAGGAAGGCTCTTTCATGAGTTAAAATCCAGCCTCAGATACTTACTAGCTGGGTGACCGTGGGCAAGTAACTTAACCCTGTTTGCCTCAGTTTCTTCACCTTAAAATGAGCTGGAAAAGGAAATCGTAAACCACTCTGGTATCTTTGCCAGGAAAACCCTATACAAGGTCATGTAGAGTCAGACACAAAGAACTGAATAACAACCAAAGGGGCTCTACCTAGGTAAAGACCAGTGCACAACCTCTACTCAGATCACACTACCTTAAAAGCAGGCCCTCAGACCTAGTGATGAAAGCAGCAGAACACAAATGACTGAAGTTCAGGTCAGTCATCTGTCCCTGAGATACACAGAGTTCAACTGTAATACAAAGTAAAGAAATAGGTTGGAAAAACGGACAAACAAATAAAAAGGTATCTGACCATAAAAAAGCTTCTATGGTGACAGGGAAACTCAAGAGACAAACTCAGAAGATAATGACTTAAAAACATCTACAAGCAGAGCCCCCCCTCAAGGAAAAATGAAGTTTTGACAGAAGCCAAACATGAATTCTTAGAAGAACTAAAGAGATAAAAAAGAGGAAAAAGAAAAAAAAAGATTTAAAAAATCAAATAATAGAGGAAAATCAGGAAAAGAAATGAGAGCTATTCAAGAAAAGTATGAAAAGAGAATTAACAGCTTGACTTAAAAAGAGGTACTAAAAATAATGATGAAAACTATTCCTTAAAAATCAAAAGAGGAGCCAAGATGACAGAGTAAAGACAGAGACTTGCCTAAGCTCTCCCAAATTCTCCTCTAAACAACTTTAAAATAAAGCCTCAAAATAACAGAACCAACAAAAGAACGGGGTGAAACAATTATCCAGCCCAAGACAATTTAGAAAGTGATCAGCAAAAAGGCCTGTCTCACTGCAATGAGCACGCAGTGCAGTCAAGCAGCAGGCCCTGGGGATGACTGAATCAGTAGTGGTAGCTTCTGGAGTTCTCAGCCCACAGACAATAAGAGAATGGGACAACCAGTCTGAAGGAGATTACAGGGGACCCTTTGTTGGGAGTGAACGCACAACTCTGTTGCATTGCCCATATGCGGGTCTGGGTCACAGTCCCAGGGTGAGGAGTACCAGAACACTAGAATGTGGAGCTGCAAGGGAGTGGGGCCTGTGGTCACAGTTCCATGGCAGAAAAGAGTACTTTTGGTCACTCACAGACCAGAGCACAGTGACCACACCTCTCCTTAGATTGTACCAAGTTGGAAGAACTGAAAAGTTATAGACCCCCCAAATGACCCAATGGAAAAAGATGTATCAAAAAAAAATTATCGAAGAAAAGAACTCTATAAACACTAGAATTGACCCAAGTGAAAAGGAAATACAAAAGCTTACTAAAGAAAATGATTCCTTAAAATTAGAATTGGGCAAATGGAAACTAATGACTCTATAAGACATCAAGAAACAATAAAACAAAATCAAAAGAATGAAAAAAATAGAAGAAAATGTGAAATATGTCATTGGAAAAACAAATGACCTGGAAAATAGATCAAGGAGAGATAATTCAAGAATCACTGTACTACCAGAAAGCCACAATCAAAGAATGAGCATAGATGTCATATTTCAAGAAATTATCAAGGAAAACTGCCCTGACATCCTAGAACAAGAGGGTAAAGTAGAAACTGAAAGAATCCACTGATCACTTCCTGAAAAAGATCCCAAAATGAAAGATTCCTGGAGTATTATAGCCCAATTCTAGAGCTCCCAGGTCAAAGAGAAAATATTTCAAGCAACCAGAAGGAAACCATTCAAATATAATGGAGCTACAGTCAAGATAACAAAGATTTAGCAGCTTCCATATTAAAGGAGTGGAGGGATTGCCATACAATAATCAGAAAGGCAAAGGACCTAGGATTACAACCAAGAATCACCTACCCAGCAAAACTGAGTATAATCCTTCAGGGGAAAAAATAGACATTTAAAGAAATAGAGGACTTTTAATCACCCCTGATGAAAATGCCAGCTAGCGCTGAATAGAAAATTTGATTTTCAGATACAAGACTCAAGAAAAACATAAAAAGAAAAACAGAAAGGAGAAATCAGAAGGGATTCACTAAGGTTAAATTGTTTATATTCTTACATGGGAAGATGATACTTGTAACCCGTAAGAACTTTATATTATTTTTTTTAATTTTTAAAAAATTTTTATTATAGTTTGTATCATTCATTTCCACAAGATTTTGAGTTACATATTTTCTCCCCGTCCCTCCCCCACCCACCGCCCCAAAACAGCCATCCCGGTGCGTCCCCCCTCCCC
>CM053581.1:226372550-226412614 GCA_028627135.1 Pseudochirops cupreus
ATAACCCTTTTAGAAAAAGAAATTGAACAAAAGCCAAAAATGAACCCCACTAAGATAAAAAAAAAAACCCAGAACCAGATGGATTTACAAGCAAATTTTACCAAATATTTAAAGAACAAAAACTGCAATAATATATAAACTGTTTTTTAAAAAATAGGTACCTAAAAAATTTTACCAAATTCCTGTATGACACAGACTGTTTTAATATCTAATCCAAGGAAAGCAAAAACAGAGAAAGATAACAGACTCAATTTCCTTAAGGAAAACTGATGTAAGAATTTTAAAGCAAGATTACAGCAATATATGACAAAAATCATGCACGATAACCACACTGGAAAATGAGGTGATGTTCACTAACTCAGGAATAGATGAACAAGTTATGGTATACGATTATGATAGAATACTACTGTGCTATAAGAAATGATGGCAGGGGCAGCTAGGTGGCGCGGTAAATAGAGCCCCTGCCCTGGAGTCAGGAGGACCTGAGTTCAAATGTGACCTCAGACACTTAACACAAAACTAGCTGTATGACCTTGGGCAAGTCACTTAACCCCAATTGCCCTACCTTCCCCCCTCCAAAAAAGTAAAAAAAAGAAAGAAATGATGGGGATAGTCTCAAAAAAACCTAGACAGACTTATCTGAACTTATGCAAAGTGAACAGAACCATGTGATGTATAAAAAGTTTGATAGATATAGTTTCTGGGTAATTAATCATTTTATTAATAATGCTACCCTATTATTAACAAAAGGGTGGTCATTCGGTCATCTCTCTTAGACCAAAGACCCTTCGTGAAACCCACTCAACACTTATATGCCCTTGGAAGAGTGGATGTTTCTGAGGCAGAAATCAATTCTGACTGGTTAACAATTAATAAGATTGAATATTGTAATGAGAGGTGGACCTATTCTACTGGGGGTCTGGAGCACATGACTTTGATCACTCAGGTTTGGTTAAAGAGAATTATCTGTATACATATACCCATCTGACAAAAGGGAAAATCCACATTTTCCCAGACCTGTCAGAGTGAAACACAATGGGCTGAAATCCATCAATTCACTTAAGTTTAATTTTTTTTTAACAGATCGGAGTTCTCCCTCTCATTTTCAGTCCTGCACTTCAAAGGTTACCTGAGTAAGCTACGGAGGCTAATTTCTGAATGAGAAAGTAGAAAAGGGAAAAAACATCGATCCTAATTCAATAATTAATTATTAAATATGAGATAAATAATCATTTCTCTCAACCACAAAAACAATGTACATAATTAATGGAACTATTGTGACAATAATTAACTGTGAAAGACTTAAAAACTCTTATTAATACAATGATCCACAACAATTCTAAAGGATTTATCACGAAAAATATCATCTACCTCCAGATTAAGAACTAATGGTCTCTGGGAAGCATATTTTTTCTCTTCATTTTATTTTTTCCCCAACATGGCTCATGTGAAAATGTTTTGTTTGACTTCATATATATAATGGATGTCATATTTCTTGCCTTCTCAATGAGTGGAGGAGGAGGGAGGGAGGGAGAAAATTAAAAACAAACCAAATAAAACTTAAAACAATGAGCATCTACAGGAGGCTTTTCTCAATCCCCTCACCTGCTAGTATTCTATACTCTAAGCTTACCTTCCATCTACTTCTCATGTATCTTATATGTAGCTATTTTTATGTACATAAATCTTCTCCATTAGAATGGACTACTCTTTGGTATCCTAAGTGATAAACACAATGCCTAGTATATTTTATTGTTGTTAAGTCAATTAGTCATGTCTGATTCTCTGTGACCTCATTTAGGGTTTTCTTGGTAAAGATATGAGGGTAGTTGCCATTTCCTTCTCCAGCTCATTTTACAGATAAGGAAACCCGTGGTAGAGTTTAGTGACTTGCCCAGGGTCACACAGCTAGCAAGTGTCTGAAGCCCTATCTGAACTCAAATCCTCCTAATTCAAGGGCTGGTGCTTTATCCTCTGCACCACCTAGCTGCCCTATCCTACCCTCTATGTGCCTAGCACACAGTAAGCACCTGATAAATGCTTGATTGGTTACAATGCTTTGACAAATTAAATTATAATGAGTTAATTTTGGTTCAAACTAGTTCTAGATTTTAAAGAAAGAAAAATAATTTGCGGGTTTGGTTCAGGATTCAATGACTTAGTGATGTTTATATTATATTTCTTAACCCTAAATCTGGTTAAAGTCTTTGGACCAATCACATATCACAGGCCTTGCACTGGACTCCTCAGATGGCCTACCTGCTGGGCATAACCTCGGAACATGGGATTGACCAACTTGATTCCATGAGACAGACTGGTAGGCACCACATAGCTCGGCCTATGAAAAAAGAAGATACATTTCTCATCTTGCTCCCCAAAGGACAATTCAATCACTCAGAAGAAGACAGGGCCAGGAGCCACACAAGTCTACATGCAGAGATACAGTTACATGTGGCCTTCTAGGCCTTCTGAGAGAGTTCAAATTTTACAGAACAAACCCTTTTATTCAGGGGATTTGTTCTGTAAAGTTTGGATTCAGTCAAAGGGCTGCACTTGAGGACCTAGAGGGCCACATGTTCATATTCTAAACAATGTCTTCTCCGGCTGTACTGGCAGCAGCGAATAGTGTGGGCCAAAAGAAGGACGACATTAAGGCTCTCTTTAAATTACCGAAGACCCCATCCCTGCAGCTGAAGGACTCTGAGGTTCCAGGACAAGTGTCCTGTTTTGGACCATTTAGACCTTTGATTTCCCTTGGGAAGTCAGTTCTACTTTAAGCCTTCTGTCAAGTTAGTCCTATCGACATACTTGTAAAGAATCATTTTTTAAAATACTGGCTCAAATCAAAGTGAAGTAACCTCGGGTGACCCTCTGACCTGTTGTCCTCACTCCCTCTGTAAGGTCCCTTCTAGCTCTCAACCAGCAATGATTTATCTGTACCCCATGTTACTCATTTGAGCTCTGTGTGGTCACAGAGAAAAGTGAGTAGCATATCTGTCTGTCCACTATGCTATTTACTTGGTCCTCTAAGACATCTTAACATGCCTAATGAAGCCAGAGACCTTTTAGAGATATACCTTTCTCAAACCCCCGTCACAAATATTATCATGCCCATTTTATAGACAAGGAAAGTGAGGCACGCCAAGGTTATAGGCTTTGCCCCAATCCCCCAGTCAGTCCATGTCAAAGCCTGGCTCCAAGCCCACTCATCTTTACGCTACCTACACTATTTGTTCTTTCTCACACAAAATATCAACTATTATCAGCAGCAGCATCTAACACATGAATAAATGATTGAACTTTTTAGTGTAATGATGATGATTAATATATTCATTATAACTAAAATACATGTCATTTCTATAATGTGTTAAAATGTGCCAAAGTCATTTACATACAGGTAATATTGTCCCCATTTCAGAGATGAGGAAACTCAGACTCAGAGACTTGCCCAAGGTCACACAGGTATTATGTGTCAGTGGGAGAATCTGAATAAAGGTCCTCTGAACTCAAAGGCCAGTACTCGGATGACCACAACACAATGCCTCTTTAAGATGAGAGAGTATAATACATAGGGGTCTCCCTATGAAAGGTCCCATAAATCCCCCCCCCAAAAAAACCTGTGATTTCATCAGTGAAAGGAGCTACCAGTGGTGGAATGTCAAAGTCCCTCAATCCATGTAGCTGTTCTGCAACTCATTGCCTTTGAGGCCTGCCAAGGGCACTGAGGGCTTCAATGTTTACCAATGGTCACACATCCAGAATGGGACAGATCTCCTTGACACTGAGGTCAGCTCTCTAAATTACCAAAGAGTTCTTGACTATGGCTTAAGGGCTAAGAGCTAACTAGGACCTAGGGCTAATTTTTGTTCATTTAGATCTCTGACTTTTCTTTGGAAGACAGACAGCTCTACTTTACAGAGTTGTCCTGTCTCACTAAGAAGTTATTCGAGGGAAGTAACTTGAAGCAAGGAAAATGGAAAAATGACAAAATTCCACCCACCTTCGAGGCTACTATAGAGCCAAGTCTCAGTCAATTCAACTTGAAACAGTAGCGTCAAAAGGAAAAAATTGACATATATTGAGGAGCCACCTTCTCTCTCTCCTCATTTGCCCGAGTTAGAAACACACTCACCGCTTCTTGTGCCAGACCTCTGAGACCAGCTTCTGGTAACTTTTGCATAAGGCTGGTTTCTTGTCAGTTCGCACCAGTCCTCCACACTCCAAGAAGAACTGGGTCAAAGGGGGACTAGAGAAGAAGTAAAGACAAACAAGAGTGAATGAAGAGGAAGAACACATGTGAATTCACTAAAGAAATGACTGGTAAGATTAGCAGGAAACCTCATGGCACAATATGGTGGGAAGAACACTGGATTTCATGGCACAGCAGTACTAAGCTCAAGTTGTGACTCTGGCAAAAACTAACTGTGACCTTGTGAGGAGAGAGAGCTGAGGCTGCAGAGCCATCAGGAGGCTGCTGCAACAGGCCAGGTGAAAGTGGACAAATCACCATATGAACTAGGGTGGTATCTATGAGAGTAGAGAGGAGGGGAATGGATGAAAGGGATGTCACAGAGGTAGAATTGACAAGATATGAAAAATGACTAGTTACGTGGACTGAAGGGCAATGAGGAGTGGAGGATATTCATCTACAAGAGATCAACCTCTCTTCTGAGTCAGAACAGGTCCTTCCCAGAGCAGGTTCTGCTCCTGCTGGCATGACAAAGCTCTAAAGCCCAGAGGAGGGGAGTCAAGAAAACTCTCAGTGACAAACTAGATTTTGCTGCCTCCTCTAACTCCTTCAGACTTGACCTCCATTGATCTTGTTTCCTCCCAAAGGAGCTCTCTGGCTGTGTCCCTGTTGGCATATTTCTTTACAGAGTGCACCCCAGCCCCCACACCAAGATCTTCATTTGTTTCTCTGCCCAGTGCCTTGGAGGGGCCCTTGCTTCCTTGACTCAGTCTCCTACCAGCTCCCCAGGTGGTCTGATCACTCACCAGTTGGAGAGTGCCTGTAGGGCTGCATTCATGTAGCAGGAGTTCCCAAGGTTTTTCAAACCAGTCAGGCCTACAGAAGCAGGAAAGGGATGGAGGAGGGATGTGATAGGTCAGAGTTTCAAACCACAAGGACATATTCATCTTTCAGATTCAAAGTAGGTGGCTCTGCTTTTTCAGGTAGGCCATTACCTCGAGGTTTCAGGTCATCATCCTCAGACTCAGATTCCCCCTCATCAGCCACTGCGATAGGGACGGCTTTCAAAGGGTGAGAAGGCAATGGAGTCTCCTACATGACAGACCCAGAGGAAAACATCAGCAAGCCATAAACTTCACTTGAGGAAGCCATAGATATGTGTGCATCCATATATCATCTCTCTCTATATATCCATACATACACTCAGGTAAAAGCTTAAATGCAAGCACTCACTAGAAAGAGATAAAAAAAAGTAAGTTAATTTGCTAAGCAACATCACCTTGTGTTTCAACAATGCTCATCTCCAAAAAGCTCAGATTTTCTAGGAAAGCTAGGGGACAGGCAGTATTTAAGCCCTGCTAGAAAGGGGAATTCAGGCCCAAAAGAAATGACATGCCCAAGAACACACTGTGAATGTATATACACAAGAATACAATTTAAATTTCCCAGTGTTCAGTGTCATGTTTTGGCCAAAGCACTACAGTGTCCTTCAGGCTAAAAAAGAGCCAACTTTTTTTCACAGGATAATGTTAGGGCAAGTTGTAACGCCTAGCACACAGGAAGTACTAGAGAAATATCTGCAGACTGAATAGTGTGAGACCCACCTGCTCTGAGAACTTGGATGGTGGAGATGGTGGGTGTGCAGCCAACCTCTGATCCAAAAATACTTCCTTTTCACAAGCATAACACCATACACGGAATGTGGTGAGGTTCACAGTCAGATTGTGCTTTTTGGCCTACGAAGCCAAAGGAGTAGTTGAACAGTTATATAAGAATATGAGACTGAAGGACTTCCAGCTAGATGGACTCCTGCCACAGCCCAGCTTTGTGTAACTGCTAATAAAGGATCTGGTAAACTCCTGCGACAACTTAGTGACTGAGGGTTGTTCTCTTTCCTCCCCACACACTTAGAGGAGTTTGTAGGGCAGAGGTTCCCAAACTTATTTTGCCTATCGACCTCTTAAGAAAAAAAGTTACTCAGTGTCCTCCTAGAAATCTACTTTCTTTAACCCTTTAACTTTTTAAAAATTTGCATCATTTAAAAAATATATACACTTTAAAAAATTATCAATTTAATGATTTATTATAAATGTCAGTTTTTCCCTGCATTGAAATTTTGATGATACAATATTGTATCATGTAACTGTATAGTATCATATTGCAAACAAGTCACCACACATACATATTCCTGCCAATGCATGGTAGACCTCCTGACAATTCGCAACATGCTTGCTTGCCAACACCTGCTTGTTAAGACCTGTTAGCAGACTCAACCACTGACCAGTTATAACTTGCATTTTGTGTGTTTTATTTGGAAAATAATGTAATCACTATGATTTGAACTGTTACACAACAGAAGAAACACATATGAACGGTTTTTCAAAATTTTCTTACATTCTCTTTTTTCCTTATACTTCCATTGCCCCCTTATTTTTATTCAAAGCCCCCAAATTGCAAATAGCACCCCCCGGATCGTTCCAGTGACCCCCAAGAGGTGGTATTACCCGTTTTGGGAACCTATGCATAAGGGAAGGTTCACCTCTGCATGAATGGTGCTATGGTCAGCAAAAGATTCCCCACATCCAACATAAGGGCAAGCAACCTAGGAGAACAGAAAAGGAAATAAGAGTTAGTAGAAGCAAATGTTAAGTAGCTTATTAAATCCAGACAAAATAAATAGTTTCATCTTGAATGCTAGAAACAGCATCTAACTACTACACTCCTTCCTAACTTTCTCTCAATACAACCCTTAAATTGAACATTGTTGAGATTTTTTTTACCTCACAGTCTAAAAGTAAACTAAAACTGGGAATATCTAATTATCTCAGAAGATGAAGTACACATGATGGTGAATGTACAAAAAGAATCCTTTAAGCTTTAGGTCCTTCAAGGCCCTTTCATGGCCAATAACTCCCTCTTCCCCTATAGTGAAAAAGGCAGCAGCTACCACCCTTGTAGAGTGGCTACATTTTGAAGGTGTTACTATGGGAAGGGGGAGATACCCTGCTATGGTTCCCAAGCACGTCTTTTCTTCTAACCATTTTATCTCCATTAAAAGAGCCTTCTCATTCCCTGTTCTACTTCCTGTTTTGCAAAGGAGAGTGAAGAATGTCTTTTTCTGAGGATCTGACCCTTGATTTGAGATAGGGAACCAATCCCCAGAGTATGAGAGTAACTTCTCAATTTTAGAATATTCCTTTTGTAGACAGCAGAGAAAAGAGATACCTGGTATTAACCAAGGAGTGAAGGGTTTTAAATTCTTGTACTTGATGTTATTTATTGGTCTTTTTTTCCGACCTTCAATTTTCTTGTCACTCTGCCTGAGTTTATGCTATTTCTCCATACCTAGAATCTCTTCCCCAACTCCTCCAAATCTTACTGACCACTTCAAAGGCCCAATATGAATCCCATTTGCTTCATAAAGCTTTCTCTGACTACCCCAACCAAAGACCAATTTCACCTTTCTCAATACCCCTGTACCACTCATTTGTACCTCTCAGTTGGCACTTAATCATACACTGTTCTTCACTTTTCAAGGGACCGTCTCAATGAAATTAAAAGTTCATTTCTTATCACTTTCTATTGTCTTGACAGGCTTAGCAAGGCATATGCACACAGCTGGAGCTTACCATCTGGTCGACTGGCTACAATACAATAGGGTATAGCATTTCCTCAGGAGCTTCCCATCTTTTGGAGAAGAGCTGTGAATAAGTAACATCACGTGCCCTGAATTTCTTTTCCTCTGGTGCCCTCTGGACTTGGTTTCTGAGAACTACATCTGAGCTGATGGAATCTATTTCCTATTCAAAGGCTTTAGGGAGATGGCTTAGCCTAACCTGTGGACATCACTGGTCTGTGGAAAACCCCAAGGTGTTTTACCTGGAGACAGGCCCAGAGGTTCGGTCCTCCTGCTCCACAGGACTGGCAAGTCCCCTTTGTCCATGAAAAAGAAAAAGAATCTCTTTTGAGAAGGATGCATGAGTCCCCTCGGGACTTCTGCTTAAGTCTACGACTGACCCAGAAATCTTCCAGGTTTTGGTTGAGTCAGTTAGTGCAGGTCTACAAGGTGCCATCACTTCTGTTGTTCACTAGTAAAGAAATATTCAATTTCCCACTTTAAATATCTGCAAATCTCAACCTGATGAAATCTCCAGACCTGCCAACACGAAAACTCTGGGTTTTCCCACCAGCACCCCGGTATTCATATTACGCACAGCTCTGCAGTCCCAACACATGCAGTCCAAGAGTGACCTGTGACTTCAGACCTGAAACATCCCAAGAGGAAGAGGAACTATGCAGAAGCCCCAACCAAAAGGTCTATCCTCCAGAGCCAATGGAGAGCTGGACCACAGAATGTAAGAGCTATAAGGGACCTTACAAATAATTTCTGCATTTTATAGAGGAGGAAACTTGGGTCTAGAGAAAGGAAGTAACCCATCCAATTGAGTTCATGGCAAAGCCAGACTGAGTGCCAGGGCTCCTGATGTCTTGGGAAAGGCTTTTTCCACTATGATACCTACCTAATCATCCCAAGCATCGATACCTCAGTCTTATAATTTATACCAATGGTCTCCAAACTTTTATGATCATGAATCCCTAACACTAAAAATGTTTGAGCACATACTCTCAATATGCATATATTTACTTCTTTATGTATTATATACATGCATTATTGTACTAATAATTTAATATATTGTAAAACTTATGCAAAGATAAAATTTTTAAAGGATAAAATAAAGATTAATTTTTGATTCTGGAGTCAATAGGAAGCCACTGAAATTTATTGAGTAAATGAATGATACTGAGCTTTTAGGAAAATAATTTTGGTGGTTATGTGGAAGGATGGTTTGGAGTGGCAAAGACATTTGAGGATGGGAGACCAATTAGGAGACAATGCAATAGTTTGAGAAAGAGGTAATAAGGGTCTGAACGGAGGTGGTGGTAGTGTAAGTAGAGAGGTAGCAGTTAGGCTGAAACTACACAGAGGGGTATATGCTGTTGCAGAAGAGAAGTCTGGGAGCTTGCAGAGAAGAAGAAGTAGGAGAAGTTTTAGGGGGAAAGAGCAGATACTGAAGTATTGAAGACCCATGATGGATGGTAGGATGCAATCTATCTTCTTAATCTTCAAATGGTTAATCACATAATCCCTTGGGGTCAGGTCAAACCCTCTTTGGATTCCACAATTCCATATTAGTTAGTTAGTCAACAAGCATTTATTAAGTACTTACTTTGTACCACATACTTGCTAAGCACTAGGGATACAAAAAAAAGCGAAAATCTGGTTCCTCCCCTTAGGGAGTTCAGATTCTTAAGAGAGACAAAAGATGCAAGCAGCTACGTTCTCCTCAGATATATGTGTGTTTATGTCTACATACGCACATCTATGTATTTACTCACATTATAAATGGAAGGTAATATCAGAGGGAGGCTTTAGCACTGAGGGAAAGGGAATGGGAAAGGCCTCTGAAGGTGGTATTTGAGCCAAGTCTGTAAGAGTGAACACTCCAGGTGTGGAAGACAGCCAGTGAAAAGGTATGGAGTTGTGAGATCAAGTATTATGTGCAAGGACCAGCAAGAAGGTCAGTGTCACTGAATCACAGCATACATGGAGAGGTGGAAAATATAAAACCAGGCAAGGTTAAGTGCTTTAAATGCCAAATAGAGGATTTGGGATTTGATCATGGAGGGAGGTAATAGTGAGCCACTAGAATTAAATATGCAGTAGAGAGAAGCAGTTCTCACCTTGTGGGTTATGTTCAATTTGTAACAATGAAAATACATCTTGCATATCAGATATTTACATTACGATTCATAACAGCAAAATTACAGTTATGAAGTAGCAACAAAAATAATTTTATGGTTGGGGATCACTACAACATGAGGAACTGTATTAAAGGGTCATGGCATTAGGAAGGTTGCGAACCACTGGTAGGATATAACAGAGTGAAGAGGGGAGGGACTTGAGGCAGGGAGACCCACCACCAGGCTATTGCAATAGGCCAGGCATGAGGCGATAAGAGCCTGCACCAGAGGGGTGACATTGTCAGAAGAGGGGGATCTCTTATGAGAGATGGTATGAAGGTAAAATCAATGAGTCTTGGGAACAGATTGGATCTGGGGGACTGAGTGTGAGGAGCTGAGGACAAAACCTGCATTGTACACCTCTGTGACTGGACGGTGGTGTTGTTTTTGATAGAACTAGCCAAGTTTGGAAGAAGTGGTGGGGGTTGAATAAAATGAGTTCAGTTTTGGAAATGAGTTTAAGTTGTCTATGGCACAACTAGGATATGTCTGTAGCTAGATTTGAACTCAGGTGTTCCAGACTCCAGGCCCAGATCTCTATCCACTTTACCACCCAGGTGCCCCACGATGGCCAATGGGCAGATTTTGATTCAAGACTAAGGAACCTTTGTTAAAAAGAATTCATTAGGTAAGGACAGGTATTGGCTGCCAAATGAGAAGTACCTAGGAGTAATGTTTGATTAAAAGAACCTAAAAAGAACAAGTCACAGATTAATGAAAACACATAGGCTTTAATTTTGACAGAGGGGCAAACATTTTTGTTATAAGACTGCAGGTCTTATTATATGCCTCCAGAAGCTAATGATAGGAGAATAAGGCTGGCTGTGTGATCCTGGGTGATCCTTTCATCTTTTTACTTTTTTATTTTTTTTATTTTTATTTTTTAAAAATTTTTTTATTTAGTCATTTACTTTTAATTTATAAGATTCAGTTCCACAATCCCTTGAGTTTCAGATTTTCTCCCCTCCCTTCCCCCCCCACCCATGGTGGCGTGCGATCATGTACAGGATCTGCCAATACTTTCACATTGTACAATAGTTTGGTCACATAGAAGGGTTGTGACCAATGAGTGATCACTGGGAAAAGAAAAAAAAAAAAGCATAACCAGACATGAAAGAGAACGATAGCATGTTTTGCTTCAGTCTCCATTTAAACTATAGTCTTTCTATATCTTTCTCTGAGTTTAGGTATCTCCTTCCATCCTGAGGCTTGTGGAGTTGTCTTTAGCTGTGTGTTGTTGAGGATAGTCCCTTTTCATCTTTTTAAAAGGAGGAACTTTTTATGTTTCTAGAGAACATATAGCAGAGGCCTCAAACACAAAGCCCAGACAGTACCAGATAAAAATGTCATTGGGAAGTAGTTAACAAAACATATAAAAACACAACAGAACATAGATAATGTTAATACGTGGTTTTCTAAGTCAATATGTAGCTGGAAGGGATCCTTACCTACTCGTTTAGTGGCTGTTTCTATTTAAGTTTGATACTGCTGCTGTATGGCCTTAAAGCAAAAACATAAGATAATGCACACAATGCCTTCATTTTAAAGGTGAAGACTGTGAGGGGTTCAGAGAGTTTAAGGTGATCAATTCAAAATCAAACTGTAGTGTGGAAACAAAAACAATGTTGGTGGCATAGTTCCCAGTCCTGATCTAAGTTTCTTCCTCCACAATTCCTCCACTGCATCCCTCATGAATTCTGAGAGAAATTCCAGATCCCAGCAGGTTTTCATCAAAAGAGTAATTTTTCTTTGCTTAGTTTTAAAGATTATATAACATGTAAAACCAAAATCTAAGAAAGCATCTGAAAAAAAGCCCTGAGATTAAAAGGGATAATATAGTCACTGAGTTGGCAATCACTGACTAAAGGGATCCTTAATAAGTCTGGCCCTGAATGAAAATTTTTTAAATATTCTCTTTGGGGGCAATTGATGCTGCAGAGAGTGGAAACAAACACCAGTGATTCTCGACTGCTTTGGAATTTTAATGGTCTTTTTACCTTGTTTCATTTCACATCATACTTTTGTTCTCTAAGTGTTTTATTATTTAAAGTTAATTTTGTTTCAAGAATTTCATGACATTATTGGAGGTAAACAGAAAAACTCTAGGGGTGTCTGGGTCCCCAGAAAAGACAACTGGAACAGGCCACTCCAGGTATGTCCCCTGTTGACTACATCTCACCACACTACAGCTCTTCCATGCTGAGAGAGGTTGATGCTGCCACCTCCTTTCCACCCCACACTTCCTCCCTGTGCTCTCTTTCAGATATCATAGAACCTCTCTCATCAATTTATAGCCAAGATTCTGCCCCCCCCCCCTTCTACCACATATGAAAAAACCTCTCTTGTCCGTCTCCATTTGCTTTTTCCTGCGAAAAGGATGAAGCACTGAGTCAATGGAAAATGTACCAAAGCCTCATTTCTTCTTAAGAAGTAAAGGAGCACAAGATCCTCAGAATTATAAACTCTTAAGGGATGAAAAAGACCTTAAAAGTCTCTGAGTCCAAGCTCCCACACTAAGAATCCCATTTACAAAGATTCCTGGGAGATGGTCTCTGCTTAGGTGCTTCCAGTAATGGCAGCTCATCACTTTGATCCTTCATGTAACATGACTTTCAGAGGCCTTGCTCTCCCGATTGCCCTCTTTTGAACACAAGCCAATTTATCCTTGTCCTTCAAAATGTGGCACTTACAACTGTCCTTCTGATACTTATAATAATAATTTACTTAGAATGAGGTTAAGGTGCTTTCATCTTATACCATATTCCACCAAAGGATGTACTAAAGAAGGCTAAAAGGGTCAACAAGCCCTTCCTAGCCTAGAGAAAACACAGCGAGCATCTTGCCTAACGCCTCCTTAATTTTCATGTTTTAAATGACTCTCCCAAATCCCCAAAGAATGCTCCATTACTCCTTTGTATCAGTATTTGTATCATATGTGTACTGTTTCCAAATGCTAATGGCCTGAGAGCATTAGCACTAGCTAAATTAAAATCAAACTGATCCAACTTATCGTGGTTAGCCATTAGAATACATCGCCAGGAAAACAGCCTTCTAAGAGAATGTCAATATTTCCATTTGCTGAAAAGGCTGAGGACACAAGAAACTGGCATCAGGAGCATCAGCAGATCTGTGTGTGTAGCCACTGATACAGGCCATCTCTGCAGTCCAGGGGCAAGGCCCACAACCAGATCCCATCTCCTACAAAGTCTGACATCTTACCTTGGATTTCAGTATTAAGTCATCTTTGGTGACCTCACCTATAGAATCAAGGTGAGGGCAAAGCTCCCTGGAGTCTCCCATTCTTACCCTAGTTCACCTAAGAAGATACAAAAGTCATCTTTAGTTGATTAGCCTCATTCCACAGGAAAAAAAAGTTAGCTACTAATAAAGACATTCACAGACTCAAAACTAGACAATCTTCACTTTTTTTAAAAGAATGAATCAAATTCTTCAGCCCAGTGCACACTCTTTTTTGACAATTGCTAGGGAGCAATACAAGAAGGCTGGATGTTTAGAAGAGTTATAGGGAAAAAAGGTCAGATGTTTATACCCAAATTTTCCTAAATATTCCTCCAGAGAAACAAAATATTTTATATTCTGTGAGTACCTCCACCACAAGAAATATTTTAAATGATTAAACAATGACAAATAGTAAAGGGCAGCACAATCAGCCCTTACTAAGGATTCCTTTCAGAAAATGCCTTTCTGAAAAGACAACTTTCTACACCTAGAAAGCCAAAGCAGAAAGCCAAAGCACCTTGTCAAAGGCACAGCATATACAGCCATTTAATCAACATTCATTTAAGTATAAGTGAAGCTATTATAAAAGCAAGGCTAATTCAGACAAGAGGGCAACGCATAATAACTTAAAGCAATTTCTCAGTACTTCGGCAGAAATCATATAGATCATCAAAGCCGGCATTATCATGGCCATGAATGAACAGCTTTATCCATCATCTGTGGGGATTCAGTTTGTCATACCTCTAAGTGACTCCACTGGGCAGTTGCAAGCATTCTGCTATAGATGACTCAATGTTTCAGCTCCTTTGGAAGAAGCTGATCAGGATTATATCAAAAAGCCTAGAAAAGGGAAAACAAATACCAATCTTTCACTGCTTTGAAAATCACTTTTGTTAATAACAACAACAGCCTGTATATTTGGGGCAGCCAGGTGGTGCAGTGGATAGGGCACTAAGGGCCTCAGACACTTCCTAGCTTTGTGAACCTGGGCAAGTCCTTTAACCCTGTTTGCCTCAGTGTCCTCATCTGTAACATGAGCTGGAGAAGGAAATGACAAAACATTTCAGTAACCCTGCCAAGGGGTCACAAAGATTCTGACACGACTGAAAACAACTTAACAACATGGATACTGCTTTTTAAGGTTTACCAAGCACTTTACACATATGATTTCATTTTACCCTCACAATAGCCCTGTGAGGTAGGTGTTATTATTATTCCCACTTGATAGGTAAGTTGAGGCTTAGAGAGGTTAAGTAACCTTAACCAGGGTTAGGTAGCTAGTCGGCAACAGGACTCAAACTCAAATCTTTCTGACTCCAAGTCAAGGGCTCCATCTACTTTGCCTCCTAGCTGCATGGTTTACCAGATCTATGTGTAACAACGACAAAAAAAATTAAGATGCCTCTAACATAGGAAGAATAATATTTAGCAAACATCCATTAGACTAGACTTGTAGTGGTTTTAAAAAAAAATGCTACACTCCAGAGCTGAGGGTTCTTAATCTTTTTGTGTTATGGCCAGTCTGGGGAGGCTGGTAGACCTCTTTTCAAAGTTGTTTCTTTTTCTTCTTCTTTTTTTCTTGTTTATTTTTAGTTTGCAACATTCATTTCCACAAGATTTTGAGTTACAAATTTTCTCCCTGTCTTTCCCCTACCCAGCAGATTGGGGGAGGGGGTATACAGTGGAATCGCTATTTTGGGGTGGTAGGTAGGGGAAAGACAGGGAGAAAACTTGTAACTCAAAATCTTGTGGAAATGAATGATGTAAACTAAAAATAAACAAAAGTTAATTAAAAAAAAAAGGAGTTCACCACACAAACTGAAGCATTCAAACAATAAAGCCAAATAGACCTTTAATTTCTAGGATGAATTTCTCTTATTTTGCAGGTAGATTGGGCACATTGCCAACATCTCCACTGGGCTTTTCCATCAACTAGAATCTGCTCAGCCTCGAAGCTGCCCTTCGGCTAAGCAAGCAAGTTATTTGACCTCTGGACTTGTCCGGATTACTTTAGACTTTTTATGGAGAAGAATTCTACAGAGGCTACAAGAGGGTATGTGGATGCAAAGCAGTGGCTGTTAGATTTGGCACAGAAATGATACTCTCTTCTTCTTTTCCCTCTCTGGTCCAGCCTCACATCCCTTTAGTTAGGATGGGCTTGGCTATTTATCAAACATTCCATCCTTGCTCATCAACCACAGTTTGTTTCAAGAAGCTATCCTTGGGAATTTCCTAATTCTCTAGAAACACAAACCTATTATAACCTACTTCACCCTTCAAAGATTTTGTGGCTCCAGACTGTGGCTGCAATCAATTCCATCCACACCTTCTGCAATTCCCTGGGAGGGCTAGGGTTCCTATTAAAGAACTGTTTGAAAAGGAAGTGGCAGTTGGAAAGGAACAGTATTTAAACTGAATCCACAAATCACAGGACAAAGATTGACTTCAAAGTTTGAAATTCCTGATCTTTCCATCCTCTAAGGCAGAGTAGGCAAAATTTGTCAAGCCTCTTCCCAGAGGCCACCATACTCATTTAACATGTATGCATTACTGAATGACTATTTACCTTTGCATAGATCCTCTCTTCCCAACTTAGACTTTTAACTATTTCAGGATAAGTCAATTCAACCAGCATTTATGAAGTACTTCAGTGCCAGGCATGGTGCTGGGTATGCAAAGCTGAAAAAGGAAATACCCTCTCCCCTTAGGGAGCTTACATTTTCCTGGAAGATATAATATGTGCACTAGGAAAGCAAAAAACAAAATTTACACAAAGCATTTCAAGGGTGAGAGAGTGTGGCAGCATAAATGGGGAGAACACAAAAGGTTTTATGAGGGAGGAAGCACCAGAGCCATGCTTTAAAGTGTGGGTTGAGATCTCATATGGCATTATGACCCACAGTTTAAGAAACACTAAAGGGATCCTAAGTGGAAAAAGTTTAAGAAGCTCTGCTTTTCTAAAGGAAACTAGGGATCCTAAGAGTTGAGGGTGAGGAGTGATTAAGTTCCTCCATGTGGGAGATCACTTGTGCAAAGGTGAGCAATAGGATGTCATGGTATGAAGAACAATTAGTAATCTGTTCTTATTGGACTGGTGAATACATGAAGGTGAAGAACAGGAAATAAGAATGGGAATGTAGATGGGAATCCTATTATGAAGGGCTTCAAATGCTAGGCTGAAGAATTCATCTTTTATCCTAGATGCAATAAAGAACTATTTAAGATTTTTGATTAGGGAGGTGACATAGTCAGATTTGTTTAGGGGATGTCAATTTGTCACTTTGTTTGGAGAATGGATTAGAGTGGGGAATGACTATAGGCAGAAAAAATAACTGGGAGGCTATTGCAATAATCCACGCAAGAGGTAGTAAAGGCCTAGACTAGTGTTGAGACTAGGTAAATCTACAGGAGCTAAGTGCAAGGAATGCTGTAGAAAAAGAATGGCAAGACTTGGAAATTGATTCAATATGGGAACTGGAGGGGGGAAAGTCAAGCATGACCCAAAGTGTCAAACCTGAGTATCTAAGAAAATGGTGGTAATCTCAACAGAAGCCAAAGTCAGGAAGAAGTGGTTTGGCAGAGAAGGTCCATATGGGACAGTCCAAGGATCTATGCTCAAATCTCAACTCTGCCACTTACCTTACTAGCTTAGGCAAATCACATAATTTCTCTTAATCTCAGTTTCTTCATGTGTAAAATGAAGGGGCTGAACTTAAATGATTACTAAGATGCCTTCTAGCTCCAAATATATGCTCTATTATGATTTGAGATACTTACAGAACATCCAGATGAAAACACCTAGCATGTGGGTAAGATTAAAGGAGAGAGACAAAGAAGAGATATATAATTCATCTGCCTAGAAATAATCATCAAATTCCTGGAAGCAGATGAGATCACAGGAGGAAAGAAGACTGGAGGATAGCTAGGAGAAACTCTAGAGAAGGCCTGTACAACATATGCCCCCAAAAGGATTTCGGGCGGCTGTGAAAAACATAGGGTTGCCACTGCACTCTCCTGTTTGTCCTGTGATTGGAGGCAACCAACCATCGTCAGTCTGTCTCTAGTTTAACTTATCTGCAGCCCCAAGAAGCTTAGCCTATTTTAATTTTGACCTCTACCTACTGCCAAGTTGTGCAGGTCTGGACTAGAGGATAACTAATGAGCCTTGAGGGTTTTTGCTCATGTTTAGTGGTGAGGAAGAGATGTTCTATCTAAAGGATACCGAGGAATGATCAGAAAGACAGGAAAAGAGAAGTGTGGTCTACTGCACAGTTTCTTAAACTGTGGGTTGTGACCCCACACGTTTTAATCCATATGAAATTGTGTAACTGAATGTGGGGGTCACAAAAAATTTGGCAACGGTAAAAGGTTTCTGAATGCACAACAAGAAAAAGTTAATTCAAAATCAACCACATAATGAATCTGAAGTGTTTCTGGCAGTGCTTGCCCATACTGCATCTTGAGACTTCATTGCAGCCTTGATTCTGAACACACAGCATGTGTTCATGCCCTCATGCCATGCAATGCCAACCGATGCTTGCAGAAACACTTCAGCTCAGATTTGAGAGTATTATATGTTATGAACTGCAGTGTTTTTACAGTACATACAAAGTTTCCTGCTCTTCCATAAACACAATAGTAAAATTGTAACATATTTATTTTAAAAGATAAAATTGAAAGTTTTACTAAAAAAGTTAACATATGGAAGGATAGGGTGGAAAATGGTTTTTCAGAAATGTTTACAGCTACAGATGATTTTATAATTGAAAATAACCTTCCTAAAGATTTAATTTGTAAGAGTTATAACTGATCATCTGAAGCAGCTGAAGACACAATTTCAGAAATACTTCCCTTCAAGTTTTGATTCTAAAAACCTAAACTGGGTTCATAAATTATACTCAACTGAAATAAAAAACATCAGTCATCTGCCATTAAAAGTTCAAAAAGAATTTGCCAAATTATCAAGTGACACAGTTAAACCTGAGTTTTCTAAAAAATTGTTAATGAATTTTGGCTTGGGATTAGGACAGGATTTCCAATAATTTCTGATATGGGCCTAAAAATACTTCTGCCATTTTGTACTACATATTTATGCAAAGTGGCATTCTCATCGTTGATGATTATAAAATCAAAATATCAATCAACTTTGAAAGCCTTTGAAGATGCTTTATGTCCTGCAGTATCAAATATTCCGCCAAGATTCAATTCTTTTTTTTTTTTCCTTTTTGGAGGGGGGTAAGGGTAGGGCATTTGGGGTTAAGTGACTTGCCCAAGGTCACATGGCTAGTTTTTTGTGTTAATTGTCTGAGGTCGGATTTGAACTCAGGTACTCCTGACTTCAGGGCCGGTGCTCTATTCACTGCACCACCTAGCTGCCCTGATTCCATTCTTTATATAAAAATATCTATCTCATTAGTATGAAAATTTGCTTTCATCTTTAATAAATGGTAAAATTATATGTATGCCAAAGAATTGTTCTAACATAAATTTCTTTATGATTCATCATCAGTAAATGGTTGATTTGTATACCTATTTTATATACCTACATATTCAGTACTGCATAAAAATTTCTCACAGAAAAAGAGATCATGAGTGGAAAATTTTAAGAAGCCTTGGTGTAGTAGATAGAGAGCTGGCCTTGTGTAAAGGGAATGGGAATTTGAAGATCTTCCCTGCCCCTTAACAGAGCTGGGGGGAGTCTGAAGGCCTCCTCTGCTTTGAAAGTAAACTCTGCCCCCTAATAGGCTGAATGTAATCACATGGAGCCTGTGATGGAGGGCATTTGCTGAAGGGTGCAGCAGAGCCCACAGGAAGCTTCCCTGTTGTGAAGATAAACTCTGCCCCCTAATAGGCTGAATATAGTCACATGGAGCCTATGGTGGGAGGGGTGTTGCTGAAGGGAAGCAGAGCCCACAGGAAGCTGGGTCGGGGCTAGCCAGATGGTGGGGGACAGAGGAGCTCAGCCAAGGAGATAGAGTGTTTTGTGAGTAAATATTGATTTTGTATTGGTTTGTAGGAAGGCTGAAGGATGCTGTGGCTCTCAGAGTTATTATGGCTTCTGAATAATCATCAGTACTATGATGGAAACGACTTACTGGTTTTGGGATTCAGTTTTCTGGTGTCTAAATAAATTCTTCAGTTCTATCCTATCTGGAAAATCTGGTATATTTTGCGATCGAATTTCAAGTGATATTTATAGTCACAGTCTTTATCATGATTGTGGGTGCTGTAAATATTGTATTGGTGCTACACCTTGGCCTAAGGGGAACCTGGGTTCTGATCCATATTAGTTATGTGACCCTGTATGAGACACTTAACCTTTCAGTGCCCCAGACAACTCTATAGTTGCAAAGAAGGTGGAAAAGCAGTAGTGGCAGAGAAAATCCCTTATGTGAATCTCCTTATGACAATGAAATCACAGATATGCTCGAAAACAATGATAGGAAATTAAGAAAGAACAGTATCATGGAAGCTAAGGGAGTAGACATTGTCAATGTAGAAAAGCAGAGGCTTCAAAAGGCCAAGGATGGGACTGGGAAAAGGTCAATGGATATGGCAGGTAAGAAATTATTGGTCATCTTAAAGAGGGTAGACTGGTGGGGTTGTTAAGGGACTGACAACTGAAAGAGAGGTAAGGAAATAGAGGCAATTAAGTGAACCTTTTCAAGAGTTTGGCTGAGAAAGAAGTAGAGATATAGGATGATATGTTATTAAAGGGCACAGTGGAAACAATGGACCGCTATTTAGGTATGGGGCATGTTTTTAGGTATGAGGAAGGAGGCCATGCATAGAAAGATAAAAGACGGAATGATGAAGGTAACAAACTTCGGGAAGAGACTGGAGATGGGATCAAAAGCTCAGGAGGAAAGATAAGCTTCAGGAAGGAGAAGGCCCCCATCTTTCAGAGAATGAAGGAAAAACTAAGAGAAGATAAGGAGGGATTATGAGATATGGAGAGGGAGAAAAGAAAATCCTCAATGGGTGACCTCTATTTTCTCAGAAAAGGAGAAGACCAGGTCCTTTGCTGAATATGGCCTGTTCTACCAGACAACAATGTGCAGATTTAGAGACATATCCACTCCAAATGTTTTATGGACTATTTACGCCTGACTGGTAGAGCCTTTCGAACTCATGCTGGACTTTGACCCCAGAGTGATGTCATTTTAGTTTCTCTGAGCACCCCAAGAATGACAACCAACTGACCAATCTAAGAAAACACCTTGCTCCGTTGTTCAGTGTTTGTCAGCGATCAATACTGTTTACAATCATATTATAGTCTTATAACTTATACAGGCAATAGACCTTGGCAGAGGGGGAAACTCAGAGAGAGAAAAAAAATCATAAACTGTGATTTTTAAGTAGTTAATAGTTATATACTATTACAAACTGGTATACTTAAGCTACATTATAGTAGGGTAAATAAATTAGGAAACACAGTAAAGATGGGTTAAATCTTTACAACTTTGCTAAGTGCCCCCCAAATCAATTGGAATTACCCTCATTAATTTCAGACATTAGCCAACAAATGGTTAGAAGCACCTAGATAGCTCAGTGAATAGAGCACTGGACCCACAGTCAAGTGAAGACCTGAGTTAAAATCTGGCCTCACATATTTACTACCTGAGTGACCCTGGACAAGTGACTTAACCGCTGTCTGCCTCAGTTTCTCCACCTGTAAAATGGGGATATTAATAGCACCTATCTTTGTTGTGAGGATAAAATGTGTAAAGTGCTTTTAAAACTTGAATTGCTATGTAAATGGTAGCTATCATTAATACCCTTATTATTAATCTACAGTGTTAATTTTTGTATTAGTAGGGTGACAAAACTTTGATGACTCAGTGCCATGATCATACCTACCTCTAGATTTAAGTACACTTAGTAGTAAGCTACTATCTAAAAAGTTTTCTTCAGTTCTTCTCGGATAGCTACTTTAAATCATATTTAGCATAGCTTCTGTTGGTTTTCCATTTTTCCAGGTCACACTGAAAAGAATAACATAAGAAGCACATGTCCACAAAGCTCCTGAATTGTGGTTCAGACCTCATGAGATATGAATCCCTGAGCTGAGGAGCACACACTAAGACTTTTTCCATTCATCAACAATATGCTTTCTTTTTCTGACACATCACATACAGAATTCCACCACAGACCCTGCAAAGACCAAAGATACTTAGTCAGAAATTAGAGCCAAATCCCCCACGGCCTAACATCCAGATCTATGGGACCTAAAAAGAATTGGCTGTAAGTAGACAAAGAAAAGCAAGGCTGTAGTAAGTACTAACTAAGCTTGAAGTTAATTGCTTCTGAAGCCAAGTAAATAATCCTCCTTTAACAGGAATAATGAGCAAAAGATAAAACCTCAGGATAAGGCAAGGACTGCCAATTATCAGTGAACAACCTTTCCCACAGAACAAAATACAACTTCTTCACACTAATCATTATCAAGCTTTTACCAGGAACTTAAAATGTTTAGAATTCCTCATTTTTATCTTAGAAGGGGGGCAGTATGAAACACTTTGAAAAAATGTCAAAGAAATGGAGTGCCTGGTAAAGGATATGCACACAGTAGGTATTTGTTCAGGATCTGTTGAAAAGAAATTACAATTTACAAAAAGCAGAGCTCCTACATCTTCCCTCTTCCTCCAGCAGCCACTGCTAAAACTTGAATTAAAAAGATTATCACTGCCTTTCACCAAATCTCGATATGGCATAAGTAACTGATCACCTTCCATATCCATACAAAAACTACACTACTACTCTGCACACAAAGCCATTCTCTCTCCTGTCTATTCACACCACTTTCCCCCTCCTCTGAGTTAAGACTCAAACAAAAAACCAAAAACCTTTGTAAGACTTAGGGGGCAGTAGGGGGAGGGAGGACAGAGACAGAGACAGAGATGATGCAAACACACAGTGACTACAAAGCTTCCCACTGAGCTTTCAGAGTGCAATCAGCCCTCCTTTGGAGGCTGCCAGGTTACACAATTAAGATTTCAAAAGAGAGGCTTCAGGTGAAGATAAATGATCCTTTAGAAGAGATCAAATGCAACTGTCATACTTTACTCCCTGATAAAGGAGGGTCTGGAGGAGGCCTATGAACAAGCATCAAATTCCAACAGGGGAACTAGTGCCCAGGCAGCCTGTTGCCCAGGCTGCTTCATAGTGTTACTCATCATTTTCCCAAAGACCTTTTGCTGCATCATCCTAGTCCACACAGGTGGTGTGACGTGGTTGTGATGACAGCCTTTGTAATTCCAGAATTACCTCCCCTTTCAAGAAAAAAAAAAGTAGTAAAGTGGGTGTAAGAAGGGTTACCTGACCAAGGACACACCCCATTGGTGCTCATTGAAATGAGAGAAGCCACCGCACAGCAAAACTAACTGGAGGCTGCATGGAGCCCCTTGGGAAAGGCTTCTCATCGCAGGCAACTATCCTAACTAATTCTGCCTAGAGTCCCCAGCTCCTTCGGGTTTCTAGGCTGGTTTTTGCATACACTACACATTTCTCGACCACGGTTAGTCCTCTACTTTCAGACCTCAACTTCGAATTCTTTTACCTGAGTTACCAATGCATTCCATTTCCCTTCCAGTACAACTCCAGGCTTTCTCCTAAACCATTCCCCCTCCCCCCCACCTGCCTTGTTTGACTCCCGGTTATTCCCTTAATTCTGTCTTCCAAATATCCTGGTTCCTACAAACCTTAATCACTCCCCACCCCCAAACCCTCACGTTTATTCCAAGGTTTTATTACCCTTTCCTACTAAAACAGCTTCCTATTTACCAAACTTCTCCTCCTTATCTGGTGGGGGATGGGGAGGTGGAAGGAGAGGAGAGAGGTCCCAGCCTGGCCTCCATCCATCTACAATCCCCCATCTACAATCCTCTTCTGCTCCTCCCCCAATCTCACCCCCGGACCTCTCGAACCTGCCCTCACCTTCGCCACCCTCCCCCATTCTCCCTTTTACCTCTCAGCCCTCTTGGGGGGCTCCCCTTTAACTCTCCTCTGGTCCTCCCACTTTGCCCCCCTTAACCTGCCCCGTCTACCCCAACTCTCCTCCCTTAAGCAGTGGGTCTGGTTCCCCCTCCCCTATCCTCTCATCCCCCGTCTCCCTCGAACCCTCTCCCGCCCATCTCCTGTCAATTCCTTAAGCTCGGGTGAGCCCCGGCGCCCGGTGCCCAGTCCCCCCAACGGCAGAAACGGTGCCCTGGCCGCTCACCCGCCCCCTCCTCGGCTCCTCGCCCTCCTCGGTCTCCGCCTCGCTTTGCTCGAGCTGAGGCTTCGGCACCCCCGGGCCTAGGGTCTCGGCCCGCCTTCCTGCCGAGGCCGAGGTCCGGGACTACGGCCGGCGGGGGGCAAGAGGGAGCGGGAGCCGACCCGCAGGTAGAGGGGGAAGGGACAGGGGGAAGGGGGAGGGGGAGGGTTCCTCCCAAACCAGGACAGGTACAGGCGAGGGCTGGAGAAGGGGGGCGCCGCTCCGGGCTGGTCCACGAACGGAGCAGGGGCAGGGGGCTCCCGGGAAGTGCCTCCCACCTGGAGAGCGAGCCCACAAGCTAGCTAGCCCGGGGCGTGGGCTGGAGAAGCGAAGCAGCTCCTAGGCCAAGGGCGGAGGCGGGGCCCGCAGGCATCCCAGCTCGGAGCCCGGGAGGCGGGGACTCCTGGGGCTTACTTATGGGCGGCCCTCTCCCCCAGTGCCCTGGTTATATCCTCCTGGGAAAGGGGACCGTTCTCAGCCTTTCTGCAGAGATGAGGGACTTGAGGAGCGGTACAAGGAATACATCTTCAGAGCCAGCCAATGTGTGCACGCAGGCTTTACTTGTTATAGAAGACGGTGCAATGGGTGGGTGGGATCACTGTAAAGTGACAGTGACTTTTTTTTTAAAGAGAATCAGTACAATCTTTTTTTAAAACAAAAGGGACAATCGCCTTTGCCACCATACACCTTTCCTGTCCTTTCTCCTAGGGACAGCCATCTCCTTGAGAGCAAACCCGTCAGCTGTCAATAACCCCATTGTTCAGTACCAGAGGACTTGGACCAATTACCTCCTAGTCATTTGGAGACAACGACAACCACCCCCCCTTCCCCCCCCAAAAAGTAACAGTCTGTGCCTTTAAGGAATTTATATTCTATTAGGCGGTATACAGTTTTTTTGCGGGGAGACGGGGCCGGTGTTGACGGGCCACAAACAACTAGTGTATTAGGATAAGCCTTAGAAATCCACGGGCAACTGGGGTAGTCCCATAGGGCCACAACGGGAAACGCAAAAAAGACTCCCTTCTCTCTTGCCTAACCTTCCAAAGCTGGCTCTAGCTCCATCTCCTCCAAGCCTCCTGAAAAGTCCAGCCCAGCCCAGTTCCCAGTGATGGCTTGCTCCGGGTGGCACTTATAGGCTATATAATCGGCTGCATAATCAGCTGTGACCTTATGACATCTTGTATTGTTTTGAACTGTTTGTTATGTAAATATTTTTGTTGTTAAATTCAACATGAATATTGATATTTTCACACACTCAATTCAGCAAAAATTTATAAAACATCTAATTGCTTCAAAGCACTGTCAAAGATGCCTGGAACAAAAAGATACACAAACAACAATCTCAGAAGGGGAAGGAATACTTTAATTTTCTTAGTTATGAGTTATTGTAAGGAAAGTGCTTTGTAAAGCACTAGAATAAACAAACATCAGCTAATATTGTTGCTGTTATTTCTACCTTCCTCATTAAAGTGTAAGGTTCTTGGAGGTAGAGACTAGAAAGACCTTATTCTATCTTCAATGACTTGAACAGAGTTGGCACTCAGTCAATACTACTAGTTAACTGAATGATTTAACTTGTAAGGATCTAGACTCCTCACCTAAATTGTAAGCTTCTTGAGGGCAGCGGCCATAACTTGTACTTCTAAAACCTTATAGCACCTAACACTACTGTCCTGCACAAGAAACAATGATTTGACAGGACAGGGTTTTCATACACTCTGCAGGACTGGATAGGGTTAGGGGAAATCAGCAAAGGCTGGTAAAAAAACAACATACATACTAGGCACTCCTAGCAACCAGGTGGTGCAATGGATAAAGCTCTAGACTAAAGTCAGGAAGACTTGAGTTCTAGTTTGGCCTCAAACACTTCCTCAATATATGACCCAGGGCAAGTCACTTAACCTGCCTTACGTTTCTTCATCTGTATAACGGGGTAAATAATAATAACACCTACTTCCCAGGATTGTTGTGAGGATAAAATAAAATATGTGTAAAGTACTTTGCAAACCTTAAAGAGGTACACAAATGTTAGCTTAATTATTATATACACTAGAGCCATGGGGTCAAACTCAACTAGAAACCAGGCCACTAAACCAAACATAAAGATCCTTGTAGGCCACATACTGATTTAGAAAACCACATATTAACATTATGTTTTATTGTATTTTTATGTTTTTATTAAATATTTTCCAATTACATTTTCATCTCATTCTGATGTTTTAGGTAGTATTGGGGGGCTGCATACATGCTGCCTGTGTGTGGTGTTAGACATTTCTTCAATGGAGAAGTCTCAATTAAGTGGCAGGGACTTAGATGTGTGGTCTTTTAGAGCTGGAAAGCCCATAATGATACATCACCTAGTCTAACCTGTTCATCCTGGGAAAACTGAGGGCTAGATTAGGGAAGTGGCAAAGTAACACTGAAAGTTAGTGGCAGAATCCAGGTCTAGTGTTCTTTCCACTGTACCACCAAACCTGGAATTATAACAAATGGTGCCAATCTGCTGAACCACAAATACTAATTTCCTAACACAAATATTAATTTTACTGACCTCAAACCTAAATCAAAGATTTTTTAAAAGAAAACAGCTAGCAAACCAGTTCAAACCAGAACTAAACATCCCTCCTAAAACAAAACAAAAAGATCAAAATAGTCTCACAACTCAAAACATTTATTAAATCTAAATTTACAGTAATAAAAACTGACATTAAAATAATGCTTTATGGTTTATAAAATGCTTTACATTACATTGTGTACAGCCATAATCTTATTCAATCCTCACAAAATCCTGATGAGGTAGGTAATACTGTGACATAGGTAATACAGATATCAGTCCCATTTTACAGATGAGGAAACAGAAGCATTGAGTATAAGTGATTTCTTTAAGATCACAAAGCAAACCAGTGGCCAGCCAGAATTCAGACTCAGGTCTTCTAATTTGTAGCACAGTGCTAACTAGATCAAAGCTGCCAACCTTTCATTCAGTCATAGAGTAATTTACGAGATCTACTCAATTATTGCATCTAAGGGCATGTAGTCAGTGCACAGGGGCCCAGGTCACAGTCTGAGTTCAGAATCTTTGAAGGGGTACTTAGCTTAGCAATGACCAAAACAATGGTCTTGAGATGAGATGTCTAGTCCTTGACACCTAGGCAGAACTACCTGGTGCCATCTACCTTGCAAGCTTGGTGTGATGTACTGTAATATGCTGTAGCCCAGGGCAAGTCAAGCTTTACCCTTCCAGAGCAAAAAACCACCTCATTTCCCAGGCACCAGTCACCCTGGCAGTCCAAAGGTATCACAAAAAACAATCACCATTGATGTATACATTTATAAGCAATTGAAAAGGATATCTAAGGAAGATAAATGGGGATCACTGTGACTCCTTTAAAACTGAGATAACTTGCTAGTGGAAGATCCAAACAACCAGAAGAAATGACCTCCCCTATGGTTAAAAAAAAAAGTAAACAATTACTATGTATTACTAACATAAAGCCTTAGTCTTCTGGAAACACACTTTTAAAAAGATGAACTTAATCCTTCCTCACAGAACTTGTATAAGAGGGGAGGTTTTATTCTCTTCCCTTTACCCATAAGTAATGGAATTATTAAGGAACTTAGCCAAGGTCACTTGCAAGTAGATATTAAAATCAAGTACAGAACCTTCTCCTTCCAGAATCCAGCAGTCATTAGGCTACTATACTAATGTTAACTAAAAATATAGGAGGCTCCCTTCTGATTGGTTAGAGATGATAGAGGCCTAGAGCCTGATGCAACCGTTAGTGATGTTTAGTTTTAAAATAATAACAACAGGAGGGAAAGGAGTTATTTTTTTCCTTTAAAAAATTCATCTCAGGGCTGTAGGATATTTCGAAAATGTTTCTTAAGTCCCCCAATACAATTTGCTTTTTAAAGTATTATTTTAGGCTATCTCATTCATTTTTAAGGCCAACTCTCTACAGTCTGAATTAATACCAGAGACAATTGTACAAATGGGATTTTATATTTGCCAAAATCTGTCTCGTTGGAAGGCACCTTTGCGGGCGTGTGGGGTGGGAGTGGGTGGTATAACTTTGTCCACCGCTCAAGCTCTGGGATTTGGGCGGAGGAGTAGAGAGGGGAAAGGAGGAGAGAAGAATGAAAGGCGAAGGGAGGGAAGGGTAAGGGAAAGGGGAGAGGAAACAGAAAAAGGAGAAGGGGAACGCAAAGACAGGGGAAGGGAGGAGAATGAGAAGGGAGGGGAAGAAAAGGGAGGACAGGGGAGTAACAGAGGAGGGGAATGAAAAGGGAGGGGAAGGAAATGCAATGAAAGGGGAGGGGAGAAGAGAAGGAAGGCGAGGGGAAAGGGGGGAAGCGGAAGGGGTCCCCTTTCTTCCCGCCTCCCGCAGAATATCGCCGCCTTCCTCCCCTCCTCGCCCCCACGGCTCTGGAAGGATAACGGTGGGCCGTGGCCCCGCGCGCCCACACTCACCTCCCCGGGCTGGGCTCCCGAGTGGCCGCTAGCGCGACTGCTCCCTCCCCATCCCCCTCGGCCCGGACGGCGGCGCAGGGGAGGGGCGGGGCCGGCCGGGGCGGGGCGGGCTCCCGAGCGCGCGGCCCTATGGGGAGCGCCCCGTGCGGGCCGTGGGAGCCGGAGGCGGGTCCGCTGCCGCTGCCGCTGCGGCCGCACGCAGCTCTGACCGCACTAGCCTGCGCCGGAACCAGCCCTGAGCAGTTGCGCAGGTCCGGGGCTAGGAAGCCCCATCGCGGGGACCCCGCGGCAGTCCCTGGGGGAAAGCCCAGGCGTGGGGGACCATGCGGGCTGGCAAGACCTTCCGCAAGCGCCGCGTCGATTCGGAGTCGGAGTCGGACGAGCAGGACAGTGAGGAGGTCCGGTGAGTGGGCAGCGGGGTAGGGGGTGGCGGGACTGCCACGCGGAGAAGCCCTCACCCAATGAAATACCTCCAGGAACGGTCGAGGCCCTGATCTGGGCGAGCGGGAGCCGCCTTCGGTCCGAGGAGGCCGCAGCCCGGACGGAAGGGCAGCCGACCTTGACCCTAACCCTAACCCTAACCCTGAGCCTGAGGGCTGGATCTGGTGCTGCCTGGTTTTATCTTATCCGCCCCACCCCCCGGGGAGGGCGAGCGCCCTAAACGCGATGCGAGAGCTGCGGGGGTTCCCCGCCATCTACGCGGCCTCCCGCCCCCGAAGCACCATGGCAGCTCACTGCGGACAGGCACTGATTTTGTATCCCCACTCCTTAGCACGGTGCGCGGGTCTTGACTGGTAACGTCTGTTGAATGAATGGTTATGCCTAAAGTATATTTCGTGCTTCTCTTGCTGTGACAGTTCACTAAGCAGTATAACCATCTTTTCAGCGGTATAGTATCACATGGGACATTTATGTAGCCCTCAAAGGTTTCCAGAATACGTTACAGATGTCGTCTCATGTGATTCCCACAACTACCCTGTGAGGTGGGCAGTAGAGACATTCTTCTCATTCTTACAAATATAGATATATATGTATGTTATGCTGTATCTCATACTAGACAGAAGCTTTACAAAACTTCCTCCCTTGTGAGCGAAAACAGTACAGTACTAAATATAGGAAAGAAGGGAGGAGAGGGGAGAATGAAAGGGGATAGGCACAGGAGGTGCTGAAACCTAATTTGTCAGTTTAAAAAAGTTAATTCCTGACCTGCATTTTTAAGCTTCCCCTAATCCTCTCCTATGAACACACCTGCACACGTTGTTTGGTCAAAAACTGCTATGCTCTGGGACTGTTGTTCCCCAGCAGATAAGGAAATCCGTCAAATTTTCTTAACCTGTCTCTAGTTGGAAATACAGGTCCCCTTGGGGACAGAGCCTCAGAGCCAATAGATAGGATAGGGCTCTCAATAACCAGACCTCATGTTATTTCGATTTTTGGACTGCTTAATTATTTCTCTGTGTGTGTTATATTCAGGTTGAAACTTGAGGAAACAAAAGAAGTTCAGAGCTTGAGGAGACGGCCTAATGGGGTGAGGTAGGTCTAACCACCTTGGATTGGGGATCACAGTCAGAAGAGAAGAAAAAAGTATGTTCTGGATCCTCTTTGTGTAATGCTCTAACAAATGCATAGCTACTTGAAATAGCCAGTCTTCTATGTCAAACTGTATACTAGGGCATTCCATCTGCTTACCTGGCTACCCCTGCTTTTTCCAGATGCTTGTCAATAGTTCAAAAAGAGGAGTAGGCAGAGTAGAAAATAGAGATACTTAGTATTTATTTTGCTTCAGTTTTCTCTGCCAAGGAGAATGCTTTGCACTTAAAATGACATGATAAAAAAAACTTAAAGGGTTGTCTTTGATGAATTCAAGTCACCATGACCACATCATTTACATCCTTGGGAACTGAAGGAATGGGCAGAATCTTGAGCCACTGTTAGTGATATTTGGAAAGATTGTTGATAATGGAAGCAGTACAAAGAGGACTGGATTTTGAATCATAAGCCCTGGGTTCAAGTGCTGGCTCTTCCTACCTTTTTGAGCTGAGGTGGGAGCTAAGGGGGTAGGGGGAAGGATGAAGTTTTGGACTAGGTTACCTCTAAACCTGATCCAGCTCTAAGAACTAAGAGCATATCTATAAAATTCAGAGTTAGCATCAATTTTAGTCCAGTTGGGTGGTTTTTTTTAAACATGTTCTTTTCTGACATGCCTTTTGGTCCACGTTATTCACATGAGTTTTTCTTGTCACCTTGGATAATGAATTTCTAAACTGACTGTTTTATCTTTTCCTGTCTTTGAGTTATACCCACTATTTTTTTTTTCCTCAGTGCTGTAGCCCTCCTGGTTGGGGAGAAAGTACAAGAAGAAACAACTCTAGTGGTGAGTTTTGTTGACAATGCCTGGTGAATGTCATATTTGGCTAGGAAGGATGACCCTGAAAGATTAGCAAGTTTTAAAAGTGTGATTTAGTTCAGTAAAACAATGTTATAGAGTTCAGTAAAGCACAGTTGTATGATAGCAGAGCTGAAGTAGGTTCTCCTCCAGAAAGGTTATCTATCCTACATCAACCAACATTTATTGATACCTGACCTCTTCAGGATCCTGGGTATTAGGTTATAGCACCCAATACTGTTTCTAATACATGGTAAGTGCTTAATAACTGTTGTATAATTGAACTCTGGGTCATAAAACCATGAATACGAACCATATTTGCTTTTTCATTATCATCCTCATTCTTACCTGGTAGGATGATCCATTTAAAATCAAGACTGGTGGAATGGTGGATATGAAGAAACTTAAGGAGAGAAACAAGGACAGGTTGGTGGAAAACATTCTTAGAAACTGTTGAGAACATTTTCTCTTCCTGTGAATACACTCAATTTTGATTGCCCCTAGTGCTAGGAAATCTCACTTGTATCCTCAGAGAGATTGGGGAAAACAGCAGCTGTGAAAGAATAACTCACAAAATGTTCTTTGATGTGTTTTTTTAAAAATGGATTTACTAGGTTGTTTTCCAAGGAAACATTAAAGACACCATACCTATGTCTCCATTTAGGATTAATGAAGAGGAGGACCTCAACTTAGGAACATCATTTTCAGCAGAAACCAACCGAAGGGATGAAGATGCTGACATGTAAGTATTTCTGTTTTCTACAGTATGAACAGAGAGCGCTTTCATTGTGGGTTCTAAATCCTATTTCCCAGCTGACTTGGGTGGAAATTTTAGAATTTCTAGAAGACTTCAGAATTATTTTCCTTTCTCTGTCTCCTACCCCTTTCCATATATCTTGTAGTTCCTGAAATTCCCTTCAGTATGCTTTCTTCTGCTGCTGACCTAGCCAAAGGGCTGTGGTGCAGAGCTCATATGGTACCTGCTGTCCCTTGATATATTCTAGGATGAAATACATTGAGACTGAGCTAAAGAAGAGGAAAGGAATTGTGGAAAATGAGGAGCAGAAGGTGAAGTTGAAGAATGCTGAAGACTGTCTCTATGAGCTCCCCGAGAGCATCCGAGTCTCCTCAGCTAAGAAAACAGAAGAGATGCTGTCCAACCAGATGCTGAGTGGCATCCCTGAGGTGGACTTAGGCATTGAGTAAGTTTCATTCTCCTTATTCAGCCAACAGCAATTCAATAGAAATAATCATAAGAGCTGGCATAGATAGCTCTTTAAGATCTGGAGAACATATATTTCATTTGATTCTTACAACAAACAGCCCTTGGAGGTAGGTGCTGTTTTTATTTTCGTTTTAAGATGAGGGAACTGAAGTAGACAAAGGTTAAATGATTTGCCTAGTGTCCTACAACTAAGTGTCTGAGACAGGGTTTGAACTCCTTGACTCCAAGTCTCGTACTTTATACACTGTACCATCTGGCTGACTAGTTTACATTAGGTAGAACTTAAGGGAAGTGTTACTGGAATTTTTGCACTAGGGCAAAAATCAAAAGTAAACTTAGTGTCCCTTGTTCAGGCCATGCTACTTCAAGAATAGCAAATGTACCTGGGGAGGGCAGGCAAGGACTCTGGACCAGTAGTCTGAACAGATTGTGGTTTGGAGAGTTGGTCAGCATTTATAGAAATTCTTCTCTTAACTCAGTCTTTAAAGTTACTTTCTTTCTCTCTGTCTTTCCCTCCCATGAGAAGTAGTGGTGGTAAAGTGGATAGAGAGCTAACTTTGACATTGATAGTCCTGTCCTTGGTCCATACTAAGTGGACTACTCTGGGCAAATCACTGAACCTCTCAGTGCTCCACGTAGTTCAGAGGCTAGAAGTAGCAGTGTCAAGTGCCCATCTGCATTGGTAGAGGAAGTTTCCTGGGAAGTCCCTGTGCCAGTGAAATCACAAGGCTAGTACAGTATACATACACAAACACATGCACACCCACACTTACATAAACACAGATATACTTTCATCCACAGTAATCTTAAGAAGGAAATGGAAAAGTAGTTTTCCTCCTCTCTAGCAGGTGGGCTGTTGTAGTTGTTCACAGGTGCCACTCAGATGGCCCAGCAGGTGGAAAGGTTTGGAAGGAGGGCCATTGTGGTTGAAAATAAAAGTGCTTTTAAGCACTGTACCTACTCCATCTGTCCTGAACCAAAGCCCCAGAGGAATGGTGCTCCAGATTTTAGCAAGGCTTCTTGATCCTCAAGGCCTCTTAACTCTTCTTGAAGCAGTGAAGTTGGCAGTAATTAGTTCAGTTCTTCTCTTAATCACCCCTCTTCATTTTGGCTTAAAAAAGCCATTTTTAAAAGGGAGGAAATAATGCAAATCAATATAGTATAGATAGGAACAAATCAATATAGTAACCAAAAATGATCTATGTGGATATGTAATTTCTCTTTAAGGCTTCCTTTGTACATGGAGTTGGCAAAGAACTCAGTAAAAACTCCACTCTTCTTCCACCAGCTTCTTTTTGATTCACATTCCTCTGTCTCTCCTTGATGAGGGTGGAGGGAAGATGGCAGTCTTATAAGCCTCTTGCCTTTGAATTCCCCATATTTTAAGGGTAAGGGGTTTTCTTTTTCTTCCCCACAGTGCAAAAATAAAAAATATCATTTCAACAGAAGATGCCAAGGCCCGTCTGCTGGCTGAGCAACAGAACAAAAAGAAAGACAGTGAGACCTCTTTTGTTCCAACCAACATGGCTGTGAACTATGTGCAGCACAACCGATGTGAGTGTGTCTCAGGCATCCCTGTCCCCTCACCTTCTTCCCTCTTGCAGGGCACTATAGTGGCCAGGCCATGGGTTCTCTGCCCTTGCTGTTACTTCTGTTTCTCTATAGCGGGCAGGAAATGCTTAGTCTTTAACTTGTGAGTGTTCCACACATAGTAGATGCTTCTCAGTGTTTACTGACTTTGTTGTCAAATTGTTTCCTCTTAGTTTATCATGAAGAGCTCAACGCCCCAGTTCGGAGGCACAAAGAAGAGCCGAAAATCCGACCCCTCAGGGTGGGAGATACAGAGAAGCCAGAACCTGAGAGTAAGAACAAATGTCTCTATACTTCCTTGCTGTTGGGTGGTGGGGAGAGCCCTAGGCAAATGGTGGGGACAGGAAAGAGAAAAAAAAAGCATTCATTGGCAACAGGTTTTTTTAAAGAAACTTTGTTCTGAGCATTTTATCTTTTTTTTTTTGTTTTTTTTTGGGGGGGGGAAGGCAGGGCAATTGGGGTTAAGTGACTTGCCCAGGGTCACACAGCTAGTAAGTATTATGTGTCTGAGGCTAAATTTGAACTCTGGTCCTCCTGACTCTAGGGCCAGTGTTCTATTCACTGCACCACCTAGCTGCCCCCTGAGCATTTTATCTAAGGCTGATTTTTCATAACCCTTTCAAAGCTTGCAAATTTTTCCAGAATACCTGGCAGATTGGTTAAGCTGTACTTTGAGTCAGTGTATTGTTAGGAGACACGGGGTCATGTCTTCTACATGTTAGCTGCTCCTGAACACACTCCCAGAGGGGGTGCTCAGGGACTCTGCCTTGGCTTCCTTCCTTCCCAAGCCCAGCACTGTTAGGCTTTTCCTTTTATCCTAAATAGAAAAGTCATAGACCACTTAATAGCCATGTGACTTTGGACAAGTCGTTTAACCCCAGTTGCCCTCCAACAAGCAAAAAGAAAAAAAAGTCATAGGCTTCCTTCTGTTTAGTCTACTCTTATTTTTGACCCCAAGAGAGTGCTGTTTAATCCACGTCTGCTTCTTTGTCCTGGTCTCTACCAACATCCTCCTGACATCTGTCACTGGGTGGGCTTGACCTTGGGGTTCCCATTGGCCAGGCCATTGGAGTGAAAACTCAGGCGAGTCTTACCAACCCCTAGGATGGACTCTGGGTCTGTTGTCTGTGGGCCTACCTGGCTGTGTTCTACGAAGCTTATGATTAGAATGACTGAAAGAAAATAAATTTCTTGTCTCCTGTGACTCTTCTCTCCAGGCCTCACCTGTAGGAGGTGTGACCTTCCTTGGCCAGCAGCAGAATCTATCCTTGGTAGCTCCTGCTTGAGGATGCTGGTATTTGTTGCCTATGCTACCTAGTTTTAAGCTATGGCTGACGTCTTTTTCTTCTTTTTTTTCTTTAAGGGTCTCCTCCAAATCGTAAGCGCCCCTCTAATGAAAAGGCAACTGATGATTATCATTACGAGAAGTTTAAGAAGATGAACAGACGCTATTGATATCAGCTCCGTGGGAGTAGGTGTGGAGGGGATTTTTGTAGAGTTTATTTTTTGTCAAGTACAAGATGCAATGTAAATATCACAGAAAGAAAAGTTTGTTTCTTTTAGATCTCTGTAGGCTGTGCAGTTGTCTTACAACCTATTTTTTAATTTTTTCTTTTGCAAATAGGTGTTTTATTAATATGACCATGTGAAAATCGACTGTAATGCTCTTAAATGTTACCTGCCAGGTTTTCTTAAGCAGTGGATTGATATCCTCATTAAGTGATGAGGTTTTCCTTTTTTTTTTGTCAAATAGTAGTCTTGTTACTATTTCCAAATCTCTTTTGTAAGTAAGTTGGTTTTCTTTTGATACTTGGGTAATGTGAAGTAGACTGTAGGAATTATGTGATTTATCTTTAAACTATTTTCTTATGCTCAGATGTTGTTCCATAGCTTAGTTAGGAAGTCTTGTTTGAGAAATATCATTTAGAAGACTGAGGTTTGCTGCTTTCTGTGTGACCTTGAGCAACACACTTTCCTCATCTATAAAATGGGACTCTTAATAGCTACATTACTTACCTCACAAGGTTGTGAACATCGAGTGAGTACTTTGTAACCCTATGGTGCTTGTTAAAAAAAATAGAGACAGCAAAGAAATACAGCATAGGACTAGGGAGGCAACAGTGGCTTTTCTGACTTTCCCAAATTCCTGTTGGTTATTCCATATAATTTATTTCTATATCAAGAAGTTGTATCTGAATGTTTTAATTGTTACCTAGAATTATACATAATTCTTACATAGAAGTTAAAATGAAACACTTCACCTCTATTTGGGGGAGATTTACCTTCTGCCAAATATGCTGGTGGCTGGCATTTCAGGTGCCTAAGGGAGCTAGGGTTCTGGATTCTCCAGCCCCAAGAGCAAATCTGAGTGACTGAAATGGAGTTTTCATGTCCAGCACAAAAGACATAAAAAAACCTGTTTAATAAGGCAGACACATTTCACAAAATTATTTACCATTAAAAATATTGCCACTTCGATAGTAGGTTTCCTTGAGATTTTTCTCTCAAACTAGGCCGCACTCAGGAATCATCCTGGGATAAGAGGCTAGAAAACTCCTGAAATGCCCCCATAAGTTTGTGCCATAGGCTGAAAATTTTGATTCAAAGAAAGTCAGGTCCAAAATGTGATATTTCAGGGCCTGTCAAGAGGATAAATGTAAAGTCCTCCACAAATAGAGGGATTATTCACCTTGCCTTTTGAGATTAACACATAGTAAGCATCTAATGAATGCTTTTTCATTCATTCATTAAACTAATAATATACTTACACTACCTACCTCATAGGCTTCTGAGGAAAGTGCTTTTTGTTGTAAAGTGCTATAGATTTGTGAGCTGTCTTAGCAATTATAAGATTGTTGCTATGGAGCTCAAATGGATGTCATCTGATCCAACTCCCTCATATTCCAGATGATAAAACAGGTGTGGAGAGGGTCAATGATTTGCCCTGGGTCACAGGTAATAAGTGGCAGTGCTGGAATTCAAACCCACATCTTAGTGCAAATGTGGAATTGCTCCTTTATTGACTTGGCCTCCTATAATCTGCTGTTGTCTTTATCAGAGAGAATACCAGTGGTTGTAGGGATCAGCTCAGGCGAGGGCTTGAGTTCCTAAAATTCCATGATCTGATAATACAATGAGGACTAGCTTCCACTAACATCCTATTGTGGTGCTATGTGTGGTAAGGAGATGACCCTGGCAGGATCTGTTATGCTATAATGGCTTTGAGTACAGTCACAGTGATGAACTATTCTCTGAGCACCTGTAATAAAAGGCACTTATTGAGCACTTAACAGTGTGCCAAGCACTGGAGAGATAAGTACAAAAAAGCAAGGAGGGCCCCTGTCCTCCAGGAGCTGACATTCTAAAAGGGGAGATAGTACAAAGACGGGGCTGGCTAGAGAAGGTAGTTGGTCTGGGAGGTCTTTGGGGTGGTGGATACAGCATTTAATTAGTATGCCCTTTCCAGAAGCAGTGGTAGTGTGGATTTGCTTCGAGTTTCCAGAAGAAGAAATGGAAAGGGCAGTAGTGGGTTAGAGAAGATGGCTGAGGTGAGAGCATGAGAAAACATGAAGTGTTGTAAACTGAAGTTAACAGAACCAGGAAAACTATGCATTAGTCATCAAAGGATGTTAATGGAAATAGCAGTGAAACAATTGAAACTGTCAAATTATGATGGCCAACCTTAAACCCAAAGAAGAGATAGAAGGAGGTACCCCCTTTGCAGTGTGAGTGTGGACACAGCATATATGTCACATCTTTTCAGTGTGTTGCTTAGTTTTGTTGAACTTCCCCCCCCCCCTTTTATTGTTATATAGCCCTTATATACTCAGTATCCTTATTATTCCAGCTGCCACTCCCTCTCCCCTCTGAAGACTGATCTGCAGAGGGCAGGCTTCATCTCCGCCTCAGGGTAAAAGGGATGCCCCTGAGGAGTTGGAAATGTCTTTAATATTATTGTCTCAACCCCTTGTTCCCACATGTTCCCCAGATAGTGTCTCCCTTACACCATTTATGGCCCAGTGATGAATGTCCCAGTATCATTTAACCAGTTAATGTCAATTAGCTTTTCCCAAATGATATTTGCTAAGAAGATATATTGCCAGAAACACAAACATCCCTGCTGCACTGGGATCTGTGCCACTTCAGTGTCTGAGGAGAGTGGGCTCCAGCTTAAAGCCACTATCAGGAAATAATTTGTCCCAGAAAGTCTACTTATGAATTTGGCCTATCTGGTGGAAAAGGTGCTCCTTGATGAGTCTGCCCACTGCTGGACTAGGTCAAGCAGCTCACTCCTTACAGCAATGCTGATGCTTCCCCACTCTGCTGCTGTTACCAATGAGAATGACAAACTCTGGGATGGACTCCAGATCCTTGACCACTTGTGGTTTCCCTGATCTTTCAGACCTTACAAGGTTACAGCATAGTCTATTTCTAATACATCTCCCAGAAGTAGTTAAGAATAAACACATAGGCCAAAAGAAAAAGACATCATATATTCAGAGCTATATGTAGTACCAGGTTGGCCCTAGTGCTCCCTCTCACACCTAGAGGTTTGAGAGTAGGTATTGCCTTGCTCACCACAAGCAAGAAAAGCCAGTGGAACCAACAGATGTATTTGTTGGCTCAGCTGCCCGCCAAAAAGCTTTTTCTTCACTGAGTAGCAAAATGCCATGGTATGCTGAGTAGTAGAACAGTCCCCTCCATTCTTACTTAGCTGACACTGAGAAGTAGGCTCACCAAACAGTTAACCTCTGTCAGGAAGAGAGCCCTCTTTGGACAGGGTCCTATTGCAATTATAAGGGAAAGTTCTCAGGCAAGAAAAAAGGAACACTGGGAAAGAATAGATGATGTAAAAATGATTCAAATAAAATTTTATTTTAAAAAGCAACATAAGCTTCTTGAGGATGGTTATATTGATTGGTGTGTGTGTGAGGCCTAGCCGTGGCATTCATTCATCAGTGGTGGACTTATGACTTGGTAGGCTTACTATGCCTTAGAATAAAGCCAGTCCCTTCTCCCACTATGTACTCCACTGTCAAAGGGTATCAACTTCCTTATTCTTCCTTGAACGAGATATTACATCTCAGTGGGCATTTCCTCTGGCTGCCTCCATGCTTGAAATGCTCTCCTTCATCCTCTTGGCTTCAAGTCCTAGCTGAAGCCCCACCCATATGAAACCTTCCCTAATCCCTCAACTAGTGCCTTCCCTCCATTGATTATCTACAATTTATCCTGTATATATCTTATGTGTACATGGTTGTTCATATGTCTTCCCCTTTTGACTGTGTGCTCCTTGAGGGCAGACTTTCCTTTGCCTTTCTTTGTATCTAGCACTTGGCATGGTGCCTGGCACGTAAGAGGCACTTAATAAATGTTTATTGGCTAATGGCTGATTCACTGACAAGTATGCCAGTCTGCATTGGTGTAGAGCAGTGGTTCTCAACCTTTTTTAATACTCGTATGTGGGCATATCTGCATGTGGGCGGGCCCGCCTGCAGATGGATAGAGTCTAAGTTCCTAAGACGATCGGAAATATGTTTTCTGATGGCCTTAGGCGACCCCTGTGAAAAGGTGGTTTGACCCCCAAAGGGGTCGCAACCCACAGGTTGAGAACCACTGGTGTAGAGAGTTCTGTATGCCAATGAAATTATAGATTTATACATAGATATAACTTCAATTATAGATCAGGTAAAAATATATTTTGTACGTATCTGTGGAGATGTAATTTTTCTTCAGCATATTGAATATCAATGTAAGATCTTCAAAGGCAGATTTTCATTTTTATCTTTGTATTCCTAACACTGAACCTAACACATAGTAGGCAGTCCAGTTGAATTCACTTCTGTAGCCTATTTGCAGATTAATCTGCCAGACCACAACCATGTGATCTAGCTTTTAGTGCTTCCTTCCTGTGTGATCAAGTTGCAACTTCCCCATCTCTAAAATAAAGGAGTTGAACAGCAGGTGGACTTTATGATCTTATGATCTGCCAAATGATTAGTGAATTCTGGTAATAGAATTGAAAAGGCTAACCAAGGCTTCATTAGGGAGAAGTGTTTTCTAGTTGTGACAGGTCTCTTTGTGGAGAATGTGGTTGTGGCGAACTAGTCACCAGTGGACAATACAGACACATTGAGTCAGCCTTTCCTGTCAAGAATCACAGAACCTCAGGCCTAAAGGGATCCGGGAGCCCAACTCTCTCATTTTATAGAAAGAGAAACCAAGTCCTATTGAAGTTAAGGCAATGTATGGTAGGAAAAGTACTTAACTTTTAACTTTAACTTAAAGCCACCTGTGCAACCTTAGGCAAATTGTTTAACCTTCCTGGGCATCAGTTTCCTTGTTTGTAAAATGGAAAAGGTGAACTAGATGGTTGAAGGCTTTCAGAACCTTGACACATCAAGATACCCTGGAAAGGTAGAGCTCCTTAAAATGTGGTCCTTAAGAACCTTGAGGGCCTCTGAGATCTTTTCAAGGTGGTACCTGAGACCAAAACTATTTTCCTAAAAATACTGATGTTACTTGCCTGTTAAAATACCCCTTCCTTTTCCAGCTACCCATCTGTGTGAGGCCCTATTTTCTTCATATATTCAGCCAAAACTATCACAGGATACAATACAGAAGCAGGTAAGAAAATCTAGATGTCTTCTATTAAGTCAAAAATTAAAAAGATTTTGGTGTGGCTAGTTGGTGCAGTGAATAGAGCAGTGTCCCTGGAGTCAGGAGGACCTAAGTTCAAATGTGACCTCAGACACTTAGCACTTGCTAGCCTCGTGGCCTTGGGCAAGTCATTTAACCTCAATTGCCCTGCCTTCCCCCCTCCAAAAAAAAATATTAAAAAATTTGTAACATAATGCCTCCTAACTAATTTTTTTTTGTTTTGGAAAATATAGTTATTTTTTTTTT
>CM053581.1:226413114-226446352 GCA_028627135.1 Pseudochirops cupreus
TATTTAAAAATTGTATCAAGTTTTAAGTTCTTGGAAGGGAACAAGCATTTATTAAGTACTTATGTATGTATATATGTGTGTATATGTGTGTGTGTATATATATATATATATATAAGTACATACACATATATGTATATGTATGCCAGGAAGCGCTTTACAGATGTTATCTCATTTCATCCTCACAACAGCCTTGGGAGGTAGGTGCTATTATTTTCACTTTACAGTTGAAGAAACCAAGGCAGACAAATTGAAATGACTTAGCCAAGGTCACATATCCGAATTTGAACTCAGATCTTTCTGACTCCAGGCCTAGCTGTTCTATGTACTGTCACACCTATATCGACAGAGATAACAATGTAATGAAAAGTTCTTTGAGGTCCTCAGTAATTTTAAGAGTGTAAAGTGGCCCTGAGACTAAAAAGTTTGAGAAGCACAGCCTTAAGGAGCTGTAGGGGGAGGGGAGGCTGGAATGTGAGGTGAGCGTCTTTGCCCGAGTCCAAGATGGCCGGCTCCGGCTTCGCTGCCAGTGCTCCGAGGAGACACGGGAAGTGCTTTCCCCCTCACAAAGATGGCGGCGGGCGGTTAGAGGAGGGGCGGAGCCGGAAGCGGCGGCGGCCTGTCATCGGCACCGGCTGAGGCCGAGGCCGGGAGGGCGGGCTCGGTTTGGCTCGGCTCAGTGCGGGTCCGGGCATGAAGCTGGTCCGGGGCGCCCTGGGCCTGCTGCTGCTGGCGCCGCCCTTGGTGCGGGCGGTGGAGCCCATCAGCCTGGGGCTGGCCCTGGCCGGCGTGCTCACCGGCTACATCTCCTACCCGCGCCTCTACTGCCTCTTCACCGAGTGCTGCAGCCAGAAGCGGAGCCTCAGCCGCGAGGGTAGGGCCAGCCCCGGGCCCCGGGGTCGGGACGGGATGTGGCGGGAGGGGGAGAGGGAAGACGGGGCGCCGGGGTTGGAGGCAGGGTAGGGGTGCAAACGCCTGCCCGCCCGCCTCTGCCGTCGCTCTGCTTCTCCCCTTGGGAGTCTCAGTTTCTTCATCGGTACAATGGGGCGATGGGGAATAAGCAGGTCCAAACCCTCTAGTGCTCCCTGGAGGCTGGAGGTCAGGAGTACGAGGCAGAGGGGCCGAGAAGCATCCAGGGCAGGACTCTGGCTCTGAGAGAACCCTGGCTCTGATGTGGGAAGGAAGCGGGGGTCCCCATGGAGGGCGACATAGATTTAGAGAGGACCTTCGAGGTCATTTAGTTCAGCCCTTTCATTTGACCGGACCGGTGAACTGAGGCCCTTTAGAGAGGACGTCAGGAGACTTGGGTTACAATCATTCTGAAATGTATGAGTGAGTAGATGGGTAGATGAGTCATACTAATGGCTAGCATTTACTTTATATGCCTTAAGCATATGCTAACTCATTTTATCCTTAAAACCACCCTGGGAGGCAGGTGCTATTATTATCCCCGTTTTACAGATGTAGAAACTGAGGGACTCAGGGTTACGTAACTTTTAAGTGTCTCATACAGAATTCCACCCCGGTGCTTGACCACTCCAAAGCCCCAACCTCTCTCCACAGCGCCACAAGGCTGCGAAAGAAACCACACAAAGCCCTGGGGATAAAAAAACAAAAAACGCCAAACTGAGACGGCCCCTGCCCTCCAGGAGCTTCCTTTCTAACTGGGAGAGATGAAACGTGTATTAGAGTGGTGGTTAGGGAAGGGAGTTTAGGTGAGGTGGTGAGTGAACAATAATCGCACAGTTGGTCGCCATCTCCCATCTCCTGGCCTTTGGCTTGGCTACTCCCTGTGCCAGGAACCCCCCCTCTGCCTCATAGGACCCGTCTCTTCCTTTAAGATGCCGATCAATTGCTTGCTTCCACTTGAAGCTTTTCCTGATTCACTCAAGTTCTTGGGCCCTCCCATCCCAAACTACTGTTTAACTACTTTGTATTTATTCTCTTTATGTTTGTTCCATCTATACTTATATGACTTTGTTGTCTCCCTAGTTAAAATGTGAACTCCATGTGAGTTGGCATACTTTCTTGGCAAATCCTTTACAGAAAAAAAGGGTAGTACTGATTTAATTATAGTTGCCAAAGGGAAGGGGAAGGGGTTTCTGGATTAGATTTAGTACCCTGGTTTTAAAGAGGAACAAGTCTGAGTGAGATTGCATGCCTTATCCAGTTTGACAGGCTTGGGGCCGTGCTCGTAATTGGTGAGGGCCAACCATTATTAGCTGGCCCAAGACCTGGCCATGCTTCTTGGCAGAGATCACCACTTGGAGAGGCAAGAATAGTGTAGTGGATAAAAGGTAGCCTTGGAGTCAGAAAGAGCTAGGTTCAAGTCCTGTATGACCCTGGGCAAGTCACTTAACAGTGCCCCCAGAAAATTGTACAAATAACCAAGGAGTTGCCCATCTGTATAAATGAAAGGAGTTTCCACACCAGAAGTTCCCTCTTACAGATGAAATCACAGGTCTGACTCAGAAGAAAAAAAAAACAAAACCCATCATCTCATAGTGTTGTCAATAAAACACTTTGTAATCTAGAAATTTGAGCCATTATTAAAGTAGCAAAGTTAGAATTAAAACCCAGCCTGCCTGACTCCCAAGTCCAGTGGTCTTTCCATTGTATTATACTTCCTCAAGGATAGAAATCACAGAGAAGTAAAACTTGGAGATTGGGTGGGGAGGTAGGGAGAGTGTTGGGTATCATGGAAAGAGTGGGAGAGGCGCCCTGGGTAAGTGCAGAGATTTTGTGGGGAGGAGTTGAGACAGGGAACTACTTGCTGCCTCCAACAAAAAATTGGGGGGGCAAGGGCATTCCTGTATTTGTAGACCCTTCTTCAGCCTTCTTTGCAAGAGAAAATAGAGTACTTATGTAATTGAATCTTCTTAAAAATATCTTAATTGAGAAGAGGAGAGATGTTGAAAGAGGGAGTCTTGCCTCCCTCAGTTGTACAGGTGGTAAGGAGTCTACATCTGAGCCCCATTTTCCTCATTTCCCAAGAAGGGGGGCATAAATTAGGGTCAGATTTGGGTACTTAATCATCAGATGTGATGTAGACATTGAAGAGGCAGAGTCCTTGTTGCCAAACCGATGGACAGTTTTTGTTCCTGTTTGAAAAAGCTGGAAGATGATGTGTCATTGGTGTAGATGGTGTAGGAAGTTTGCAGCAGGGAAGAAATAGCAAAGGTTTGGGGGGTGGAGGGAGAGTCCTCCACAGTATTTCTTTGGGGTTGAAGAGTCAGGTTATTTTAGTGAACTGCTAGTCATAGCTGGTTAGCATCCCCAAAGATCTGAACCAACCATTAGCTGCTAGTATGTTTTATCTAGTCAGAAAACCATTTGGTTACTTGCATCTGACAAGTTTTGTTTTTCCCTCAGCATTGCAGAAGGACCTTGACAGCAAGCTCTTTGGACAGCACCTTGCAAAGAAAGTGATTTTAAATGCTGTGTCTGGGTTCATAAGTAACCCGAAGCCTAAGAAACCTCTTACCCTCTCCCTGCACGGATGGACTGGCACAGGGAAAAATTTTGTCAGCAAGATCATAGCTGAGCATATTTATGAGGGTGGACTCAACAGTGATTACGTACACCTCTTTGTGTCCACATTGCACTTTCCACATGCTGGGAACATCAAACAGTATAAGGCAAGATAATTTGGAATTCTTCAGGGTTGGGCTTTGTTGGATGTTTTTTTGTGTAGCTTGTGATGAAGTTTATGGGATAATATGTTAAAAAAAATGAACGATCTTTGAGAATTTTTTTCTAGATATCAGTTTTATATAATATTTTGCACATTCCTAAAGGTTACACAGTATTTGAGAAGTGGGTGTGTTTGATACACAAGAGCAGTTCAGCTGTTAGGGTTTTGTAATGCTTCCTGAAGAAGTGTCCATTGTGCTGAATTGGTAAGATTGATATTCAGGAATCGAAGATGACGCTGGAAGGGCCTGGCCTTTGGGAGCCATCTAGTAGAGAAGTCTCTCATTTTCCACATGAGGAAACAGAGGTGCAGAGAGGGGAAGTTATTTGTTTAAACTCATGTAACTAGTTAGTCGCAGAACTAGCCAAGAACTCATGTCTTCCACCAATGCAGCCCTCTTTCACACTGTACCATTTCTATAACCTATCTGTTTGATTTCACACTGCCTTAGCAAAGTATTTGGGGAGGTGGTTTGTGTTGGTTTTTTTTTTTTGAGAATGAGTAAGAATACTTGAATGGATTTTCTTCAGTATTTCTTTTACTGGTGTAGATATACTAGTACTATTATTCTGAGCTCATAAATTGTTTTTAGTTCATTAGGTTATTCTTAAGTATACTTTATTTTCTTTTATAATCAGTAGTATTCAATTAGAACTTAAAATGATTTCTTTCCAGATAATCTATAATATTCTTTCTAGTAATCAATTATCTGGAAAGATAATCAATAGATAGTAACATACTATGATTCAGTAGCCCATATCCTCCTCATTAGAATACAAAGGATAATTTTCTTCTCTATTTCTTCTCTAATTATGACAAAAGATAAAAAAAAAGATTGGCATAGCATTGAAGTGATGTCATTAAAAGAAAGATTCCTTCGACATTTTAGCTACTTCCAGGGTAACATTCTTCTATGTTATTCTTACTGAAGTCTCCTCTGGGTATTTTTGATTTGTTCTAATCCAGGACCAGTTACAGTTGTGGATTCGGGGGAATGTGAGTGTTTGTGCAAGGTCCATCTTCATATTTGATGAAATGGATAAGATGCATGCAGGGCTTATAGATGCTATCAAGCCATTCCTAGACTACTATGATTTGATAGATGGAGTTTCCTATCAGAAAGCCATTTTCATCTTTCTCAGGTAAGATGAGATTTGGAAGGAATGAAGAATTCTGGACTGTCTTCCCAGCAACTAAAGCAAGTCCTTATTTTTGTACACATTTTACAGCAATGCAGGAGCTGAAAGAATAACAGATGTGGCTTTAGATTTCTGGAGGAGTGGCAAGCAAAGAGAGGAAATCAAGCTGAAAGATGTGGAGCAAGCATTATCTGTGTCAGTCTTCAATAACAAGAATAGTAAGTGGCACTCTGTGTGTGTGTGTGTGTGTGTGTGTGTGTGTGTGTGTGTGTGTAACTCAGTGTTTCGTGTATATGGGTTGGGGAGGGGGCTTTGTTATCGCCTGGTCTTTCATGTCTGGAATGTTCTAGACCTCATTCTGCACACTTGGAAATGTTCATAGTTTTTAATTCTCTTAAAAAAATTTTTTTTTGTTACATTTTAAGTTCTGAACTGTCTCCCTTCCTCCTTCCCTCCCTACTCGGCACTAGAGAACTAGAGAAAGCCATCATTTGGCACAGATGGGTACGCGTATACATACATATAAAACCATACTGTGTACTTCTGTTTATCTTTTCTTTCTCAGGAGGTAGATAGCATGTTCCTCATAGGTCCTTTGTAGTTGATTTGAATACTTACATAGTCAGAATAGCTTATTTTTTCAGTTATTCTTTTTTTTTTTTGCTTTTTGGAGGGGGTAGGGCAGGGCACTTGGGGTTAAGTGACTTGCCCAAGGTCACATGGCTAGTTAAGTGTTAAGCGTCTAAGCCTGGATTTGAACTCAGGTCCTCCTGACTCCAGGGCTGGTGCTCTATTCACTGTGCCACCTAGCTGCCCCTAGAGTTATTCTTCAAACAATGTTTCTGTTATTGTACACAATGTTCTTTTGGTTCTGCTCATTTCACTCTTCATTATTTCCTGCAAGTCTTTCCATGTTGTTCTAAGATCAACCTGCTCATCATTTCTTACTGCACAGTAGTACTCTATCACAGTCATATACCACAACTTGTTTAGCCATTCTCCAACTACTGAGCATCCCCCCACTTTCCAGTTCTTTGACACCACAAAGAGAGCTGCTCTAAATATTTTATTGGGTTTTTTTTGTTTGTTTTTTTTGGAGGGGGGAAGGCAGGGCAATTGGGATTAAGTGACTTGCCCAAGGTCACACAGGTAGTGAGCATGTCAAGTGTCTGAGGCTGGATTTGAACCCAGGTCTTCCTGACTCCAGGACCAGTGCTCTATTCACTACACCACCTAGCTACCCCAGCTCTAAATATTTCAGAACAATTTTCATAGTTTTTCTGTTTTCTTGTTTTAAATCTTTTCTTTCTATTGGGGAAGGAAAAGGATTCTTTCTGTTGGGCTGCAACAGCTCTGGTGAGTTGGAGATATGAACTTCTTCATCTAGAACTATTTTTGTATTCCTAACTTTAACTTTTTAGAACCTGCTGTTCCTTGTTTTTTTATGCTTTAATTTTTCTAAATTAAAAAGCATTTATTTTCATTCTCTCTTACTGCCAAACTCTTCAAATGAATATAACAACAAAAAAGAAACAAAACCAAAACCCTGGTAACAAATAAGGGTGGTTAGGCAAAACATATTCCTACATTGGCCATGTCCAGAAATACCTGTTTCATTGTGTCCCAGTCCTTCACCACCCGCTGTTGGTGAGTGGGTAGCAGACTTCACCATCAGCCCTGTGCAACTGGGATTGGTCATTGTATTGTGTTTGTCTTTACAATGCTGTTGTTTTGGTATAGATTATTTCCCTGGCCTCCTCAATTCACTGTATCAATTCATATAAGACTTCTCAGGCTTCTGTGGAACCAGCCACTTTGTCATATAATATGGCACAATATTATTTCATTATATTCATATTTCATGATTTCTTCAGTCATTCCTTAACTGAGCATCCCTTCAGTTCTCTGCCACTTAAAAAAAAACTGCTATAATATTTTTTCTATATATGGGTTCTTTTTCTCTTTCATATCTTTTGAAGTATGGGCTAAGTGGTAGTGTTGATGGTCCAAAGAGTAAGCAGGGATGGTAACTTTTTGTTATCCCTGACTACACAGTATTCTAGATTCAGAGCTAGAAGCAACCTTATGGGTCATCTAGTCCAGCCTCCTTATTTTACAGATGAGGAAACAGGCCTAGTTTCCTCAGTTAATAATTTGCCCAAAGTCACACAGGTTTGAAGTATGTGAGGTAAGAATTTGAACCCAGGTCCTGACTATAAATCCCATGCTCTTTCCCCTGAAGCATACTAACTTTCACCAGTACTGACTTTGTTTTCCTTTTTTCCAGGTGGCTTCTGGCACAGTAGCCTAATTGACCGAAACCTCATTGATTATTTTGTTCCGTTTCTTCCTCTGGAATATAAACACCTAAAAATGTGCATCAGAGTTGAAATGAAATCTCGTGGCTATGAAGTCGATGAAGATATTGTAACTAGAGTGGCAGAGGAGATGACATTCTTCCCCAAAGAGGAGAGAGTTTTCTCTGATAAAGGCTGCAAAACTGTATACACTAAGTTGGATTATTACTATGATGACTAAATATTTCAGGATGCATTTATTTGCGTTGAAAAAAGAAAGTACTGAAAATGGAAACACTTGGGCTTTTTTTTTTCCAAATTCCTTTTCCTACATGAGGAGGAAAATGAATTTTAAGTCTTTTATAAAAAAAGGAATTTCTCCTTGCATTTTTTTATTCAAAGAAATCTGCAGTCGCCATCAAACCTTTTCAAAAGCCTGGATCTGCCTCCCTAACTTACATGGGAACAGCATCAATGAAAGAAGTCGCTCATTATCTAACACGTTTGTAATAGTGCCTATGATTTTTTTAAAAATCATGTTTTAATTACAAGTTTCTGTTTCAAGGAAAGACAAGTAAGTTTTATGTAAGATGTGATGAGTTGCCTCAGAATAGTTGTTTTTAACATCTTGAGAATGATTTTGAGGTGTTGAGAGTTTACCCAAAAAAATCTTGATAATGATCATGTCTTTAGTACAAAAACAAACATCAGTGATCTGAAAAGAATTCCCTAGATTGGTGTCAGTGTAGCCCAGGGGCAGGAATAGGGAGAAAGCAATCTGTCAGAGGAGGGTAATTGAAGCTATCTTGTCAGTCCTGCCCATAGGAGCTGAGAGATTTTAAAGAAAAGGAAAAATGTATGAGAAGATGAACTTTTGGGGCTCTTCACTGTCTGTATGTCACGAAAAACCTTAAAATGTCCTTTCGAGAAAGTTCAGTATGGTAGTACTAAAATAACTGTTAATTAGCAAAACTTTTATGAGGATTGCAACAGCAAGTCTGTGAAAAACAGGATTGTTCTTCAAATGAAAAGTAATGTGGTATCCTTAGTGTGTTTCCATTGTATGACTTATGGAAAGGAAGGCCAAATCACATGTTCCATTCATGCCTGTCTTACTTTTTACTCATGATGCCCTTGCTCTGAAGGAAGAGCAACCACACTATCTACCTGTTGTCCTTATTTATATGTGGTGAGTTCTGCCATATTTTTAAGCCCTTCTCTACAATGACCAGTTTTTGCTTTATGATCAAGGGATTAAATATTACCCTCTTCCCCCTCAGCCCCAAACCCTTGGAAAATTTACATGTATCTAATGAAGATGCTGAGGATAGTGTTTTTATTTATAAATACAGATAACTGGTTTTTCAATAAAATTTGATTTTCTAGTTTGTGAATATATTTCTACAGGGGAAAATAGGTCCTGTCAGCCCTTGGCTTACACACTTCACAAATCATTAAGATATATAAACTACTGGTTAGAATGAAGAGAAAAATTCTGAACATTTACCTGATAGATAACTGGAAGTGGTTGAGATTATTATGATGCATCTTTGTAGAATACTTTGCTTCATAGAGATGCACCCTCCTTTTGGTCATGTGTTTCAAAGAAGTTGGATAAATTAAATCACAACAGTAGTTTGCTGTTTAAAAGAATTTAGCAGGGGATTGGTTTGTAAAGTCATCTAGGAATCAGTCTTAAAAACTGGTTTTTAGATCTTCTACTCCAACCTCATATCTAGATCAAAACTCTAGGACCTCACTGACCGATGAGCATTTAAACAAGATGCAAACAGTAATGGGATTTATTACTTTACCTTGTTAGGAAACAAATGTCCAAAGGGCATAGCTTTGCCTCGATCTAACTTCTGCTCATTGGCTCTCTAGTTCTGTGTGCTTGGGCTACAAACAAATCTAATCAGTTAGCTACAAAGTGCCATGGGATTGTGAGCTAGGAGGGACTAATCTAGCCTTCCCTCTTACCCCTCTTTATTTTACAGATGAGGAAGCAGACCTGGGGGTGGGAGGATGTAACTTGCCTAAGGTCATATAGCTTCCTAAGTAACAGAATGGGATTCAAACCTGGATCTTTGGACACCAGAGCCACTACTTTTCCTACTAAATCGTACTAAGAGCCCTTCAAATATTTGAAAATAGCAGTCCAGATCTCAGATCAGCACAGGTCATGCCTGAGTTCAGGAGGGCCTTTACATGTCCAACAATATAATTTCTTGGTTTGGAGTTATATATATGGCTAAGAGACAGCATGGTGTAGTGGCAAGACTTGGTGTTCCAAGGCTGGTCTGAATGCAGACTTTGGTACTTACTAGCTCTAGGACTGCCCAAAGGATTTCACCCTTCTGAGCCTATTTCCTTTTCTGTAAAAAGGAGGAAAATTTCTCCTTAGGCTGATATGACAAAAAGCTTCGTAAAAGACAGTGCTACATAACTGAATTATTGCGACATTGAGAAACATCAGTAATCTGCTTTAAGTTTTCCACCAGGTTCCCACACTTTTTCTGTGCTGCTAAACATTACTCTTACTAATGGCTAGCATTTGTATAAAGCACTTTAGGGTTTGCAAAGAGCTTTAGGAATATCTTATCTAGAAAAAGGTTCTGCAAGTTCTGATATGCCAATTGTATGTAACAATTCTAATTTCCCAATCCATTGACCCTGTGTGAATGAAAATAAGCTTTGCACTCATTTTAGGCATGGTGAATCTGCCTAGTGTTACTGGGCTATTAGGATTAGGGAAAAATACAACCTTTAATCTCCAAACTCCTAGACCTTTAGAACCTAAAATAAGTCCAAAGTTTTTATTTCCCAGGCAGTGGCAACCCATACTAAAGCATCTCATCAAAACTGAGTTTAACTAAAGAACTACTAAACACTTTTTGTTAAAAATTACTAAAAAAAATACCGAAAGGAAGACATTATATATCAAATGATAAAATTTCAGTTTTATTTGATTAATTTCTGTTTGTAGTTTAAAAGTTTCATTCACGTCTTTTAAGGGAACACAAAAACACAGAACAGAGGGGCAGGGATGGGAGGATAATTACTTGCAAGTTTTCAAAGCTGTAAATCAGAAACAACAGTCCAAAGGCCTAAGGTTACTAATGTGTTCAGTTTATTGCATCAGAATAAACAAGTCACCACCTGATCAACCACCCACAAGGTGATAAAAGTAGCCAACTGTTCCAACTTGAAAATATATGTTAAAAATGTAGAAAGTACCATCCTGGGGGTAATTTTATTAAAAGACTAAGTTTGGTGCTTTAAAATTTTTCCAATACTTTAACATATAAAAATATTCATTCTATTACTTTCTCAATGTATAAAAAGGCTACACGATTAATCAGTTGCACTGCAACTAAAGTACCCACATGTACTAGAATAAAAAAACTTTCTTACTTTCCTCAAAGAGGCAACCAACTCAGTGTATGTAGAACTGACAGGATTTAGGTTCTCCTGGCAATGCAGACCATAACCAGCCACCACATCAGATCTTAGTTTTCATTCACATTACTATAAAGTTAGTAAGAATCCAACTACACATGAGTTTAAGAATATGTATGGAGAAAAGGATAAACTATAGCTACATTCTATACCTTCCTTTACATCAAATAAGCAGTTTCTCACACTACCTCTCATATATATTTCAGAACTATCAAAAAAATCCAGTGAAAATGCCAGTTATAATCTGCAATAACCACCTTTCAGGGACATGAGTCACCTGAATGTTCAATCAAGGTAGCAGTCATCCACCATTAATGAACAAATCCTATGCATTTCACACTAGAGTTGCAAAGACCAAATTTAAGATTGACCCTTATGTAAGCCGTAACAGACAAGAAGCATTTGACTGCTAGGACGAATGACCCAATTTCAGAACCAAGTCGGTCCCAAACTGACAGAGATTGGAGAAATATTTCAGGGATGTTACGCTGAAGTTCTGAGGTACAGTGTAGTCTTCTGACCAGAGCATCATGAACTGGGTACAGGATCAATAGGCCCTGTTTGCATTGGGTGACCTCAAGTGCTCCACGTCACCACAGGAGGAATGGACAGACAAAAAGGTCAAAGAGATCCTAGCCTCCACTCTGGAAACACTCCTAAGTTAATACTATGGGCTGATTGTGAAATAAGATAAGTTCTCTCAATGGCACAATTCATTGAGGTCAAGAAGCTGAGGCACATGGGGCCATCTACTTTCACCTGGTATGCTTTGTAGTTGTGGAGTGCTCTAGATTTCAAATGATCATTGTTGAAAGTAATAAATGTTCTATGTGTAAAAAGCAGAAAGTAAACAGAATAATTCAATCTAAAATCTTTCAGGTGAACACCTAATGTTATCTGGACATTAATGTATCAGGGCCAGCCCCAAGGAACTCCCTTTGATTAAGACGGTAATTCTGATGCAAAGCAGGTGTTATGGAGTCAGCAATTATTCTAATTACTTTACAAACACAAATAGTTGTAAAGGCCACTTTTGGCAATGTTAGGGATGATGAACTTGAGTGGAATTTCTCAAGTCCCATCTTCAACTGAAAATTAACAGTTGGGCTTGCAAAATTCTTTAGTGATATGTTTTTTAAAATCCACTCTTCTTAGAAAGCTACCTTTCCCAAAAGTCAGTAAGTGCAAATGCGCAGACGCCTGAAAAGGGTCTTCAAAAGTGCTTCAGAAAGGCAGGGCCTGGTTGGCTGCATCTTCTGGTGGCTTTTCTTGTGGTAAGAGCTCAGTGAAAATCCAGCCTTGTCTGCACCGTCTTGCAGCCCTTATCAGAGTAGATTTTCTCTTCTTTTGGGAAAAATGTCATTTCATCTGCCACTCTCGTGACAACTTCTTCATCTATTGTAAAACCCCTTGATTTCATCTCTGCCCTCACACACATTTTCACATGTCTGTACTCCAAGGGCAGAAACGGAACAAAGTAATCAATGAGGCTCTTGTCTATCAGGCCACTGTGCCACAAGCCACCTGTGAAACAAATCACAATTGGGTTACCTGAAAATCAAGAAAGAATGACAATCAAGCTATGATTGATTTCTCATAAATACTTCTCCAGTACCACAAAGATCTGTAATTTTAGCAGGGTGAGAGAGAGTAACAATATTCTCTCTGTAACTGAAGGACTGCTGCAGTAGAAAAATCATCACTCTATGACCAAGCTGGTGATGAGTCATTCCAAATTTATTTTGGTTGGATATCAAATAAGAGACCCAGTCCATCACTGAGTCCATTCTCTGTTTCCATCTTAGCAGGACCTTCCAGAGTTTATTCTCTGCTGGCAGCCTTTGAGAACCCAGAACCAACCTGATGATGAGACAATGGGGTAGGATTTCAGTGAAGGTAAATAAATAACCTCCAAGAGAGGCAGAAGAGTGGACAAAGAGACAGCCTGAAAGCCAAGGAGACCTGGGTTCAAGTCCCCTCTCTGACACTTAGTGCCTTTTAGAACCTTAAGTAATTCTCTATGACAGTAGGCTGCAGTTAATATCAACCTACATTGGTAAAGAGTTTCCTTAGCTGGGAATTCCTTATGCCAATAAAATCACAGGTCTTCTCCCTATCTTACAAAGCCATTAAAAAAGCAATGGAATTTGAGTATTAATGATGTCACCTGCAAAGAGGTAACACGTTAAACCTTCTTCAGTTACTCCTGTTAGAAATGTATCAATCCTGATCACAGCATCTCCTTATTCACCCAGTAGTAGATTTTAAACATAACTTTTTTTATTTGTCAAGTTATTAAAGAGGTCAGCGAGAGAGAAAAGATGCAAATAACTGAGAAGATGATGTTTTCCATCAGGCACTGGCTTGAGTATCCAAGAATCTGAGATGCAATCCTGATCTGACTAGCTACTGGCCCTTTATGACGTGGGGGGCAAATCATGTCACCCCTCCAGCCTCATTTCCTTCTCTGTAAAATGAAGGGATGAACTAGATCGCCAGGCTCTAAAATAAGCCCTTAAGGTCTATTTTCGTCGACCAATGAAAGAACCTGCAGATGTACAGCATTTAATGATTCTCAAGATATGTTCATTGCATCAATGGATAAAAAGCAAGGATGGTGATTCAGCTTCACACAGGAGGGGAGATAATCAAACCAAGTCCAATAGTAGAATTTTACAGACAAAAAAAGAGAAGGCTTTTGGCTAAGTCAAAGGGCTCTTTATGCATACTTACTGTTCTTGTTATTGAAGACTCCTACAGACAGCACAGGCTCCAAGTCTTTGAGCTGAATGTCTTCCCTCTTTTTTCCTGCCCTCCAAAAATCGAGGGCCATTCTGGTTATAAGATCACCTCCTGCATTGCTGAGTTTGGGGAATGGGGGGGTGAAGGAGAAGAAAGACTTAATATTATTTTTAGAACCCTGCATGAAACAAAGATTTTTATAATAATGGGGTGGGGGGAGAGGGCTCTGTTCTGTTGTTTATTTTTCATTCAACAGACATTTACTAAGCAATCAATGTATGTAAGGTCCTCTGTTGGATGCTGTGAAAGACTCAGTCTCCATCCACAGGAGCTTATTGTCTATTTCTTTTTTTCCCCCTTCATCTTCTTCTTTTAAATTTTATTTTTAATTTATGGAATAAGATCAGCATTTCCTTAACACAGTACAATAAAAAAAGATGATTGCATATGAAAGTGCAAGTCTACTACATACAACTTGTCATTCTTTTCTAATATGCAACAAAATTATCATGTAAATTTCTATTTTTTATTCCCCCCACCCTAGAGATGGCTACTATTAGACACAAATAGGTATATATAGCTTATTCTCTATTTCTATGTAGAATGCTGTAGTGTAAAGACTATATCTTTAATTTCTTTGGTAACCCTTAATGGCAACTTGTACCCAGTGGGCATTTCATAAATGCCTATTTACGAAACTCTGATATTTAATAGCTGACTGGGCAGTTTTCCCTTTAACTCACTTAGAAAGGCCTGGCTTAGTACAAATGTCCTGGATGTTAGGAAGCTCAGCTGTCAGGCCCAGGATGTCAAATTTATTCAAGGCTTGGTTCTATCAACTGTCAAAGTTGAAATTTTCTCTCCCATGCAATTTTTTTGTATAGGTATACTTTATATTGTACTCTGACAACCTGTAAATCTAATTCTTATTTATCAAGTCATACTGTAATCATACTGATGGACCTGGATGTGTGTTTATGGGAATCCTACTGCAAGGCCTTTGGTAAAAGTAGGAACTAAAATACTCCATACACCACGTGCCCCACTGCCCCACAACCTTCTGTTATATAAATAATCACTGTTTGTCTGCATGTTAGATTTTTTTTGTAGGCAGGCAACCCCACCCCCTTCATCATAATGTTGATATAAGTTTATAATATGATATTAATACATTATGACAAAATCCCACTGAAATGTTACAGAAGCCTAATGCAAGGAAAGAGTACTAGATCCTGAAGTAAGAGGCTACAGTTCAAATGTTAGCTCTGCCACCGTTCTGACCACAGGCAAGTCCCTGACTCTCTGGGCCTGTTTCTTCATCTATAAAATGGAACTGGACCAGGGGCAGCTAGGTGGCGCAGTGAATAGCACACGGCCCTGAGTCAGGAGGACCGGAGTTCAAATCCAGCCTCAGACACTTAACACATGCTAGCTGTGTGACCTTGGGCAAGTCATTTAACCCCAACTGCCCTGCCTTCCCCCTCCAAAAAGCAAAAAAAAAAAACAAAAAAAATAAGAGCTGGACTTGATGACTAGAGGTACTTTCTAGCTCGAAGCCTATTTTCCTGTGACTTTCTATCTCCCATATCCCATACTATACTACTGGTACAAAGAGGGTTTCCAGTTCAATCAACTCAATCTCCTCTCACAGACTGTCAATGTAAAATTGAATGTGGCCCAGACTAAGGCAGAGAGGCCCTAGAACCTTGCAGAGGGGCCTTGTCTCAGCATTTATGGAATAAAGGAAAAAGCTCAGAAGTCTCCCATCTGAGTACCATACTACCCACCAAAAGAATAACAAGGCAAATCTCTCCACCACACCCTAACCTGAGGAAAATAAAGATGGCTTTCCGATAAGAGATTCCATCAATTTGCTCATAGTAGTCTAGAAATGGCTTGATGGCATCAATGAGCCCACGGTGCAATTTATCCATTTCATCAAATATGAAAACAGATCTTGCGCATGCACTCACATTGCCCCGAATCCACTTCTGTAGCTGCTCCTGTACCAAGAGAAAGAAGGTCATTTGAAACCCTGCATGGGAGGTGAAGGACAGAAGGAGTGGGAATGGGCTGAAGGCAGTAATTGAGAAGGAAGATTACTCTTCCCCATTAAGAACTCTTGTTTCTATGATGCTCTAAGCTTTGCAAAGTGTTTTAATACACTGCCTCATGTTGACCTCACAACTATAGGAGGCAAATACTAAAGGTGGTATTATCTCATCTTACAGATGAGAAATTGTGGTTCAGAGAAGTTAGTTAAATGACTCACTGAAGACAGGTTAATATGCAGTAGGTCTGAATGCACTTCCTGACTCAAGCCCTGCACACTGGGTTCTTTAGAGGATACCTCTGTGTGCTCGAAAGGTTTACAAAGTGCTTCATATGAATTATGACACTTGAGGTAAGTAATATAAGCATTATTATTCCCATTTCTACTATAATAGTTGTAGAAACAGATTCAGGTAGGCTGCATTATTCGTTGAAGGTTACAGAGCTAGGTATCAGCAGAATTTGGTTCTAAACCCAGGTTACTTCTGATTACAAGTTCAATGCAACTGCCAACTTTCTTCCTGGAAGAAATATTCATAAGCCTTCTGCTCTATAATGGATTTACCTAACCTTGTCTATGGATAATAACCTATTCAATTTGAAAAGACGGAAATCATACTGTGTTTTACCCATTCCCATTGACAGACAGAGGAAATTTAAGAGCATGGTGATGTATTCACTAAAACAATAGCCTGAATGTGCTTTTTAAGAAGTCTAGATGGGAAATATAAGAAGGGGAAATCTGTTGTTACTTAGTTGTTTTTCAGTCATGTCTGACTCTTTATGACCCTATTTGGGGCTTTCTTGGCAAAGATACTGGCGTGGCTTGTTATTTCCTGGCCTAATTCATTTTACAGATGAAGAAACTGAGGCAAACAGGGTTAAGCGACTTGCCCAGGATCACACAGCTAGGAAGCATCTGAGACCAGATTTGAACTCATGAAGGGGGAAAAGGCCATTAAAAAAAATGAACCTTTAGTGAGAAATCAATTCTAGGCTCTAACTCACAATTTTTAGCTATCATCTAAGAAGAAAAACTCCCAGGAAGCGAAAAGTCTACATGAACAAACAGGTATAACTCCAACAAGGGACCCTATAATTTAGAGCTGGAGTACCTTGGGTCATCTAGTCTAATTTTTTTATTTTAAAAATGGGGAAACTGAAGGCCAGAGAATTAAAATAACTTCACCAAAGTCACAAAGGAAATTTTTTAAAGATTCACAGGCTGAAGGAGATAAGACCTCATGAAACGGCTAAGTTAACATTTGCTTACTTTGAGGCCATTAAGTAAAAGGCAAAGTTAAAAGTCCTACCCTAATGCTCCTAAATGAAAGGCAGTAACATTTCAAAAGATCTTTTTTTCCCCCCAGGAGGTTATATTAAAAAGGCACAGTCATCTATTTTTGTTAACCTACCAATATTAGGAAAAGACTCTTTTGGAAGAAGAGCAGTTTCCTTTTCCAAATTCTTCTACTTTGGTTTCTATTTCATAAAGATTGTTGTGGTAACCAGACTTAGTAACTGCACTTCCTTGTTCAGTTAAGTTTCTATTTCTTACAAGCAAGAACTATAGGAAGTTATTAATTCTGTTAATAACAGGATAAAAACATAATTTAAAGTTTAACCTAATGGACAATTTCAAAGAAATAAAATGGAAAAAAGTTCCCAAGTTAATTTCATAAAGACAATAAAAAAGAAAGCAACACAAAATGACCAGGGACAAAAAGTTATTTTAAAAAAGTGTTTCACCATACAGACTAGGAAATGCAGATCTCAAAGGAGATAAGGAGTACTGCAATCAAGAAACATGAGTTAGCAGTCTGCCAACACTGGATTTAGTGTATCTATGGATCTGAAAGGAATCAATTCTCTTGCCTGATACAGTTTTATCTGCTGCTCATGTGGGAAGTGCAGAGTAGAAACAAACAGGTGGACGAAGTTACTCTTGAGTCCTTTTGAGTGAAGATTTTCAGCCACAATCTGACTGACAAAGTTTTTGCCTGTGCCAGCCCAGCCATGTAAAGAGAGAGTCAGTGGTTTCTTTGGATTCTTGTTGTTTCTGAAGCCAGTCAATGCTTTAAGAATCACCTCTCTCGCCAGGTGCTGTCCAAACAGTTTCTCTTCTAAATCTAACTTCAGTGCTGAATGAACCACCCCAGAAAAAAAGACAGAGACACATTAAAAACAGATCAGGATGATGACAAGCTCAGTTTTTACTTGGTATTCTTGGCCAAGGTGATCAAAAGTAAATGACTTAGAAGGGTTTCGAATAAGCCCCATAGATAAAGCCCAACTAAGCATGCTAAATAAAGCCGCTTTGTAAACACATTCAGAATCACTCAATCTATGATCCTACCTCCACTTTCTGTAGTGTTTTGCACAAATCTTCATTCACTTTGGCCAGCTTCATCTTAAGACAAAGCACGCAAACCTGTAACAACTTTCTTCCCAGTTTTTCTGGAAAAATACTCTGCAAAGGACTGCTCTGCTCCAACTACACCCGTGCCCGTGCAAAGAAAGCAAATGCAAGTGTTCCCTTTGGACCAGATTCCAAGAGGGTTCTTTCTTATTCCAAACGCTTACCAAGACTAGCACAGACAGAGGAGGCTTGAGGGAGAGCACAGATAACAATTATCACTCACAAATGCTGCCATCTGAGTTTCTTTTGACGTCGAGAATTTAAGTTTTTATCTGAGTTCTCATCTGTTAGGGTAATACCAACCAACATCTCAGCAATCTGCCACCTAGAGTCAAGCGTTAAGCTGAGATAAGAGCCGGGAATTGTGGAATCGGTGCAGACAATAAACACTGCAACCAAGGCGTTCACGTCCTACTTTCTTTTACTTCTACAGCTTCAATTCACACCCTTCCCTGTCCCTCCTCAAACTAAACGACGTTCCTAATTTAGCTCTTGTTTTAAGAGTTGCATTTCTCCTCATCATCTCTTCCTCTACTTGACGGGTCCTAGTGATACCCCTCTGCTTTGGCGTTCGGACCACCCACAGCGTCGAATCCCCTGCCCTCCCCAGTCCTAGTGACCCCCGCTGGGGGCCGAGATAACACCCCGTTCCCCCATCTGCAGCACGATCCATACACCCTGAAATCCAAAGATTCTGTCTGGCAGCAGCCCCCGTCCCCCGGGGCTGCCGTCCTGGCGGTCGGGGATCTCCCCGCACGTGCACGCTGCCCTCCCCAGGATCGCCAAGCACGACTCCGCCGCCCCGGCCCCAGCCCCTAGCTCGGCCGCAGCCCGCTACCGGAGGCGTTGAGCGGCTGCTCCTCGCGGCAGCACTCCACGAAGCGGCAGTAGAAGTCCGAATAGGAGAGGTAGCCGGTGAGGGCCGAAGCGGCCCCGATGGCGATGCCCACGGTGATGGGCTCGAACGGCTCGGCTCCCGGTGTCATGAGCAGCAGCAGCAGCAGCAGCAGCGGCAGTGGCAGTGGCAGCGGCAGCGGCGGCAGAGCCGGCTGCCGGCGCGGTCCCGGCTGCCGGCGCGGTCCCATCACTACCGCACACAGCATGCCTTACCGCCCGGGCTCCAAGAGCCGGGCTTCTGCCCCGCGCGTCACTTCCGCTTGTCCCGAAAGGCGCGGGACACTCCCCAAGCGATGCCTTTTTTGACTGGAGCTGGGGAGGAGCCGAACTCTCGCCTACCTCCCGCCATTTTTGAGAGGGGCAAGCGACGGCCATATTGGCGGAAGTGTGGGACTGAAAGTAGCACGGCTTCCAGATGCTTGGCTGAGTCTACCAAACCCTCCTACGGCCCAACGTCACGTGTCCAGAAGACGAATAATCGCTTTTCTGGGGCCAGGGTTGGGCTTCAGAGAGTGGGCGGAGCTTTACGTTGTAAAAGTCTTGGACCGAGTTTAGGTTCCAACTCTTCTGCTTCCTTCCTGCCTCGGCCGTTGGACGAGTCCCTGCACTTCTTTGGGCCTCAGTCTCCTCATCTGTAGAATGAGGAGGTGGGGCTAGATCATCTTCTTAGCGTCTGATTCTGGTCCTAAACCCGTGACCGGAAATCAAGAGGACACGGATTTGAATTCTGTCTCAGAACTTACCACGTGGCAAAGCCCTTGACTTCCGTCCTGTGTAAAACGCGGTATCACGTCGCTCACCAGAGCTGCGAAGGTGAATCGAGGAAGTGTATATCAAGTACTTTGTAAACCTAGCTTTATCCTAACAAAACAAGCCTGGAAACAAAAGAAAATTGAGATCCAGACTTAGTGATCACGGAATCTGAGTTGAAAGGGACCTTATATATTACCTAGTCTAATGTTGCATTGTAGAGAAATACAAAAATACCCATTGCATTACTAGATCTATTTTCTCTTCTGCAAAATGAGAGGGTTAAACTAGATAATCAATTAAATTTTATTTCTACCATGCCGTGATTCTTCTGGAGATGACCTATTAGCCTCTTAGCTAGTTGGTTTATTTTCTATCTAAATTCTCATTAAAAAAAAAAAACCTTAATGGTATTCTGGACTGTCTTGTGAGGCATCCAATTCCCCTTCTTACTTAAAAAAAAAATTGCACTGATAACTTTTGTTTCTGTATCACCTTTGCTTCCAAATGTAACCTTTCTGCTTTCCTACCCAACAAACCATCTGTAATGTGTGGTGCATGTGCAAAACCAATTATACTGTTACATTTGCTTGCTAGGACTGATAATACAGAAATAAGACTTATACCCACTAATGGACTGATAATGTTTATTGATAAATCTTACATAAACATTTACTCCTCTAGGAACAAGCCACCTACCTAAACTCGGAACCTAAACTCCTGAAGGTAGGGGTAAGCTTGTCTCATATTAGTGTTCCCAAAGCCATGTATCTCCTTCCTAGGTGTCTGGCACATCATATCAATCCCTGCTCTTGAGCAAATAGAGAATAATGTTTGAGTCTGCAAGTGTGAGGAATGCAGGAGTCTGCTTTGGTGGCCTCCCAGTAGCAGGTTGTCTGTCAGTGAAAGATTCCAGTGGATTTTTTATAGTTCTAGCTAAAGGCAATTGATTATACCTAATTTCTGATCAATGATCAATTACCTAATTAAAGTATTTTCAAGGATAGATGTTTGGTAGTTTATTACCTAAGCTTCTGACCAAGTTGCTTTTTCATTTTTTAAAATAAGCATTTATTATGTGCTTACTATATTCCAGTTTAGGTCATTAACTGGTCTCAGTTTGACTGAGGCAATGCCTATTCAGTGGTTAAGTCTAGGTAAGAAATGGGGCAAAGAATGACCTCTTTTACCTCAGCAAAAAAAAAAAAAAATCAATTTGGGATGGTAAGACCCTCAGGGTTTCTGGACAAAACAGAAACAATTGCCATTTACACTCATTCTGAGCCAATCAGCACCCAAATAAATGACCAAGTGAGGCTTGGGCTGGGACCTATTGTTGGCCAATCAATGAGAGCCAGAATGATTTGGGTTTAAGGCATGGTCCTTAAGAAAGAAATCTAGCCCTTAAACCTCAAGATATCTTGCAAGACTTCAGTGATCAAAATTTATATTCCTTTGGGCAGAGCACCTGCAGGTAAGGGCATGATACTCTATGTGGACAGAGGGAGAGAAAGAGGGAGGGAGGGAAGGAAGGAAGGAAGAAAGGGAAGGAAGGAAAGAAGGAGCTGCATTGCCTAATTAGGACTGACTAGTTGGGTCCCCAGTGGGGCAGTTACTATTACGGATTGTGTTTTGTCCTTTGTTCTTGAAGAGGACTGTGACATCAGGAACATGAAGCCATGACTTGCACAACTTCACACTCTCCTCCAGAGCCATCCGGATCTAGTGGCAAGATGTAGGTCTGGCCGACTGGACATAGCTCCAATGGAAATACTAATAGTAGAAAGAAAGACACTCCCTGTCCTCCGTGAACTTAAATTCTGATGAGGAAAGACCCCTTCGTTAAAGGAAGCTGAGAAAGTGGGAAAAGAGGAAATGGTAACCAGTGCAGGGGGAGGGGATGGTAGAGGAAGTCCCCAGTGAAGCCTTGAGAGGAATGAGACATGGCTAGTTTGGGTGCCCTCCTTAAATCAGGTTTCTAGAAGGAGCCATCCGATTGGAGGGGAAGGCTGGAAGGGTGAAGTGCACCTCCAATGTGTGAATTCCAGGGTTGCAGTGAGACATCAAGATAAAGAACTGGGACGTGGCAGAGGAGGGCCAAAGACAACCTGAAGAGATAACCTCAACTAGTGGTTATCTGAGGGTGTATATGTGGTTTTCCAGACTAGACCACAAAGATATTTATCTTGTTAGGAAAGAAACAAATTAATCACAGAAATGGAATCCAGTTAGGACAGCTAGGTGCCAAAGTGGATAGGGTGCCTGGCCAGGAGTTAGGAGGACTCATATTCCTGAGTTCAAATCTTATCTCAAACACTTACTAGCTGTGTGACATTGGGCAAGTCATTTAACCCTGTTTGCCTTAGTTTCCTTATCTGTAAAATGAGCTGCAGAAAGAAATGGCAAACCACTCCAGTATCTCTGCCAAGAAAACCCCAAATAGGGTCAGAAAGAGTTGGACACGACTGAAAAAACTACTGAACTAGAATCCAGTTAAAAAGTGGAGTTACTTAAACCATTGTTATCCCTACTTCATCTCCTATAACATTTTTATGTCTTTTTTTTTTTCGTGGAGGAGAAAGCAGGGCAATTGGGGTTAAGTGACTTGCCCAGGGTCACACAGCTAGTCAAGTGCCTGAGGTCACATTTGAACTCAGGTCCTCCTGACTCCAGGGCTGGTGCTCTATTCACTGTGCCACCTAGCTGCCCCTATCTCCTATAACATTAACAAAGAAGGAGAAAAAAATTAACGCAGCATTAGTGACCAATGCATCTAATAAGTCACAGAGGTTCTCAACCTGTGGGTTGTGACCCCTTTGGGGGTTGAACGACCCTGTCACCGGGGTCGCCTAAGACCATTGGAAAACACATTTCCGAACCAAGACCGGTCTTCTATCTGTCTCTAGGCAGGTCTGCCCACATGCAGATATGCCCACATACAAGTATTAAAGGGTCACCGCATTAGGAAGGTTGAGAACCACTGGTCTAATAGGCTATGTTCCACATGCATAATCTTCCATCTCTGCAAAGAAGTACATTTTCTTAACTATTTTTCAGGCCCAAGCTTGGTTTTTATAATCAAACAGGGTTTAGTTTGGGGATGTTTGTTGCTCTGCTCTCTCTACACTGTTGTAGTCATATATGTTTTAATGGTTCTATTCACTCTGCTTTAGTCATATAAGACTTTTTATGCTTCTTGAAATTCTTCATATTCATTATTACTTACAACATCATTTCTTACATTAATTCGTATGCCAAAATTTGTTTAAATATTTCTCAATGAACATCTTCTTAGTTCCTAATTTTTTATTTATTATTTTAGTATATGTTGGACCTTTCTTTATGTGTTTGGCCTTCTTGAGATATCTGCACAACTCTAGATCAAAGGGTATAAATTTATTTTTTAGCATAATTCCAAATTGCTTTCTAGAATGGCTGACCCAACTTATAGGCTCTCCCCAAAGTATATTAATTTGTCTGCCTTTTTCCAGTGTCTCAAACATTTTCTGTTACTATTTTTTGTCATCTTTGCCATTTTGCTGGGTATGAAATGAAACCTCAGTGTTGGTTTGCTTTGCATTTCTCTTAGCCATTTGAAGCAGTCTTTGATATTATTGCTAATAGTATGCAAGTCTTTCTTTCAGAACTTTTCTTCGTAGTCTTTTATTTTGTTTTGGTAGTATTTCCTTTATTTTAAAAAAATTCAACATTATTTTGTTTTCAGTTTTAATCCTCTGTCTTCTCTTATTTCCCAGTCCACAGAGGGGAACCCCCCAAAAAACTCATTTAAATACATCTAGTCATGCAAAATAAATTCTCCTATTATCCATGTCCAAAAGAAAGAAAGAAAGAAAGAAAAGAAAATATGTCTCTTTCACTTTTCAATCTGAAATCCATCACTTCTCAGTGTGGAGGTGGATAGCATATTTCATCATAAATCTTTTAGAATTGTGATTGGTCATTGTGTTAATCAGAATTAAAGTCTTTCAAAATTGATAAACATTTTAATGTTGCTGATATTAAATCATTTTTTCTTGTGATTCTGCTCATTTCACTTTGCATCAATTCATACAAGTATCCCATGTTCTTCTGAAACCAGCCCCTTTATAATTTCCCTCTGAAAAAATAATTCAATTTTATATTCAGTTTCAGATTCTTTTCCTTTCCCCCTCTCCTACCCACTGAAAAGGAAAGCTATAGAAAGTCCATTACAAACATGAAACCATGTAAAACAAGTTTCACATTAGCCATGTTTAAAAAAATTTTTTAAAAAGAAAGAGAAAAAATGTGCTTCAATCTGCACTCTGAGTACCATCAATTCTCTAGTCTAGATATGGATAGCATTTTTTGTTAGTATTTTATTTTTTCCCCAATTGCATGTAAAAATAATTTTCAATATACAGTTTTAAAAATTGAGTTCCAAATTCTTTTCCTCCCTATACACCCCCCTCATTGAGAAAGCAAGCAATTTGATATAGGTTATATGTGTGTAGTCATGCAAAACATAGTTCTATGTTAGTCATGTTATAAAAGAAAACATAGACCAAAATAAAAACCCAAGAAAAATAAAGTTAAAAAAGTATGCTTCAATCTCTACTCAGACCTCATCAGTTCTCTCTCTGGAAATGGTTAGTATTTTTCATCTTAAGTCCTTCAGAGTGGTCTTGGATCATTGTATTGCCAAGGACAGCTAAGTCATTTACCATTGCTCAACCCACAACATTGCCATTACTGTGTATGATGTTCTCCTCCGAGTTCTACTCATTTCACTTTGTATCTTCATGTGAGTTTTTCCAGGTTTTTCTGAGAGCATCCAATTCATCATTTCTTATAGCACAATAGGATCCCATCATAATCATATACCACAAATTGTTCAGCTTAATGCCCAACTGATGGGCATCCCTTCAATTTTCAATTCTTTGCCACCAGAAATAAGCTGCTATAAATATTTGGGCATGGTTCCAAACTGCTCTACATAATGGTTGAAACAGTTCACACCTCCACCAACATTAGTGTCTCAATTTTCCCACACTCCTACAACATTTGTCATTTTCCTTTTCTATCCTAATAGGTGTAAGGCAGTACCTCAGAATTGTTCTGATTTGCATTTCTCCAATCAGTAGTGATTTAGAGTATTTTTTCGTATGACTATCAATAGCTTTGATAACTTCATCTGAAAACTTTTTTTTTAAGAATTTGTCAGTTGGAGAATGGCTCTTATTTTTATAAATTTGACTCATTTCTCTGTTTGAGAGATGAGACCTTAATTAGAGAAAGTTACTTCAATTTTTTTCACAGTTATGATTGCTTACTCCATCCTATTTCCTTCTTATTTATTCTTTTCTCTCTCCTTTTTCCCTGACCCTCCTCAAATGTGTTTTGTTTCTGACTACTGCCTCCCCCAATCCACTCTCCTTTCTATGATCATCACCCCCTTTTTCTTATTCCCTTCCCCTCCTACTTTCCTTTAGGGTAAGATAGATACTCAATTAAGTGTGTATAGTATTCCTTCTTTGAGCCAATTATGATGAGAGTAAGGTCCAGGCATTCCCTACTATCTCCTCCATCTTTTACTTGCATGTAAAAGCTCTTTCTGGCCTCTTCTATGTGAAATAATTTACCCCATTCTACCTCTCCCTTTCCCTTTCTTCCAGTGCATTCCTTTCTCACCTCTTAATTTTATTTTTTACTATCCCATCATATTCAACTCACACCTGTGCTCTTTGTCTATATATACTTCTTCTAACTGCCCTAATAATGGGAAAGTTCTTGTGAGTTACACATATTATCTTCCCATATAAGAATGTAAACAGTTTAACTTTATTAAGTCCCTTATGATTTTCCTTTCTTGATTACCTTTTTATGCTTCTCTTGAATCTTGTATTTGGAAGCTAAATTTTCTATTTAGCTCTAGCTTTTTTGTCAGGAATGCTTGAAAGTCCTCTGTTTCATTGAATGCCAATTTTCCCCCTGAAGTATAATACTCACTTTTGCTGGGTAGGTGATTCTTGGTTGTAATCGTAGCTCCTTTGCCTTCCGGATATCATATGCCAAACCCTCTGATCCTTAAATCTTGTGTTATCCTAACTGTGGCTCCATGACATCTGAATTGTTTCTGTCTGCTTGCAATATTTTTTTCTTGGCCTGGGAGCTCTGGAATTTGGCTATAATATTCTTGGCAGTTTTCATTTTGAGATCTCTTTCAGGAGATGATTGGTGGATTCTTTCCATTTCTATTTTATCCTCTGGTTCTAGAATGTCAGGGCAGTTTTCCTTGATAATTTCTTGAAAGATGATGTCTGGGCTCTTTTTTTGATCATAGCTTTCAGGAAATCCAATAATTTTTAAATTAAGCCGCCTGGATCTATTTTCCAGGTCACTGGTTTTTCTAATGAGATATCTCATGTTGCCTTCTATTTTTTCATTTGTTTGGTTTTGTATTAGTTACCTGATGTCTTATAGAGTCATTAGTTTGCACTTACTTGATTTTAATTTTTAAAGAATTCTTTTCTTCAGTGAGGTTTTATACCTTCTTTTCCATTTGGCCAATTCTATTTTTTAATGAGTTCTTTTCTTCAATGAATTTTTGTGCCTCTTTTTCCATTTGGCCAATTCTGCTTTTTAAGGAGTTCTTCTCCTTATTGGATTTTTGGACTTCATTTTTTTTTTTTGCCATTTGGCCTATTCTGTGTTTTACTGGTTTTTTTTCCTTCAGTATTTTTTGTGCCTCCTTTACCAAGCTGTTGACTCCTTTTTCATGATTTTTCTTGGATCACTCTCATTTCTCTTTCCGATTTTTCCTTTACCTCTCTTACTTGATTTTCAAAATCCTTTTTGAGCCCTTTCATGACCTGAGACCAATTCATATTTTTCTTTGAGTCTTTGGATGTAGGAGTTTTGAGTTTGATATCTTCTTCTAAGTGTGTTTTGATTTTCCTTGTCACAATGGTAACTTTCTATAGGCAGAATTTTTCTTTGTTGTTTGCTCATTTTTCCAGACTATTTCTTAATTTTTAGCTCTTTGCTAAAGTGAGTCTCTCTGTGTGACTGTGGGCAAGTCACTTAACTTCAGTTACCCTATTCCCAAAAAAGCAAAAAATAAAAAAATAAAGTGGGTCTCTGCTTCCAGGGTGGAGGGTACACTGTCCCAAGCTTCAGGGGTTTTGCACAGCTGTTTTCAGAGATACTTCTAGGGAGCTGTAAGTTTTCAGTTCTTCCAGGGTGGTATGATCCAAGGAGAGGTGTATTTGCTACTCTCCTGGCCTGTGCTCTGTTCTGGGAGCAATCATAAGCACTTTTTTCTGCACTGAATTGTGAGGAGGGTTCCCCCTCTACTGTGGCTGCAAGCTCCAGTGTGTTAGTACTTCTCCTCATCCTGGAACTGCCACCCAGGACTGCAAACCAGATCAAGAATGGGGCAAAGCAAATTTGTGATGTATTGCTGTAGTTTCCTTATTAATATTTAATTTAATATTTTTGCCTTAATATTCATTATGAACATTTGTCTATAGTTTTCTTTATTTTAACTCTAACTGGTTAAGGTAGCAAGGCCATATTTGTGTCACAGAAGGAATTTGGTAGAATCCTTTCTTTGCCTATTTTTTCCAGCAGTTTGTGTAGTATTGGAATTAATTGTTCTTTAAATGTTTGGTAAAATTCACTTGTGAATCCATTTGATTCTACAGTTTCTTTTTTCTAAGATAGGGTTATTTAAGGACTCTATTTCCTGTTCTATTAATCTGAAAAATTTATATTTTTGTAGATATTCATTCATTTCATTGGCCATTTTTGTTATAATTGACTCCTATTACTGTAATGAAATCCGCAGACAAGATTTGCCCATGGGTTCTTTCCTCCACTGCTGCATTACAGCCAACTTTTGCCTGGAATCCGGTAATCTTTCCATTGCTTACAATTCCAGTGCTTCATTATAAAACAGAGAGGATGAAAGACCAAGAGAGAAGAAATGAGTAATGAAAGGAGAAGATAAGTCAAAGAAAGATGAAAGAGATATAGAGAAACAGGTCACTTCTCATTTAATGGATAAACTAATTGGATATTTTCCAGCTTATGAACCCTATTCTTAAGATGTAGCACCTAGAAATGAACATAGTACTCTAGATGTAATGTGGCCAAGGCTGAAGGCAGTGTAGTTGTCACCTCCCTGGTCTTGGGCACTATGCATCTCAATGTGGTCAAAGATCTCAGTAGCTTTTCCTGCAATGGTCTCACACAGTTGATACAAAATGAACTTGCAGACAAAATGAGTTTACTAAAATCCCCAGATTTTTCTCAAAGTGGTGCTTAATAGCTAGTATTTCTATAGTACTTTAAGACTTGCAGAGTGGTATACAAATGTTATCTCATTTTATCCTCACAACAACCCTTGAATTAGGTACTGTTATTATCCTCATTTAATAGATGAGGAAACCAAGGCAGACAAAGGCTAAATGAATTGCCCAGAACCACACAGCTAGTAAATATCTGAGGTTATATTTGAACTCAAGTCTTTCCTGATTCCAGGTGTAGTGCTCTATCCACTGTGTCACCTAGCTGCTTATCCCCACCTCCCCCAGCTCATGCTTGTGAAGTTAATTTTTGGAACATATGTGTAAGACTTTCCACTTTTCCTATTACATTTCATCTCAGTCCAATGTTCTAGCCTATCATAATCTTTTTGGATCCTGACTCTGTTGTCCAGTAAGTTAGTTATCTCTCCCAGCTCTGACTCATCTGCAGATTTGATAAACATGTCATCTATACCTTTATCTAAATCAATGGTTCTCAACCTGTGGGTCGCGACCCCTTGGGGGTCAAACGATCTTTTCACAGGAGTCACAGGGGTCGTCGGAAAACACATATTTCTGATGATCTTAGGAACCTCCTCTATCTGTCTCCAGATAGGTCCGCTCACATGCAGACACACCGCGACATTAGGAAGGTTGAGAACCACTGATCTAAATAGTTAATAAAATTTTTGAAAAAACTCAGACTCAAGGATATTTCACTAAAGAACTCTCTCTAAGTTAAATTGAGCCATTAATGATCATTCTTTTTGTCAGTCCTCTCATTTAATTATGTGTCCACCTAACTATGCTATCATTTGGCCTCATAGCTTCATCTTGTCCATAAGAACAGTGTGATAGACTTTGTAAAATACTTGGATGAAATCCGCCTAAACTCTCTGTAGTATTTCCTCTGATCTGACAATTCAGTAATCTTGTTCAAAAAGTAAATGAAATTAGTCTGACATGACCTGTTGATAAAATCATGCAGATTCTTTATGACCAATTCTTCTTTTTTCTAGACATTTATTAGCCATTTCTTTAATAATATGTTCTAGATTTTTGCTAGAACTTGAATTCAAAATCATTAGCCTACAATTTTTCAGTCTACCCTTTTCCATTTTTTGGGAAATCAGACTTTTTTTGCATTCTTTGGACTTGGTAATATACCTGTCATTCTCTGCAGTCTTTCAGTGGTCATGGACAATGGGTCTGCAATCATATTTTCCAGTTTTTCCAGTGCCTTTAGGGGTAGTTTTTCATAACTCATCAAGAAAAGCTAAGGGATCATCTCCTAGGTCTCAACTCCCTATTAGACATTTTGTTTGTTCTTCTGAACTAAAGATGATTCTGTTGGATGGAGAAAACAAGAGTTGAATGGTTCTGCCATTTATCTGTCATACATTATCACATTCCATTCACTCTGACTAGTGGTTCTATCTCCTCTTTCCTCCAGTATAACCAAAAATCCACTTTGTTTTCCTTCACATTCCCCTTCAACCTCAGCTTACTTCCTTCATTAGTGCATTATATTTAAAAAGATGATGCAGTTTCTTTCAAGAGCCATCTGGTGTTAAGACACTAGTGAGTTGCAGAGTATGTTAAGTGTCTAATCAGATGGGAAAGTATGAAAGATCAATGAAACAACAGAACTCTGAAAATAAAGGTCACCATGTAGACGTATCTTGCCTTCCTTTGAAAATTGTCATGGTTTCACTGTCAAATTCCTGAACCACTCTGCCTTTCAGCCAAACAGTTAGTCCTACTCATTAAAGAATTCTATAGATCTAGTTGCTAAATGGTAATTTCATCAACTGCTATTTTACTAATCTGTGAAACTGACTTGGTTCATGGCAGACTCTCCTTTGCTCTCTCTGTTATGATTGTCTTTTTCAGCTTACTGTATCAGTTGTTATGTAAGTTTTAGCCATGTAGTATAAAACAGATAGACATCAATTTGACTTTTTCTAACCACACAGATGCAGAAATTAAGAAGTGCATCTCAGCACCTTGTATGGGGGTTTGTTTCAGGGTTCACCTTTTTCAGAACCAGAGACAGCTCCTCCACTTCTGAAGTCTCATTGAAGAAACACCTTTCATGCAGAGTTCAATAGTCTCCTCTATTCTCATAGTTATAGGCATTAATGTAACAAGGGCTTCTTGTGCTTTGACTCTAGTATGGAACATTGTGAGCAATGGCTTGTTTTGCTATCATTCATACCACAGCTTGGGGAAAAGTGAAGTTTGCTTTTAAGTTCAATCCAAATTAACTGAGCCCAGTTAAGCCCTAGGGAACTGTCCCTTTGTACTATCCTGAATGGGAAAGTCTTTTTCTCCCTTTATCTGTTTTGATTGGGGAGACCTACAAGATCTTCTCTTTGTCCTATTTTGACTGTGGCAGTCATTTTTTTTTTCCTTTTCCTCTTTCCCTTTATCTAGTTTGATTGGGGTAACTTAGAGGACCCCTGGCAAAAAAAAAGAGTGCTAAAGATTTTTGCCCTTTGTCTTCTCTTATTGCTGCAGTAATTTGCTTCACTTTCAAAGAGTTTGTAAAATTGATGACAGTCTTTTCAAACATCAGATATTTTGTATCAGTATACTAGTATATGTCAATCAAAGGTACTGTTATTTAATTTTCATTGATTGGTTTAATTAGAGCCAATGTGATATTTACTGGTCATTGTCAGCAATTATAGTTTCAGCATCACTTGTCAATTTGGGGGGTTAAGAAACTTTGTAATAGGAGGCAGCTAGGTGGCTGAGTAAATAGAGCACTGGCCCTGGAGTCAGGAGGACCTGAGTTCAAATGTGACCTCAGAGATTTAACACTTACTGGCTGAGTGACCTTGGGCAAGTCACTTAACCCCCAATTGCCTTCCAAAAAGAAAAAAGGAAACTTTGTAATATATATTTAAAACATTGAATTTTGAAAAATTAAAGCACAAATTAACAGAAAACATTGGACTCTTGGAAAATTAAAATTTAAATATTATCATTGGGGATTATAAATATGGCCTTGATCTTGTCAAAATTTTGTTCTGAAACTACATTATAATTGTGGTATATTAGAGAATTTAATCAGCTTTCTTTATCTGTAAAGGGGATAATAAATAATAGCACCAACCTCCTAGGGTCGTTGGAGCAATAAAATGCCTCCAAAGTGCTTAGCGTAGTGGATACTGTATAAATGTTAAATATTTTTATCCAGTTTTAGATTAAATAACATATAGAGGGTAAAAACATGAATGATTTTCTAAGAAGGATAACTTAAGATACAACTGCATAGATGATATTTGAGAAGTTTGATGCTTTGTTTAAAAAACAAAACAATCATGATATCCTTTAGGCTTCTATTTTTTTCTTGTATTGTGGAATTTGGGAGAATATCAGATGTGATTAGAACTATGACTTCTCTTTTACTTAGAAGAATATGCTATTAATTACATGCTGTAATGTGAAAATTTTCTAAATTATTGTGAAATACTGTTAGTCTATATCCCTATTGAGTAATTAAAATGAATATGATAGTCTTTAAAAAATTGTAATAACAAAGTGCCTTTTGTCTTAAAATGTAGAATTCTTATGATTTAATAACAGATTTGAGGATCCCCTGACCCCCACTCCTCCAACAAGAACTGTGATCCACTGTGCTTGGTAAAATTACAATATCTTGTTGACCGTGTGAAAGAACTTATTCTGTGGAAGTCTAAAACAATGAATGGTTACATTGAAATCAACCAGATTGATGTCATTTGGCTAAAATAAGTTTTGTATCTTATGAACTGGTTTTCTAAAAGATAACAGAATTGTTTAAAAACTATTAACTATTCAATGAGCTACAGCCTGTATTTAATTGCTTGTCCTTCCAGTGGGGGCGGGTGATGAGGGAGGAAGGGAAAGAATCTAGAATTTAAAGTTCTATAATCAAATGTTAAAATATATATATATATACACACACAATTATTATTATTATTATTATTATTATTATTATTATTAACTACATCCAACTGGAACTTGAGATACACAGGCACTGTGGTAGGGAGATCCATCCTGCCCTACTAGAAAGTCAGAGGGGCAAGGGGGAGGACATAGGAGAGAGCAGATTGGGAGAGGGGTTATACACTGAGATGGCTGTTTTGAGGTGTTGGGTAAGGGAAAGATGGGGAGAAAATTTGTAACTCAAATTCTCGTGGAAATGGATGATGTAAACAAGAAAACAAATAAATTAATTAATAAAAAAAATAAAATAAAAAAATATTCAGTGGGCTATATTTTCCTCTAACCTAACCTCCTAAAGGGAAAGACTTTAGTCTTACTATTTATAACTGCCTTGTAACATAAATCAGCAAGTGGTTCAAGTAATAACCGAGAAATCATAATCTAGACATTCTAAAGTACTATAGAAAATAAGCCTTTGAATTTTTTAAAGTAATCTTTAAGAACTAGAAAAAGAGTCTGGCATGTAGTAAGCACTCTATAAGTGAACTATTGTTGCTTCTTTAATTGACTTTAATTATTTCACATGGGATAACTCTGTACTGGGTTTTAGATGTCCTTGGATATGATTAGTAAAATACCAAAGGAAATTAGATGAATGATTTTCTCTGTAAAATAATTTAAAATGCATTCTATTGAATTATTGTCATCGGATTGGTAATAAGTTTCATGTTTTAAATACATGATACTGGGTATGCAAAATTTTCTCTTGTATTATGAAGCCTTGGAATAGTTATGGCAAATCACTTCCCCTTTTAATCTGAATGCTGTTAGATTATAGATGTTTCTGATATATAATGTTACTATATGTTTGAAAACTGCTAATTGTTTAATAGGGTATATTTTGTTTTAAATTGGAAAATAATAACAATAATGGTATAACTCACTGTTGGGAGAAAAGAATAGCCACATCCTCATAGGAGATCATTGTATGTGTGATTCCTTGGGATAAAATCTTACCAGCCTTACTGACAGCATGTTGTGAAACTCTGTAGTGCTGCAGTTTAAGGAACCAGGACCTATCTTAGCCAAAGTGGAAACATTTACAAGTTAAATTTTAAATAATGAATGAATTTCATCTGAGATAATTTAGAAAACCATTAAATTATATCTTTTAATAATTAGTATGTAGTGAAGATGTATTTTTGAACCAACTATCTACTATAGCTGTGAACTAGTGTTCACTATATTAATATAAAGATCCAGAATGTGTTATTTGTGCTGCTTGTCTGAATTATAGAACATTTAACCAACTTGTTTTCCTCCATTTTCTATGGTAGTTGCCCTTCACCTTATACCCATGTGGACACCTACATGTTGATTTCATATGTAAGCCTAAGTCTGGTTACTGTAAAGTCTCCCTTCACTTACTTGATGGGTTAAAGCTTTTTTGTTTGTTTGTTTGTTTGTTTTTTAAATTTAAATTGATTTGTTTATTTACTTTTAGTTTACAAGATTCAGTTCCAGAGTCCCTTGAGTTTCAAGTTTTCTCCCCTCCCTCTCTGCGCCCC
>CM053581.1:226446852-226472955 GCA_028627135.1 Pseudochirops cupreus
AATTATTACTATTATTATTATTGACTACATCCAACTGGAACTCGAGATACACAGGCACCACAGTTGGGAGATCCATCCTGCCCTACCGAAAAGTGACATAGGAGAGAATAGACTGGGGGAGGGGGGACACACTGGGATGGCTGTTTTGGGGTGGTGGGCGGGGGAAAGAAGGGGAGAAAGTATGTAACTCAAAATCTTGTGGAAATGAATGATGCAAACTAAAATAAAATTTAAAAAAAAATTTCTTTCCTAGCTGTGCAACCTTGGGCAAGTCACTTAACCCCTATAGGCTTGCTTTCCTCCCTCCAAAAAAATTATTTCTTAGTCCTCTTTGAATATAGAAATGTTTTATGTGTGTTGATGATTAAGCTCACAATAAAAAAGAAAATTAAAATATCTTTAAAATGAAAAGAAGTAGAATCAATGACTACAGATAGTTTATTCTTAGGAATTTGGCTCTGAAAGGGAGGAGAGATATGGAAAGACATCTTGAATGGATGGTATGAAAAAGGTGAGATGTTTTGTTTTTTGTTTTTGTTCTTTAATATGTGGAAGATCTGAACATGTTTGTAGATAATAGGAATGATCGAGGACAGAGGTATCCAACATGTGGTACATGTGACCCATAACACTCCCATATAAGGTCTGAACTAGATTAAAATTTAATTGGGAAATATTTAACAAAATAAATAAATGATATAGTACCGCATGGTTGTCCTTCATTCCCAAAGAAGGCAAAAATGACATCACTATGCTAGAATCAAGTTTCAATGTGTCCAATAGTGGCTGATTAGAACAATACGAGCTTGGAATGGTCTACCACAAATCAAGCACAAATAGTCTATGTGAACATTTTGGGTGAATTCTCCACGTTAATTTTTGGCTCTCTAAGGCAATGTGTGATGCAGTGGATAGAGCTCCAGCCCTGGAGTCAGGAGGACCTGAGTTCAAATACAGCCTCAGACGCTTAATAGCTGTGTGATCTTGGAAAAGTCACTTAACCCTGTTTGCCTCAGTTCCTCATCTGTAAAATCAGCTGAAGAAGGAAATGGCAAATCACTCCAATATCTTTACCAAGAAAACACCAAAATGGCGTCATGGAGAGTTGGACACTACTAAAATGACACAAGAAGTCAACATGGAGCAGGGATCCATCTCTATTTGAGTCTGACACCACTTAGTAGACAAGGAGAGATGGAAGATATTTGAAGATTGGAAAGAGGTATGGGGAGAGTGGGATGATCTACCAAAGGAGAAGGGAGATTTTATTCTGGTCTCAGTGCAGGGGTAATAGAGAGTTGAGGAGCAATATTGAGGCAGTGAATGGAGGGAAGGGAGAGAAAGCAAGGGAACTACTTACAGTTATAGGAAGAGACTGCCCCTAGCTCTGATGATGATGGCTGAATTGAGCCCTATTCCAGTCATAGGTCGCATCCCACAGTCTCAGTGAATCAGTAACTTCAGATTTGGCTCCTCACATTAGGATCTTTAGTTTGCCTTTGCCCGTTAGCCAGACTTCTATGCATCTGTACCTAGTCATCTGAGGCATGAATTTTATTGCTGACTCCTTTCTTAGATTTTATCTCCTGTACATTTTTGGGTTTCTCTTCTGATATTCTTCCCATTTTGTAGCTACAAATGTCTGCAAGACCTAGGTGAGGGCATATGAGGTACCTGATCATTTTATTCTTCAAAGGTAGAGGAATCAATGAGAGGGAACTTCTATTCTGGATGTTATTCTGATTAACAAGGAGGAACCAATGGCTTGGGTAGAAATCATGAGAAACTTGGGAGCAAGTGACAACTCTGTCTTAGAATTGAACTTGTGGAAATGCAAATTAAAGCAACTCTGAGGCTCTACCTCAGACTGATCAGGTTGGCAATCCTGACAAAAAAAGAAAATTATGAACACTGGAGGAGCTATGGGAAAACAGGACATTGATACACAGTTGGTGAAGCTGTGACTTGATCTAGCCATTCTGGAAAAGAATTTGGAACTCTGTCCAAATAGTTACTAAATTGTACATAACCTTTGACACAGTGATGCCACTAGTAAGCCTATAGACCAGAGATCAGAGAAAGAGGGAAAGGGCCCATATGTACAAAAATATTTAGAGCAACTTCGTTTTGGGTGGCAAAAACCTGGAAACTGAGGGTGTGCCCATCAATTGGGGAAGGAATGGCTGAACAAGTTATGGAATATGAATATAGTAGAACACAATTGTACTATGAGAAATGATCAAGGGGATGGTTTCAGGGAAGCCTTGGAAGACTTGTAGGAACTGATGCAAAATGAAGAAAGCAGAACCAGGAGAATAATTTCCACAGTTAACAACAATATTGTATAAAACTACTTTGAAAGACTCAGGAATTCTGGTTTGGTTTTGTGTTTTAAGACTCAGGAATTCTGATCAACACATGTTCAACCATGATTTCAGAGGATCAATGGTGATGCTATCCACATCCTGACTGAGGGGGTGAATTGCTAATTAATTTATGGACTTGTGAAATGGAGGCAGGCATGCCCAGTTCTTTGGGTACTTGCCAAGAAAGACCACAATGGCAATGGGAAGTGATGCTGCAATCATACTTTGATAAGGTACAGAAGATGAGATACTTTGATAAGGTACAACAGGCACAAAAAGTACAGAGACAAGTGGTGAAAATAGGGGTAAGGTACAGAGGCATGCAGGATAGGGAAGAAAAAGGGGAGGAGAAAAGTTGTAGAGTCACTCAGATAACCATGAATTAGAGGTGGGAACACTCAGCCAAATGGATCCAGATGGAGATAGAAGAGTGTAGGGGCAGGAGTGGGCGAGGAAAAGGAGTTTGGGGTCTCATTTTTATAAGGTTTTGGTTGGGCAGAGATGAAATCTTAACTGTATCACCTTGGGGTTAGTTCATTAACATCCACATCAAGTCAAAGTTAGTTATCAGCACCATCTGGTGTTCTTCTGGTCTTACTTCAGAGTATGGAGCTTATCTGAGATTTATCATCACAGGACCAATGGCCTGCACAGCAAGGCCTAAACGGCTTCTCTTGATTTAGCACACAGCTCAGGATGGTTTTTTTTGTTAATGTAGGATAGAGTTTGCAAATTACGCCCCTTTGATCTTTCCGACAGTCTCTGTGTGACTTCTGGGCTCCTTTGCAATTTTATTTTCTGCTATGATTACTTTATACTAGCTAGAAAGAATGGGGAGTGGTCATAGGGGTTAAAACAAAAGATCATTTTAACACAGAGATGATGGTCTCAAGATGAAGAATTTTATACATACACATATATTGTAATGTATGTATGTGTATACACATATACAAATATAATTTATGTATAATGTATTTAGATATGTACATAATGAACATATGCTATAAAATTCTGCATCTTGAGGCCACATAAAACATACATGTATGTATTCATAAATGTATATGTGTGCATAGATAACATGTACATACATATGTATATGTAGCCAATATAGAAAATTATTTCACTTCATTATACATATTTATTTCAAGGACTTTGTTTTTCTTTTTTTTCTTAATGGGAAAGGGTGGGAGGGACATAAAGTAGATTTTTGTTCATTGAAAAAAGTTTAAATGAATTTTTTTAAAAAGAAACCACCACCCCTAACCAATGTTTCTTCTGTGCAAATCTTTATATTGTGCTTTAAAGTTTGCAAAGCATTTTATAGATGTTATTTCATTTGATCCTCATAACAACTCTGTAAAGAGAGTGCCATTATTATCCTAATTTTATGGAAGAAGAAACTGAGACTAAGAAGTTAAATGAGTCACACAGCTAAATAAATGTCTAACACAAGATTTAAACACAGGTCCTCCTGAATCCAAGGTCAGTGTTCCATCCATTGTACTGCCTAGATGCTTTTATTCTTTGCTGATCTTAGTTGAATGAGTATCCTGAGGGGTGCCTAAGCAACTAGTGAGTATGAGAGGTAACTCATCATCAGGAAATCTTATTATATTTCAAGACTGAATCTGCCTGGTCTTCATGTCTCATCAGTACCTGTCCATGGGTTCCATGACTTTTATTTAAGGAAGAGGCTCAGAACAGTTTTTCTTCCCATTTCCCTCCCAGCTTCACTGCTTCTGATCTGCTCTGGCACTCTTCATCATGACCTCACACAGGAGAAAGATGACAAAGGGGAGGAGAGTCCATCCCACCTCATGGCTGATTTTGCAAATGTATTAAATCTGCTTTCATATGGGAAATATTTTGCCAGGTAGTGGGAGCCCACTCCTCTACAGATCATCATCAATACAACTAGAGCTCCCTGAAAACTTAGATGAGGACCTTTGTGGTTAATGGGATGCAAGGTTAGCAAATGGTCAAATAAAGGTGTCACTGTTTGTCCATGGCCTGAATTACCGATTTACCTCTTAACTCTTCCCACTCAGTCTCCATAGGCTGAAGCATGCTGAAGTATCAATATAGGCACTACGCAAAGCACTTGGATACAAATACGAGCAAAACAAACAAACAAAAAACTACACAGTCCTTGCCTTCAAGGAGTTTACATTCTTTCTAATAGGGGAAGGCAACACATAAAAAGTAAGCTGGGCAGAGGCAGAAGGTACTCCCAGGGAGTAGCAAAGTCTGGAAAGAGTCAGAAGCACATCCAGGAGGGAAGCATGAATGGCCTGGGCCCCTCCCTAGAAAGAATCCCCCAAGCATGGTGGAGGAATATTCCAGGGTGAAGAGATCCCAGACGTTGAGGAAAATTCCAGGGTGAGAAGATTTGACATGAGAAAGCATGAGTCATGGTGGCAAAGTCTAGAATGTCACAAGCACAGCCAGGAGGGAAATCATTTGTAAATTTTAAAATGCTATGTAAATGTCAGTTATGATTGTTACTGTACTATTGCAGTTTAAACGCATTTCCTTTCAGTTTTTTTCTTCTGAGGAAACCAAACAGCTGGTGAACATCCCCCTTATAATAACACTTCATATACTTGAAGTCACCCTTCAGCCGTCTCTTAGGCTAAATAGCCCCAGTTCTAACAGGCTTTCCTCTTAGCCAACATCTTTAATCATTTTGATTGCTCATTTGTGGACCCACTCCAATTTCTTCACGTCTTTTATAAATGACAAGCACCCAAACTGGACACAAGGCTCTAAAAATAGCCTCATAAATTTTAAATCTTACAGAAGGATTACTTCCTGTAAATCAAAACTGCGTGAATGCACTACCCATTGTATGCAGAGTTGATGCTATTGGACCCTATCAGTATGAAATACACAGAATTGTTTCCAGGTTAGTAGGGTTGCATTCATGCTAAATTATCCCTCTCTCTAACCTATCTGTAAGTCCAAGTTTTACTATTCTGTCCACTCACCCCTAGTAGTCATCACAGTATCAGTCATTAAACATCTTACTTCATGGAGCCTCCTCCCCAACAGAAGTATTCACTTAGTGATATCACCATGCTGGATGATGGCTCACGCAGCAGCCATCAGGAAGACACTCTTATGGGATCATTGATCTGGAACTGGAAGAGATCTGAGACATTATCTAATTTAACCCCTTCACTTTACAGATGATGAAATTGAATCCCAAGTATCATGGTAAATGAAGTCTATGAACAGTCCTTATACACTGCCAATCTGAAGGGAAGCTATATCCCAAAGACAAAAAAATTGTCATCCTAGGGCTCAGCATGGCTAACACTTATATTTGCACATGGATGCCCTACAAAAAACTGATAATATGTACCTTTTTTATTTATGAAGAAGGCCCAAGAATTCTGGATCTACAAATGGCTACAGGTAAAGGGACTAGGTCTCCAAGGTTTCTTCCAATTCTAAAATCCTAGGATGCTGATCCTAAGGTTAGGTTAGGTAAAGTCCCTAATCATGTTACTGTCTGATAGTTGAGTTGTTGAATATATATTCTAGTTTCTCAAGGTCTAGGTTGCATAGTCCTCCTACTGCCCCCTTTTCTAGTAGTATCAGGAAATAGGACCAAAGAGTACCATTAACCATATATCTTTCCCGTGGCAAAATGAACACTGCCATCTATTCCTTGGTTCTTGGGCTTTTCTGCAAATTGGAGGCAAAGATAAAGGACCCCTTCTCCAAAGGTTGCTCCCTTGGATGATGTCGGCAAGAGTCAGTCTAAAAACAAGGCCAATAGCCTGGGGGTGGGGACACTGCTATTCCAAGGACTCTTGGGTGCTGGGTCCTTAGATGTGAGGGTAGAAGGTAGTTGAAGTGGTGAAAGTGGTCTGACTTCCCTAGTACATGTATCCATGTTCTCCCAGGCTGTGTTATTGTTTGTCTGTCTAAGCCTTCTAAGACAAGCTAGCTTGTCTGTCCTTAGGCCTTCAGTATTAGTGGAAATGTCTCAGGAACTTCTTGCTATTGCTATTAATATAACTGGGATAATAGTAAACTAAATAATGCAACTTTCCTGGTTTTTTTTGGAGGGGGGAGGGCAGGACAATTGGGGTTAAGTGACTTGCCCAAGGTCACACTGCTAGTAAGTGTTAAGTGTCTGAGATCAGATTTGAACTCAGGTCCTCCTGACTCCAGGACTGGTGCTCTATTCACTGTGCTGCCTAGCCACCCCAAAAATGCAACTTTCCAAGCGTTTTCAAGTTTACAGAGACAAATCTTCAAAGAAGGCAAAAATCTAACCGTAGCCATCTTCAAGCTCTTTTCTTCTATACCCTTACTTCTTCCTCCTTCCTCTGCACCTCCCCAGAGTTATATGGCTTTCAGGTGGCTATCATCCAATTCCAAATAAAGGTTTACCTGATATAGCTTAATATGTTACCTCTCCCAGAATATTTGCATTTTTAAGGAACTATTACACTTTTTAGAAGAATAGAAAACCTTGAAAGTCAAAGAAGTTAATCATTAATGGTGGAACTTAAAATTTTTGACAAAGTTTAACATCATAGATCCTTGCCAACAATCAAACAAACCCCACTGTAATGTACATTCGTTAGTAAGTTAGCTTATTGATTGAAAATAGGAAAGAAGGGTGGATTCTTTAACTTCAGTAGTATAGCACTCACATTTAATTAATTCTTCTATTTGAACCGAGTTTTACCATCTGTCAATGCTGACTTTATTACATTGTTGTAGTTACTATGTATGTTATTCTTTTGTCTCTGATTTGTTTGGTCTGCATCTCCTGATACAAGTCTTTTCATGTTTTCTCTGGTTCTTCATGTTTGGCATTCTTTACCACACAGTAATATTCCATTACACTGATAGGCTCTCATTTGTTTAGCTAGTCCTCAATTGCTGAGCACATTTCTCTCAGCTCATTGTTATCACAAAGAATGCCATTGTGGACATTTTTTCTACATTTGGGCCTTTTCTGCATCTAAAGAAGTAAAGAATGAGAAGGGCCAAAGCCTTATAGACCCCACAGAAGCTTCACACCTACAGCATCACAAATATTGCACTTTCTTTGGGGAAAAAAAGGGGGTGTTAGATGTGTAGAGCACCAAGTAATAACCTAAAAAATGCAATTGATTATATTTTAACAGATAGGAAATGATTATCAAAATAGGAGTCATTCCTAATTCAGTTGTCTATATATACTCAGATCACCAACTTGTAAGAGGAAAAATAAAAATTAACATGAAACCAGAAGAAAAAAATCAGAAAAAGATGTAGTATGTAATAAGCAATTCCAACCTAACCTATTTAAACAAATTTTTGAAGTAAAAAAAAAGTGTGATGTGAATGAAATAAAGGACATCAAAAACAAATACAACTATTTTATGAAGACACTTAAGTAATGCAAATCAATTGCCATGACAATAAGACAAAAGAGCCTAAAATCTGCCAAATTTAGCAAATATTTTGACTTAAATACCAAGCAGAGATATATGGTAACAAAAGGCAGTAACAATTTAGAAATTTAAAATTCATTTGTAAAATCCTTGGGATACTACTGTGCTATAAGAAATGATGAGCTGGTTGGTTTTAGAAAAACATGGAAAGACTTGCATGAAATAATGAAAAGTGAAGTGATTCAGAACCAAGAGAATGCTGTATGCAGTAACAGCAATATTGTTGAAAGAATAATTGTAAATAATCAAGTTATTCTGAGTACAATAAATACTCAAATCAACTATAAAGGACCTAGGAAAGAAGATGCTATCTACCTCCAGAGAAAGAACTGATAAATAGAAGTACACATAGTATGGTTTTATATATATTTCTAATCTGTGTCAAATGGTAACCGAATCTGTGTGAAATGGGGTGGGGAGAGAGTGAGGGAGACAGTTTGGAACTTAAATGCAACAAAAACAATTAAATTAAATTTTTAAAGATCCCACAGAGAAGAAAGGTAGAAGATTTTAGGAGTCTTGCTTCATAAAACCTCAAAAAATCAATACAGAGAAATACTAGTTTAAAGAAAGATTGAAGAACGACCCAGTCAATGAAATTCAATCCAAGAGAATTTAAAGATAGAGCTAGAAGGACAATAAACAGAAAAAGGATGGGAACTATCTGCAATATATATGCATATATATATATATATACATACATATATATAATTTTTTTAAATAAGAAGCTTTTCATCATCAATGGCAGCAAAATGACTACTCTTGAACCAGTACACCAGTCCCAGATGTGCTTGTACAGAAAGTAGGAAAAGAGCTTAAGAGAATAATGAAAATTCATCTGGACTAAACCAAGAATATACAGAGAAGGTCCATGCTAGAGGCAATATAATTTTGAGGATGATTGAGCAACTGATCCTCAAGGTACCTGAAAGAGATAAAGATATCATATGTGAAAGAAGAAAACTTCCAGTAATAACAAAAAAAGTAACCAAGACAATATCAATAACTACTCACCTATAGTTCTGTTTCTGATGCCATCAACAATACTCTGCTCGCGAAAGCCTGGCCACCTTGTCCTATTACCCCTAATCTCTTGGCTAAATATCAGCCCTGGATGACTTCCACCAGCTTCCTCCAACACTACTCACTAGTTTTTTTTGATGCAGTGGATTAAGTGGCACAATCATGCTGACTGGCGTCATTACAAATTCATGTTATACAACTTCAGGTGCGAGACAGCCCTTTTATTCCTCCCTAACTGATTCTCAATCTCACTCCTCACAAAAACTATCCTCCTTCTTCAACTTGCCTATACTACCTCTGCCCCATGCCCTCTCAGCTTTACCTCCCTTACTTTACTGAGAAAGTTGAGGGCATTCAACAAGAGCTTTTTCTTCTTCCATTCTCTTCATCTTAAAATCCCTGGACATCATCTCCCACTCTTTTTTCCCTTTACCCAGTCTCTGACAAAGAGATGACACTTCTCCTTGACCAGACCAATTCTTCTACATATGAGTGATCCTATCTGTTCCCCTTTCCAGAAGACTGTACCGTATCTTTTTTTCTCTCTCAAATCTTCAACCTCTCCCTACTGTTTTCTCCCTACTATTCTCTTCCCTATCTACTTTAATAATGCCCAAATCTTCCCTTTAAAGAAAAAAGTCTTCATTAAACCCTGCCATCCCCTCAGGATATTATCCTATATTTCTTCCCTATCTCAGCCAAATTCATGGAAATAGCTGTCTATATCTCCTACCTATGCCTCCCTTTCCTCTCCTCTCACTTGCTCCTTAACCCTTTGCAATCAGGCCTCTGTCATTACTCAAATGAAACTGTGTTCTCTGAGGTTACCACCTCATGTATACAAATAAGTGCCAAGTCTTATCACTCCTTCCTTCACAACCTCTTTTATATCTGACTCTTCTCTCTATTCACGCAGCTGCCGTCTTAGCTCAAGCTCTCATCACCTTTGACCTTCAACAGCCTCCAAAGTTGTCTCCCTCCTTTAAATCTTTCCCCACTCCAGTCCATTCCATACACTACTATCAAAACACTTTTCCTTAAAAGAAGATCTAACCATGTGACTGCCCTACTCAATCAATTTCAATGGTTTCTTGCTACCTTTGGGATCAGATGTAAATTCTTCTGTTTAGCATTTGAGCCTTATTTTAACATGACTCTCCCACCCACTATCTACAATCCAGCCAAACTGGCCTAGTCTCTGTTCCTCACATAGGACTCTTGATCATCTCCCATTTCTATGCCTTTACGCTGGATATCACTCGTTCCTGGAATGTGCTCTCTCATTGCTTTTGCCCTTATGATGCAGCTCAAACTGAAACTGCCTTGTATTTACCCGCCTTATACACTTGTATTTATTCCCTTTATATTTATGCTGTATATCTATCTATCTATCTGTATGTATATTTAGATATGTATTTGTCTCCCCTACTTGGATGTAAGCTCTTTATGAGTAGAGACTGTTTCATTTTGCTAGTTGTAAGGGCATCAAGAAGCCCATGAAGGCAGCAAGTGTCAGTCATTACACATCTAACCAAGTGGTGGAAGTCAAATGTAATAAATTGAGCCAGATACTGCCTTGTACCTTTGAAATAAGAATGATAAAGCGATGGGGAAATACCCTCTCAATATGGTCTGTGGGAACACTGCACCCTGAAGAATAGGTAGAAAGTGTTGAGATCTAACTCTAGGACTGGTATTTTGGGATTTTAATAGTGATATTGTTACTTTGGTTTTCCCCTTAAGAAAGAATCCACTTAATTTATATGGGAATGAGTAATCCTTTCACGTCACAAGATTGAAATTCTGTGGAAATGGAGGCTGGGGTTAAACTAACAATGAATAATGATGGCATTTAATCACACCCTTGGCTATGCCCTAGAAAGAAACCCAGGTAAAGTAACTAGGGGACTGTAGTCTGAACACTTCTGGTGAGCAAATTGCCTGAGACAAGAACCTACCCGCTTGAGACCACCACGTACAATGCAAGCGAGCCTGCGCATCTGAAGCTTGGAACTGGCACCACCTTGTGGCCCGTGCAGATATTTCATATTGCGTATAATGCCCTTCAGCAAAGGCAAGAAGGCCTTGGTCCTGCCTGTATCAAAGTGAACCACGATTCTTCATTTATATCAAAGGAGGCTTAAAATAGGAGGCTATGCATACCACAAATATTCACCACTGTCACCAGGGATGCTCAAAATTCCAGGTGGAGAATTCTCTATTGTCCCCTCAGATGCTCCTGTTTGCAGACGACTTTGTGTTGATTGTGTCAAGCTCCGGAAATCTGAATGGCCTCCCGGATGAGATCAATAGCCACTCAAAAAACAAAACAAAACAGATAAATCTAACCATCTACACAGGAAAAACCAAGTAGATGAAGGATGCCTATTGTCTAGACCAGTGGTCTCCAAATTGATTTTATTGTGGACTCTCATCAGTAAAAAATTGGGGTTATACATCATTCATATATGCATATTTATTTATAAATCATGTATTTATAGTAGTGTACTAACAAATGTGCCTATTGTAACACTGATACAAAAATAGAAATTAAAAATGAATGAGATAAAAATTATAAAACATCTGATGGTAGAGTCAATAGGGAGCCACATAAGAAGGGGAATGACATGGGGTTAGATGTGGTAAGAAATATCAATGTGGTAGCTATGTAATGTATCAATTAGAATAGGGAGAGACTTCAGAAGGGAAACCAATTAGGAGGCTATTATAGTGGTCTAGGGAAGGTTTTAACTACCGTAGTAGGTGTGTGAGTAGAGAGAAGGGAAATACATATAGGCACATTATGGAGATTGAATTGACAAGACAGCAACAGATTAGATATGTAGAGTGAGAAAGAATGAGGAGTTGAAGATGAGGCCAGCGTTGCAATACTGGGTATTTGAGAATTTGCTAGCACCCTCAACAGAAAATAGGAAAATCTAAAAGAGAGATAAGTTTAGGAACAAAAGATAATATAATGAGATCTGCTATACAGCTAACAACTCACTCATACCTACTCATTTTGTGCAAAACAAAAAGAGAAGATGCAGTGCTCTTACGCACTGTCTGCCCCAGACGCGAGGTAATCGATCTAACAGCCGGTGTGTGTACACTGAAGGAAGGGAGAATTTTGCCTACACAGCTGCTGATACAGGTTCCAGGATGAGGACAAGTTATAAGTGCCTTAAGGAGCCTGCAGCAGATAAGTTGGGAGCTTTCATAGGGAGGGATAATACTAGCAAGAGGAGGCAGAGTGGGGAAATTCTGGGCCATAATAACAAAGAGGGTGATGGGGTAGTATTGGAGATAAGCCCTATGATTGGTTCTCATAAGGAAGGTCCCACTTTGGAGAGATTAATTTTTTTTGTCATGAATTCCTTTAACTGTCTGGTGAAAATTATATGCCCTTCTTAGAACACTGCTTATAAACATATAAATTTTTAAAAAAATAAGATTATAGAGGAAACAAATATAATTGAAATATAGATATAAAAATATCAACAAATCAAATTTGCTAAATAATATCTAGCATTAGGTTATAATAACTATGGTGACTTTGAAGTAGTGATGAGCATAAATGATATTTGGAGATATCTGCAACAACTGTAATGGGACATGAAAATATCTGTGATTCCTATTGGTGACAGTCACAGGTACTGCTAATAATACTATGGTTTGTTGCTGAAACTCAGAATTGAAGAAAATGTTAAATTTCAGTGGAAGGTTAATAAAAAATAAAGATGCAATTTTCCTCTCTGGGTTCACATGAAATGAATCCATGAGGGTTTGTAGATCCCCAGATTCACAAATAGCTAGCATTTATAAGGTTGCAAAGTGCTTTATATATACTAGTTTTTTCATTCATTCCTCAGAACAACCTTGTAAGATAGGTGCTATTATTATTCCCATTTCTCAGATGAGAAAACCAAGACTGAGAGATGTTAAATGACTTTCCCAGATCTTAAGTGATTTAGACAGCTAGTAAGTAAGCACTGAAGCAGGATTTGTACTCAGGTCCTCATGAGCTTCCTTAATTAAGAACCATTAATCTAGACCAGAATTATGTTAGATGGACAACCCATAGAGTTTGTCTTTTAATACATGTATCTTAGATAGACATTTGCAAATGGACAATGAAATTGTCCCAGAATACAACAGAATGAGGAGAGGCTATATTGCATTTGGAAAATGAGATGGCGCTTTTTTTAATGACTCCAGGTTTGTTCCTGAAACAAAAGCCAATCATTTTAAACATCAATGTTCTTTTGACAATGGTATGTGACGGCCAGTTATGGAACACCACAGTCTCTGAAGAACTGAAGCTGTGTATCACCCAAAGGACAAAGGAGGGAGGGGCTCATGTTGGATTTGAGCAGTCTATAAACCATCACCAATGAGGGTTTATACAGAGGAAGTGGTGAAAGGGATATTATCAGAAAAATGTATAAGATCAAGAACCCAGGGCTGGGCCGTGCACTCCACTGGTATTGGCATAGACACAATATCAAGTCAATGCTAGGAAAGCCCCCAATCTGCTGGGTACACACCCAGTGTTATAATTATGGGAAGGCATGGATAACAGCGACAACAATGTCAATTATAAAGCACTTTAAGGTTTACAAAGTGCTTTACAAATGTTCTCTCCTTTTCTCTTCACAAGAGTCCTGACGTGCAGGCATGGATGGGTTAAAAATTTAGTGCATCACTGGGAGAGACTGCTAAAATCACAGATCCACTGAGTATTAAGCCTTTTCTTGCTGTCAAGAACTTCCTCGGGATACAGTTCTAAGGATGAGATTTCCCATACTTGTGTGGAACTGGAGAAAACTTCCCAACTCCCCTAAAATCCCATTTTGTAAGTGGTTCTCTGTTCTGCCTCCATGCTAAGTGAGGCATTTCTGCTGGGAAACTCGATTGATCCCTTGGATGGGAAGAGTGACTTTCATTCAGCAAGCATTTATTAAGTGCCTGCTGTGTTCTAGACACTGAGCTAAGCCCAGGGGATACAAATGCAAATACTGAGCAGCCCTTACTCTCGAGGAGCTTGTGTTCTGTCGAGAGAAATGGGACAACTCTACAGAGAAGTCGACACAAAACATTGTAGACAAAATACAGGCGAATAACTGAAAAGGAGAGGACACTAACAAAAGCAACACAGAGACAAAAACGAGAATCCTTGCTTAGGTTGGCTCTCGCATTCTGTTGGGGGGCAATGGTATACACAGAAATTAAACATACCCCACGTGCAAAGTACTGGGCAGGGAGGTGAAGGGATGTGGAGGCATTAATTAGGTATGTAAAAGCAGCTTTCAGGTAGCCCGGCTATATAGGCCCTTCCATCAGATGTGACCCATCCCCTGACCCAGGTCTCTGCCCTTCTCCCATTGTGGGGAGTAGGAGAATGGCCACACTGGCACCACCAGCCTCCTACCTAGGGGGCTGGAAGAGGCAAGGTCCAGGTCCATCAAGGCTGAGTGATCTCTCCTCCCATCTCTAAGATACATATTGAGCGAGATTTACCTCTATCTACCACCCCTCCAATATCTCTAGCCAAAGGGTACAATGTCTAAGGCAGTGGTTCTCAACCTTCCTAATGCCATGACCCTTTAATATAGTTCCTCATGTTGTAGTGACCCCCAACCATAAAATTATTTTCGTTGCTACTTCATAATTGTAATTTTGCTACTGTTATGAATCGTAATGTAAACATCTGATATGCAGGATGTATTTTCATTGTTACAAATTGAACAAAACCCTCAGGTTGAGAGCCTCTGGTCTAAGGTTTCAGGACCAAAGCTACTTCCCTGATTGCTCTTAAGGGAAAGGATAGCCCTTAGTTTACACTCACCAGTTTAGCTCCTTCCCACCAAACACTTACATAAAAGGCCATCATGAACAGAAATAGCAAGTAAACTCAGGTATCCAAGCAAAACAGCAAACAAGTTGTAAAAGTCTAAAGATTAGAATTTGCTTTAAAAAAAAATAGACAAAAGTAATAATGATGATGATAGTACTTATACAGTGTTTTAAGGTTAGTAAAGCTCTTTACAAATATCATCTCATGTTATCCTCATTACAACCCTGGAAGGTAGGTGCTATTATTATACTCATTTTATAGAGGAGGAAACAGAGATTGAGATAGGCTAATTGACTTGCCCTGGGCCTCACAGCTACTAAGGTTCTAAGGCCAGATTTGAATTTAGGTTTTCCTGACTCCTGATCTGGTGATCTATTAATTGTGCCAATTAACCACCTTGGGAGAGAGATAAGATCTCAATTCACACCAGGAGAGAGAAAGAATGATCTCCCCTAATATTATCTCTAACATTGTAAGCCCTGGGGATCCAGAAACAAATGGGGCTGGCTTCCACATATGTCCAAGGCAGTAAGGGTGCCAGTCTTCCATTTAAAAGTCTCTCTTTTTCTTAACTACCTCCCTGGGAAATCTCTCTCCACATTTGTCTCTGTAACCTGTCCCTGAAGTCTGCAACAAATGAAAATACAGGTCCATGGCATCACTCTCAGCAAATCTCCAGTCATGTCTCCCTTACAATGTACCTCCACAAAAACACCCCAAGTCTAAAATAAGTAGGGTTTCATATGTAAATACAAAACAATTCCTGGGGGCATCACAATTGACTCCCTGTAGAAGTTGCCCCTGAGCTGAGCTTTGAAGGAAGCTAAGGATTCTAAGAGGCAGAGGTGAAGGAGTGCATTCCTGGCAAGTGAAGCAAGTCTATGCAAAGGCATGATGTCGGGAGAAAGAAAGTCCTGTGCAGGGAGCAACAAATAAGCCAGTTTGGCTCGAACATAGAGTACATGAAGAAAAGCAGTATGAAACAAGCCTGGAAGGGGAGGATGGAGCCAGATTGTGAAAAGCCTTAAATGCCAAACTGAGGTGTTTGCATTTTATCCTAGGGGCAAGTGGGAACTGGAACTATTTGAGCAGGGGAATGACATAGTCAGACATATGAATTTGACAACTGGGGGAAGATGGATTGGAGAGGAAACAGACTGTATATGGGAAGGTCAATTAGAAGACTATCCTACCAGTCCAAGGAGAGTTGATGAGGGTCTTAATTAGAATGGTGGTTGTGTGAGGAGAGAGATGGAATGAATCAGATATATAGCAGAGGAGGAATGCAGATAATTTGGGAGGTAGAATTGACAAGTTTTATCAATTGGTTAGAGATAAGTGGTGAAAGAGAAGGAAGAATCAAGAATGACTGCAGTTGAAAACTTGCATCACTTGAAGGATAGTGTTGACCCCAACAGAAATAGGAAAGTTAGGGACAGAGATGAGAGAAAATGGGTAGTTCTGTCTTAGACGTGTCAGAAACACCATTGAGGAATTTAGCTCACGAAAAATTGGCACTGTCTATGGATATGCTTGGCAAGAGTTTGGATAAGTTTCTAGAATACTTAAGAAAGCTGAGGTAGAGAGTTTGTAAGTTCATAAGAAGGTATTTTCTACTTTCTACACTACTATATAAATATTGCTCCAACCCTTGCCCCTCTTCTTTCATTCATTCAACATGCTTTAATTAAGCACCTGCTATGTATAAAGCTCTATGATAGGTCCTAGGAATGAAAATATAAAACAAAGCAATCTCTGCCCTCAAGGAGCTGGCATTCTGCTGAAGGAGAAGCAATACTCACACGGTGAAATCAATATAATATAATAGATGATATAGACAAAATAAACAGGACTGTTGTGAAGATCAGATGAGGAAATATATATAAAGCCTTTGCAAACTTTAAAGACTACAAAATGTGGGCTGTTGTTATTATGTTAATCCCAGTCAGAAGGGAAACACACAACTTTGAAAGTGCCAGCTTATACTAAAGAGCTTAGAGGTAGGGAAAAAGAGCCAAGTCCTCTTTGGGGTTTCTATCCCCATAGGAGAGAAATTCTAGACCCCAGAAAATGAGCTTTAAAGGCTGTGACAACAGGGGGAAGAAAAGCTGCATAATTAAAAGTGGAATGGCTCACTGGTATCCACCCCAGAGGCCTAATACATTGCCCACTGGCCAGAAGAAGCAGTTGGCAGTACTCATTCTTTCATGCCTTGTAGCTTTCATGGACTTTGGGGTGGTTTTCATTTATATTTTTTCAGGTGCCAGATACTTTTTCTAGTTAAAGGAAGGTCAGCTTGAGCAAAAATGGAAGCCCCAGGATTCTTTGTAGGTTGCCTCCCTGTGACCAGCCCCATTGAGCTTCCTGGGAGATTTCCCCAGGCTTTGCCCACCTTCTTTCATTCATATGACGTGCTTTTATGAAGCAACTGCTATGTATAAGGTTCCATTTAAGGCTCTGGGGATGAAAAATATGATAACAAAACAATCTCTGCCCTTTAGGAACTGGTATTCTGCCGAAGGAGAAACAAAACTCACACTGAGAAACCCATGTAATATATAACACAGACCAAATAAATACAAATCAATTTGATGGGAAAGGGCACCAACACCTGGAGGGAATCACAAAGGGCCTCCTGTAGGAGGTGGCAGTGAAGCAGAGGCTTGAAGGAAACCAGGAATTCCAAGAGGCAGAAGTGAAGAGTGAGTGCACACCAGGCCTGGGGGACATTTCCTCGCAAAGGTACAGGATAGGAATGTTCTGATCGAGGGAAAGCAAGAGGGCGGGTTTGACTGGAATGTAGTGGGTGAGAGAGAGCAGTAGAAAACTGATCTGGAAAGGTAAGGAGGAGCTAAATGGTGCAGAGCTTTACAAGCCAAACAGTTTTCATTTTGTCCTAGAAGCAATAAGGAGCCACTGACATTTTTCTGAGCAGGGGAGAGACATGCTCAGATGTGTGCTTTAAGATTATCCATCTGTCAGCTGTGTGGAAGATGGATTGGAAAGAAGAGAGACTGGAGTCAGGGAGCCCCATTAGGAGGCTATTGCAATAGTCCTAATGAGAAGTGAGGGGGGTCTAAACTAGGAGGGCAGCTTATGAGTGGGGCAGCTAAGTGGTGCAATGAAGAGTACTGGACTTGGAATCGGAAAGGTTCATCTTCATGCATTCAAATTCAGCACCAGATACTTACTAGTTGTGGGACTCTGGGCAAGTCACTTAACCCTGTTTGCCTCAGTTTCCTCATCTGCGAAATGAGCTAGAGAAGAAAATGACAAACCACTCCAGTATCTTTGCCAAGAAAACCCCAAATGGGGTCATGAAGAGTCAAACATGACTGAAATTCTATGAGTACAGAGAAGAGGACAGATAAGAGAGGCATTGTAGATGTTGGGTTGACCAGACTTGGCAGTTTTTTGGATGTGAGAGTGAGCAAAAGCAGAGAGACTGATATTTTGTTAGCCCTACCACAGCAATTCTCCCTCTATTCTTACTGAACATGATCCACAATCTCTCAACTTTGAAGGAACAGTAATGTTTCTACTTCCTTCTTTCATATTTCTTATCATCCATGTCAATTTGCTTGGTCATTGATTCTTACTGTCTATCACCCTGTAAGATATCCCTGCACTTCACATGGGACTTTAAAAATTTCCATTTTGTATGGCTAATTTTAACTTCCACATAGCTCCAGGAACTATCCACTTCAAAATATGTTAGAGCCTGTCAAAGAGATCAATCAGTTCATGAGTAGAGATGGAAAAAGAGGGAAACAGTATTGGAAAGCAAGAAGTTTATATGTAAAAGGATTGTCAAGAGAATGTGAATTAGACTGGATAGGACCTAGAAGTCTGATTTTTCTAGGGGCATCGAACCAATATTGATTCCAAGACCCTGTTGATTCAATGTCTGGCCATCAGTTGGAGGCTCTTTCTCCCTAGTCAGATCAACTTTGTGTTTGAATTATAAAGTGTATAGTATTAAGACCACAGTTGTGTTACAACAATTAAATAATATAAGGGCAGCCTCCTGATCTAAAGTCTTTGTTCTCTGAACAACCTGAATCAAACCCTAATCATTCTTTATTGAATAGAAATCTTAATTTCAAGGAGGGACCTAAATTCCTTTAGACTATGAGTTTGTCTAAGAGTAGAAATATCTTTTGATTTAATCTAATTCATAGAGATATCTCTTTGTTCATCTTTAACCAGAATGAAAGGGAAATCTTTAGAGGGAGCAGTTAATTTCTGTCAGATATTTTCTCCCAAGGTATCCTGCGTTTATATCACTATTGTTCTGTTTGGTAACTCAGAAATCCCAAACGTCACTTATGTGTCTTTACTCTGGAATTTTATCTTTTGGTTCGTGATTACTCTAAAATGTAAATTGTAAGTTGCTTAGGCAGAGAAGGAATTTTGATTATCAGGGTGATTTCTGCCAGTATGAATCTATCTTCAACCAAAAATGCTTCTTGACAGACTTGGGCTAAATTAGAGTGTGTAGAACTTTTCTTCCATAGAGGGAAGTTCCCCATAATCTAATTTCTATGAAAATAAAAATTCCTATTTCAAACAAACAACCTCTCTCTAAGCACAACCCCAACTTTTACTTAATTTTTGGTTGTATGTTTTTTTGAGATTAAGACTCTCTCTTTACTTATCTCACTCAGGCTGGAAGAGCAGAAGTCACTTACAGCCTGATTCCATTCTTAATCAACATGGAAGCTTTACTCCGACTTACTCTAGTATGCTCCTCCTTCAGCAAGAGTATGGACCCCCACTAACATGTGTTCACCATGTTAGTGGTGGGCTTAGTGTGATACCCAATCAATTTAGCCCACTTCAGTTTAGAACTCCGAATTCAAGTGACCCAGCAGCCTCAGCTGCCCTAGTAGCAGGGAGTGCACCATCCTACTTGGCTACTTGTTATTAAACAAAATGACCTCTTCTCATTTTTAAAAATTTTGGACAAAAGGCCCTAAGAAAACATCCTAACTACTGTGAAAGGAGAATTACTCCTGTACATATCCTAAATGTTGAAGAAAAATAAATTTCTAGCAAATTATTTCTAAAAAAAATCTAGAATGAGGTAAGTTAAGGCAACCACTTTTCTAAAAAGAAGGCAGTTTACCCATATTAGATTATTTTCCTATATTAGATTAGATTTTCAATATTATATAAAATTTATCATATAAAATATTACATATAAGCTATATCAAATTGCTTACTGTCTTAGGGAGGAGGAAGGTGAGGGAAGGAAAAAATTTGGAACTAAAAATCTTTAAAAATTTAATGTTAAAAATTTTCTTTACTTATAATTGGGAAACATAAAATTATTTTTTAAAATTAATTTATTTTCGGTTTTCAACATTCACTTCCACAAGATTTTGAGTTCCAGATTTTCTCCCGATCTCTCTCTCTCCCTCCCCAAGATAGTGGGCCTTCTGATTACCCCTTCCCCCAGTCTGCCCTCCTATGGTGAGCCAGGTTAGGGAACCCTGCCTTCCATGGCAGAGCTGAGAGAATGTGGGGAGCCCTGCTATTCCCCAGCAAGGCTGAGAGATATCCAGAGGCTGTGAGAGGGTGAGTTAAAAGAGAGACAGGGACTCAAAGAGTGGTGGAAAATAGTCTCATTTATTGTCTTAAGTGCAAGCCTTTTATAGGATGCTTCCTAATGGCTTTCCCCTGTGGACACTGCAGTGTTCCCACACTGGCGGCAAAAACACCATGCTTTATCTCAAGGATCCAATCCTCACACCTGTGTGCTTGAACTCTTCCCTGGGGCATGGGGAACCAATCCAGGCCTGGCAGCAAGCCCTTCACCTGAGGGGGCTTCTTCAGCCATCAGGGTCAGAGTCTCACTGTCCTGTGGTCCTCAGTACCCTCCCTTCTATCACACCACCCCCCTTATCTCTTTCCTCCTTATTTTATTGTAGAGCAAGATAGATTTCTCTACCCCCTTGCCTGTATATTTTATTTCCCAGTTGTGTGTAAAAACAATTTTTTACATTTGTTTTTAAAACTTTGAGTTATAAATTCTCCCTTCTTCCCTCCCCACTCACCTTCTTTGAGAAGGAAAACAATTCAATATAGGTTACACATGTGTAGTTATGCAAAACGCTCCCATAATAATCATATTGTGAAAGACTAACTATATTTCCCTCCCTCCTATCCTGCTCTCCACTTATTCTATTTTCTCTTTTGACCCTGTCCCTTTTCAAAAAAGTGTTTGCTTCTGACTACCCCCTCCCCCAATCTGCCCTTCCTTCTATCATCTCCCCTCCCCTTATCTCCTTCCCTCCTTACTTTCCTGTTCCCTCCTTACTTTCCTATAGGGTAAGATACCCAACAGAGTGAGTATGTTATTCCCTCCTTGAGCCAAATCCAATGAGCAAGGTTCACTTATTCCCTCTCTCTTCCCCCCTCTTTTCCTCCATTGTGAAACCTTCTTGTTGCCTTTTATGTGAGATAATGAGGAACTTCCTACATCGATAAAGTCTTAAATAATATTTAAAAATCATTTTTTCAAAATTATTTCACCTTTATCATATCCTTTAAAAAATTTTATTTTTGTATGTATTACAACGCACATAATGTATTAATACAGTATTACATTATGTTAATTTCAAATAAATATACTTATATTGAGAGCATATATTCATTTTTTTAACTGATCGAAAAAGATGGGAATTTTGGAAACCACTGTCCTTTACCAATGAAGTCATGGGTCCTGGTAAAGAAAGTTAAGATTCATCCCAGAGATATCAGCACCATCTAGTGGTAGAAAAATATATACACGTTCATGCTGAAAGTTCATTCAGAGCTCAAAAAGTTTTCCTTTCGGATGAATGGAAAGTTTTCTTGGCAGCCTCCTCAGTACAGAAAGCGATTCTAATGCTCAGGTCATATTTTGCTACTTTCTGAAGTATAAACGCTCATGCTGAAAATGTAGCCATCAGACTGAGCCAGGTGGAGCTGGCTGTCTGTAACAATTCAGATTTTAATTAATTCTGACACATAAATTATCATGACTTTTCAGCTATCCCTTCTGGATCCCCACCGGGATTTTCTTTACTGTTCATTTATTCTCATTCACTTCTTTTCTTATTTGGTCTTGGTTAGAACATATTCTGTTCTTTTGTCATTATTTCGTAAAGGTCTTTCCAGATTTCTTTATATTTCTCAAACTTGCCAGTTTAAGTAGTATTATCTTTTAATGTGCCACTGTTGGTTTGACCTTTTCCTTACAGTGGGGCATTTATCTTGCTTCCAGTTTTTGTTTTGCTTTAATTTCTTTGATATTTTGGGGTTTTTTTAATTACCTGCTATGAAAATCTTTGCTGCATTTTTTTTGTTTGTTTTTGAGAACACTTTCAGGGCATTCAGCCCTTGAATCATGGAATCACAAGGGCCAATGATATTTGTTAACTTTTACTGCATCCTGCCAGATGAGCTGTATTAACTCTTTACTTTCTACTTCAGGACACAAATGTGTAGAAGGGCCTAAAAAAGGAAACTCTCTCTGGTAAAAATACAACATATTTACTCAACTGCACTGTGGGGCTGCAATGACAAGTGACAAATTTTCATTCCTGTTATTATACTGTACATTTATTATTTCCTGCATCAATTATAGTTTAGGATTTCCCAAGCCCTTTTAAGAACAGGCACAATATTCTGGGTAAAGTACAAGGAAAAATAAGATGCAATAACAGTAATTCTCCACTCTGGGCTTCATGAAACAGTGGAAGTAAACCTATATTATTGGAGCAAAAATCAGAAATCTTTCAAGAACAGACCTAAGGATAATCCATATTCCATATAACAGTTGAGGACTGAATTAAGTAAATTCTGAGAGGTAACTAGGAAATATAGGGGAGTAGTGTACTAGGAAGGGGTATCAGGAAGATATGAGTTTAAATTCTGTTTCAGATACTAGCTATGTGACCCTGGGCAAGTTATTTAACCCTTCTTGGACTCAGTTTCCTCAACAGCAAAATGAGGGTACTAGACTTGGCTTCTAAGGTCCCTTCCAGTTCTAAAATAGGATCCCATGACAGGCTTAACTTCAGACAGCTGGCTACATCAGAGGTGTCCAGCAGGCTGCTGGCCATCAGTACTACTGTGTTCCTGCAAGTATTAAACCAGATTAAAATGTAATTAGGAAATATTAAACAAAATAAGTATACAACAAAACATAGATAACATTACATTTTAAAAACCAAATGAGTAAGTGGCCCACAGGGATCCTTATGTATGGCTTAGTGGCTCCCTTTTGTATTTGAGTTTGACATGCCTAGACTACATTAGGATTTGTTTTTTTCAATTATGAATCTCAAAAAGACTATCTACTGAGGCAAAGAGTTGCAATTTTCATCAGGGAAGGTAGTACCCATATTGGCAAGTTCAGATATCCTTAAAGAGTTCAAGTAATAATAGGTAATATTTCCAGAGGTATCAAATGTATAATCAAGGCTAACTTGAACAAGACTGTTCTCACATATCCCTAAAATCTCAAGGGACCATTATTGGGATTTGGACATGTAATTACCTTGCTCAAACACGCTCTTCCTATTACTTCTAGGATAAAATACAAACTGACTTTTAAGGCCCACAATGATATGGCTCTAATCTAACTGTCTAGCTTAATTTTATATTGTTCCTCTTCACGTGCTCTGCATTCCAACCAAATTGTACTAGTAGCTTTTTCTGAAACTAATATTCTATCTCCCACCTCCATACATTTGTATAAACTATCCCCCCTTCCTTCAATCTTATTGCTCTCAATCAGGGGCTGGCTAGGTGGTGCTATAAGTAGAGCTCTGGCCCTGGAGTCAGGAGCATCTGAGTTCAAATCCAGCCTCAGACACTTAACACTTACTAGCCATGTGACCTTAGGCAAGTCACTTAACCCCAATTGCTGTACCTTCCTCTCTCTAAAAAAAAAAAAAAAGGAAATTTAAAAAAATACTATTTCTGGTTCAAGGTCATATAATCATAAATTTTAGATTTAGGGTTGAAAGGCACCTTCAAGACCACCTTATACAATCTCCTTGTTTTATAAATAAGGAAAATGAAGTCTAGCAAGTTTGAATAATTAGTCTAAGGACAGACAGGTAGTAAATGACAAAGGCAGGATTTGAACTCAGGTCCTCTGGGCCTTCATCCTGCCAACACCATAGCTCATGAGCCCCCATCAAAATGTTAACATTTACTAGTCAGTCAGGGAACACAATTCAAGACAAAGGCATTTAATGAAAAAACATCATTCTTAAAAAGTAGCAGTAAGACATTTCCCTCATAAACCTAGGGCATATTTTCTCCACCCCCCCAAAAAAACCCCAAACAAGCCATATTATCAGTGGGAAGATGGAGCATGCATAGGTAACACCTCTGGAGTGGGAGTGGGTGTACAAATGAAGCAGCCCATCTCTAACAGTGTATGACTGCCGTCATTATGCTGCTCCTGTTAGACCTGTTCCCCAAAGATCTTTCAAGATACGTAGTCTCTGCCAGGCTTTGTTCCCTGCTAGTCTCACACGGCTGCTCCCAACATTATTCCACAGCTCATGTGGCTGTTACTGACAGTTGCCAGGTATTCCTCCAAAGGGTACAAGGTCATGGAGCTTCCCTCTGCTTCCAGCTTTTGGCTTCTGCTAGAGTCCTCAGCTAAGGGGCTGCCTTCTTCTCATAGAAGGAATACTAGGCTCCGCTGTTCCTCTTTTAAGCCCAGAGGTTTTTCTGTTATTTGTTGTTGTTTGGTTGTTCAGTTATATCCAGTCTTTGTGACCCCATGGACCATAGCACATCAGGCCCTTCTATCCTCCACTATCTCTCAAAGTCTGTCCAGATTCACGTTGGTTGTTGCCATGACACTAACTATCTGTCTCATGCTCTGCTGTCCCCTTGTCCTTTTACCTCAATCTTTCCCGACTTCAAGGTCTTTTCTAATGAGTTTTTTCTTCTCATTGTGAGGCTAAAGTAGTTAATCGTCAGCTTCAGTATTTGGCTTTCCAGTGAATAGCTTGAGTTAATTCCTTTAAATATTGACTGATTTGATCTCCTTGCTGTCCAAGGGACTTTCAAACTCTTCTCCAGCACCACAATTCAAAAGCATCAATTCTGTGGTGTTCAACTTTCCTTATGGCCCCACTCTCACAGCCATACATTGCTAATGGAAAAACCATAGCTTTGACTGCTGTATCTCTGGTCAAAAAAGGTAGACTCTACTGAGTTAGAAAAAATAGTGACAAAATTCATTTGGAAGAACAAAAGGTACAGAATATCAAGGCAGTTAATGAAAAGAATTGCTAGGGAAGATGGCCTAGCCGTACCAGATTTTAATCTCTATTATAAAGCAGCAGTCATCAAAACTACTTGGTACTGGCTGAGGAATGGAGTAGGAGATCAACGGAACAGAATGGGTACAAATGACTCAGTAGTCAACAATCATAGTAATATACTGTTTGATAAGCCCAAAGACCCCAGTTTTGGGGATAAGAACTCACTATTTGACAAAAACTGCTGGGAAAACTGGAATATAGTATGGCAGAAACTGGGCATAGACCATCATCTAACACCATTCACCAAAATCAAGTCCAAATGGTTGCATGACCTAGGTATAAAGGCCGATACTGTAAATAATTTGGGGAAGCAAGGAATAGTTTACCTGTCAGATTTATGGAGTAGGGAAGACTTTATGGCCAAAGAAGAGTTAGAGAGTATTATAAAATGTAAAACGGATAATCTTGATTACATTAAATTGAAAAGTTTCTGTACAAACAAAGCCAATGTAACCAAGATTAAGAGGGAAGTGGGACACTGGGAAAGAATTTTTACAACCAGTGTCTCTCATAAAGGCCTCATTTCCAAAATATTCAGGGAATTAAGTAAAATATATAAGAATATAAGTCATTCCCCAATTGATAAATGGTCAAAGGATATAAACAGGCCATTCTCAGAGGTAGAAATTAAAAATATCTATAAGCATATGAAAAATTGCTCTAAATCACTATTGAGTTGAGAAATACAAATCAAAAAAATTTGAGGTACCACATCTCATTGGTCAGAGTGGCTAAGATGACAAAACAGGAAAATGACAAATGCTGGAGAGGATGTGGAAAAATTGGAACAGTAATGCATTGTTGGTGGAGCTGTGAATTGATACAACCATTCTGGAGAGCAATCTGAAACTATGCCCAAAGGGCTATAAATAATTGCATACCCTTTGACCTAGTAATACCACTTCTGCAGTTGTATCCCAAAGAGATCATAGAAGTGGGAGGAAGACCCATATGTACAAAAATATTTATTGCAGCTCTCTTTGTGGTGGCAAAAAACTAGAAATTAAGGGGATGCCCATCAATTGGGGAATGGCTAAACAAGTTGTAGTATATGAATA
>CM053581.1:226473455-226549972 GCA_028627135.1 Pseudochirops cupreus
GGGAAGCTGCAACGTGGAGGCGGGTGCAAAACCTCTGCCTTTCGCTTTTCTGCTCTGGAGGCCTTTTGGGCGGATGCTTTTCTCCCCGCAGTTCCCACTGACCTAGTTCTGAACGCTGCTCACAGCTGCCACTAATCCGCTCCTCTGCTCCTCCCGTCCAGCCACCCCCAGGGCACAGCCGGGGCTTCAGGCCAGGCTGGTTTCGGTTCACAGTGCTGATATGGTTCCTCATAGCCGAGCTGACTTTAGCGCGAAGTGTCTTTGTGTGCATTTTGGAGTTCTGGGATTGGTTTAGAGTCCTATTTTATGGGTATTTTGGGGTGGCTATGTGAGAGCTGCAATATGTTGCTGCTGCTACGCCACCATCTTGGCTCCACCCCTGGTTCTACTTCCTTTCATCATGCTTACTTCTCAATCCCTTGTAGGCTTCTAACCTCATCACATAACTAAAAATTCCCTCTCCAAGGTTACTAATGATTTCTAGTTCACCAAATCCAATGGCCTTTTCTCAGTCATCATCCCTCTTTATCTCTCTACCACATTCGACATTGTTGACCATCCTCTCCTCCTAGATCAGGGGTTCTTAATATTTTTTTTTGTGTCATGGACCCCTTTGGCAGACCCTTTCTCAGAACACCATTTTTAAATGCAAAGGAAATCAAATGTTAGTGAAAATAAAGATATATCTTTTTTTCCTCATCCCAGTTGATGGTTTCCTGTGGACTCCAGATTAAGAACCTCTGTCCTATATATTCTCAGCCCTCTGGGTTTTAATGGCTTCTCTCTCTTTTCGTTCTATCTTCCTACCTGTATGAGTCATCCTCAGTTTCATTTTCTATATCATTGTTCATGTACTGCCCCCTAACTGTGGATGAAGTGGAAGATTCTGTCCTGGGCTGCTTCTTTTCTCTTTCTCTATTGTCTTTTAGTAATCTTATCAACTCCTATGGGTTCAGTGATCATTTCTGTGCAGGTGACTCCAAGATCAATATATTCAGTCCTAGTGTTTTTCCTGTGTATCAGTCCCACATGGCTGATTACGTAGGCGTATCCTATAGGCATGTCAAAATCAACATGTCCAAATGAGAATTCATTATATATCCTCCCCAAACTGACTCTTCATCATTTCCCTAGCTCTGTCAAGGGTACAGTCATTCTAGTCACTCAGGTTCATAACCTTGGAATTATCCTCTACTTATTTTCCCTCACCCTCCCATATTCAATCAATTTCCATGTTGCGTTGATTCTACCTCCATGACATTTTTTTTTTGCATCTATACACTGCCATAGTCACCAACCTAGTTTAGGCCTTTATCACCTCTCATCTGGACTGAGGCAATAGCCTCTTACTTGATCTCTCTGCCTTAAGCTTCTCCATACTTCAATCCATCTTCATATAGCTGCCAAAATAATAGCCTTTAAAATTTTAAAAGGGGTAGCTAGGTGATGCAGTGAATAGAGCACCTGCCCTCGAGTCAGGAGGACCTGAGTTCAAATCCAGCCTCAGACACTTAACACAAAAACTAGCTGTGACCATGGGCAAGTCACTTAACCCCAATTGCCCTACCTTCCCCCCTTCAAAAAGCAAAAGCAAAAAAAATCCAAAAAAACCCAAAACTTAAAAAAAGTTTCCACTAAATATTTCCCAATTACATGTAATTTAAAAAATTTTTTTTTAATTTTGAGTTCCAAATTCTTTGCCTCCCTCTCACCCCTCCCCCACCAATTGAGAAGACAAGCAAGATGACATTGATCATACATATGTAGTCCTACAAAATACATTTCCACATTAAACATCTTGCAAAAGAAAACATGCACACACACACACACACACACACATTAACGCCAAGGAAATAAAGAGAGTATGCTTCAATCTATACTTAGAGTTCATCAGTTTTCTCTCTGGAGATGGATAGCATTTTTCATCATGGGTCCTTTGGAATTGTCTTGGGTCATTGTCTTGATCAGAGTGGCTAAGCTTTTCACAGTTGATCATCCTTGCTGTTACTGTGTATAATGTTTTCCTGGTTCTATTGACTTCACTTTGCATCTGTTCATGTAAGTCTTCCCAGGTTTTTCAGAGACCATCCTTCTCATCATTTCTTATAGCACAATATTACTCCATCACAATCATGTAGCATAGCTTATTCAGCCATGGCTGAATTGATGGGCATCCTCTCAGTTTCCAGTTCTTTGCCACCACACAAAAAGCTGCTATAAATATTTTAGTAAAAATAAGTTTTTTCCCTTTTTTATAATCTCTTTGGGATATAGACCTAGTAGTGGTATTGCTGGGTCAAAAGGTATGCACAATCAAAATGCTAGTCTTGGAGTGCAAGTCTATGTTATCAACATCTGGAAAAAGGTTTGGTTGAAGGAAACAAACAAATATTAATATAAAAATTACAGAATTTATTCCTTATTGTTCCCTTAAGGCTAGCATTACTTGTGCAAAGAGTGCAGGACTAAAGTCCTGACTGGTGAACAGAAGAATCATAAGACTTTTTATACATTTTCAGAACCAATTTAGAACAATTCAGGGTGACCACGTCACAAAATTTTATGGCTTCCATTTGTTATCATCTATATGTGAAACAGAGTGCCTTGGTTGTAAATGCAAATTGACAATGACCAGAGCACGGTCTATTTACATTTTATGGTCTCAGGATGTCTGTTTTGCTCTCATGTGGAGCAAGTCCCAAGATAAGGGGAATATCACCTCTGGTCTTTGAAGTTGCAGACCCAGGAAGAGGCATTATTAAATCAATCAGAGCAATTTGTTCGATTAAATCAGACTTTAGCTAAAATATGATATTAAATGATTATCATTTCCCCACTTTTGGTCAAGAACAAATCTGAGATTTAGTTCTAAGACCAAAGAAGGTGCGAAAAAAAAAATCTCTCTTGTTAGCTTTTCCAATATCCTTATCTTGATGAATTCAGGTTTTTCCCAATCACTTCCTGAAATAGGGGCACAAAGGATAATAGTTGAACAGTTGAATATCTCCAGATATGTAAGCCAATTGAAATATAAGCCAGAGGAGCAGGCTGCAGTGGGGATCAAGGCAGCACAATGAGAAGACAGAATAATAAGCTAAATCTGTAGCAGTTCCTGTGTAGGCCTGCTCCGGATTCTTGGGAAAGCTTTCCGCATCTGATGTTGTCTTTTTCAGATTCCTTGGCTCAGATGTTCACTCAGGAGCAGGGGTATTCACAGACAGGCCTGACAGTGGCTTCCAGAAACATGTGATTTTACACCAAAGGCACATAGAAATGGTTCCGTTTCCCAGCCATGCGAGGTTAGGCTCAAATGGTATCAGAAATAGTTCAGTTTTCTAGCCACACAGGGCTAGGCTCAAACAATGTAATGAAGTTTTCCTCACAGTTACACAATTGCATAATTACATTAAGTCAGGTATAGATTAAACTACTTAGGTGGCTCACGATATACTAGTTTTGGGATAGGAGATTACATGTCATCAAGATAATCAAGAAAACTTACACATGAACCATACAAATTAACGAAATCATTATTACCAGGGTTAATTAACATCAATTCCTTATATCCCAGTGACCAATATCCATTTAAACAGCACTTTTTGAATTCCAGATGCCTTATGTAGTTATACAGTTCAAAATGGGAGTTCTGTTTTTCTGGTTCAGATCTAGAGATTCCCAGATAATTCTGACTTAATATAAATTGGTATAATCACTTAAAATTGATTCCACATTTTCGAAACTTCAGAGAATTTTCAGTTGATCTGTTTGTTATTTCCATCCTTACCTAAATTCTGTACCGAGTACAGGAATCCTTAAAATGTAAAGATTATCCAAAATGAGTTCATTTGCCTCTTAAAACCATGAGACAGATACTTTAATAAAGAAGAAATAATTCCACTTTTTCTGCCATCTTGTAAAATTTTTGTGCAAAAATCCAAATTTGACATCTTATTACCAAGCATACTCAAAACTTAAATTTTCATAATAGACAATTTTGGAGGCCAATCTTATATATCTGTATATAGTTCTTAAAGGAATCAATCTGATCCTGTTGCTTTTCTCAAAATTTACTATTCTATTTAATTAGACATCTATCACATTACATCTTTGTCTTATTATTTGGTCCAACCATTTCCTCCTTTGGAGGATGTTATGTCTATATTTATTTGGCCATGAATATAACTTCTTGATAAATTTGCTATAAAAGAAAAGGAGGGCAAATGTCATAAATCTTACCAGAAGGAAAACTTCCTTAGCTCTGTTTATTCCAGGCATGAGTCATCTCTGACAGACAATCATGTAGTCACTAGATGCTGAAAGTAGGGCTTAGGCATAAATAGGTGGTGGTGGAATTCCTTTTCAGAAAGAAAACGCACAATTGGGAAATAGAGTCAGAGAGATCCCACCTGGGCAGTGTCCAAAGTTGTCTTCCAACTTTTCCCAGGCACAGACATCCACATTTAGTAGTTCTCAGCCTGCAGCCCCTGCTATTCCATTATTGGCCTTTATGACAACTATTCCTGTAATCTAGGCTTAAAACAATATTAAGTTTTGCAGTCCTCCAAAGTCTTAAATGGCAAATAAACATGGACTAGTATCCTTCAGATAGGGCCATCTAAAATTTGATTGAGTTATTAATTATAAAATCAAGTTACAAATCTTTCTGCCTTTCTAAATACTTCCTCACACTCTTCTCAACATACTTAAACCCTTTAAAACTGATACAAAGGTGTCCAAACCACTATCTAGAGACAAGAGGGACTTGGATAAACCCCTATTTGTTCCCAAACCTTCTTATCTATCTTTCCAAATCTCTCAAACCCATTTTTCAGATTATTCAGCCCTCCTTTACGTTTTTAACCACAAAACAAGATAGCTCATAAGTTATTATTCTTTTGCTAACATAACTGTCCTGTACCGTAATTCTAGCTTAACAAAGCAGAGAAGTTACTGGCTACACACCGCACCCTGAAGGATTTATGTCCTTGCAAGTTTGTTTTTTCTTCCCTAATTACACTCAATTTGGAAAAGTGAGATACTTCAGGAATCTAAAACTTTACTTATACATTCAATTACAAATATTAACTTTTGGTTAGGCCATGCAATAACCACAAATTCAGATTAAAACAGCAAGATCTCTTCTGCTTTACAAGTTATTGCATTAATTTAACAATAACTCATCTTGAAATTTCCTAAACCTTCAAAAGTATAACACACAAGAACTTTCAAAACATCTCTTCTAAAAGTATTTCCTTTCTTTAAAAACAGTTTGTTTCCCGTAAGCAAAAATAAACCTTTAAAACTGTAATTCATTAAACTACGTTAGTGTCCTTGAGTAACAAATTTCCAAAGTAGCATTACAGATTAAATTCCTAGATACTTGCAGAATTTCTAGATATCACAAAGTTTAGTCTTAAGCAGTTTGCATCACTTTCTGACTAGTTTTAATTCTAGAAAAAATAATTTTAGATTTCCCAGTAAGCTAACACAAAAGAGCTCATATCTTTCACTGACTACTTGCTCTGATCATAGAAAATTTGCTATAGAAGGGAAAATTAGGGACACATGACTTTCCAATCATGACAGGATAAAACATCCTTGACTATTTAAATTCAGATAAAGTCACAATTCTCTAACCATGCAGTATCTGTTCCATCTCATAACTAGACTCAGGAAATTCAGGAGAACATCCCTTTTCAAAGGAACATCATAGGTAAACTGAGCCAGAAGGAGTCCCATCTCAGACTGAGGCTAAGATTGCCCCTTCAGCTTTTCCTAAATTCAGACTTCCCCTGTTAACAGTACAGGATCACATTCCTTCTGAGTAGCTTGTGGCATTTTTCTTAGATACTGATTTAATGCAGACAACTGTATCCAAATTCAAACTCAAAACGAAATTAATTATGGTCCCATGTGCCTTTTACCTTAAATAGAAAATTTCACCTATCACAGCTTACAGCCAGTTTTTATTCTCATGGAGATGCGATAAGTAATAAGGATTTGCTATGAAAAGAATTCCATTTAGCAACTATCTTTCCCAAATGTAAAAAAAGCCAGTAGTTAGAAATCTCTTCTACTTATTTCACATAGGCTTGCAACTTTTCAGCAAACCAGATTCATTGTTTAGGGATTACATATCAAAAACAAGTTCCTTTCCTGTGGCTGATAACCTAGCCTTTACAGATAGTAAAACCACATCCCTATTTTTTTTTATTTAAGGTTTCTTCATCAGCTCAATAAGAGTTCTACAAAACACATTTCCAATTCACTTTGCACAGAGAATCATTCATTTCATCATTAGTAACGTGGAAATTATAACTTTAAGTCACTATATATTTTCATAATAGCTAAAATTTTAAACGAAATATCAGCAGTATTATTTCTACCTGTTTGTAACCTAAATATAACAGCTTTAAATTATCAAATTTTATAACATAAAAACCCAACTCACATGCAACACAATCCAGATTTAAAAAAAAATTTCTGTAACACTATTCCTTCTACTTCAAAAATGTTTTTTTTCAAATTTCACTAGCTAAGCATACTTTTAGAAACACAATACAATTTTAGAAATATGGCAACAACATAACAATGAATTTCAAATGACATATGACATATAAAATAATTGATCTTATCACTCCTGTCATTCAAAACCCACTTCAAAGTTAGAGAGATAATAATGTTGTATCCAACACATGCCAGACATTGTATTAAACAGTTTACAATCATTATACCATTTTAATTCCATAACACTATTATTTTTTCCCCTTTACAAATTCAGGAAACAGATCAAACAGAGATAACAAAAACTTCTGCTTGTTAAAGAACGAGCAATCCCAACATAAACACTTTCCAACTTCTTAATGATTCTTTCTGAGAATCTGCTAAGATGTTTTTAGCTATACCCCTAGCTTTTCATTGTTATTCCAGGTTGGTCAGACCAGAAACCACAAGGAAAAAAAGCAGCCTTTAGGAATCATTGACTGCCAATTAGATCTAACAAGATAGCAAACTCATTCACAGAACACACAACACAGACTCAGAGACATTGACAGACAACTGACAAAATACAAATATGAAGTCCACATTTAACTACTAAAAGGAAAAGGGTGAATTAGAGACTTGTTATCAACCTTTTGCATGGAGCACCTCTACAATTAGTATCCTGGCTTGCTGATCTGCTTCAGGACCAGGGCCTTGAAGGAAGGGGAGGAGAGAAGGCTATGACAGCAGAATAAGAGTAGCTATCCTCAGGACTAGAGTAGGTAGGGGAGGGAGAAGGCAGGGGAGAGAGTATCCTCCCCAGGATCAAAGCCTTTAAGGGAAAGAAGGGAGGTTATTGAGGAACAGGGGAGAGCAGGTGCTGACATCCAAGATTTTGCAACCCTTAAAGGAAAAGGCTGCAGCCTTTTGTTCTTGCTCTGCCTCCAAAAATGAAAACATCCCCTCTCCTGGTAGTTAACTGAGTACTAGCTCTGGCAATAATTTTCCTAAGACCAATCTCCAGAGGGGATCTAATTAATTCAGAGAGATCCCAGCTCACCAGAGGGGATCTAGATCCCAGGATTTATTTCCAGAGGGGATCTAGTTAATGCAAGGAGATCCCAGGGCTAGCTTTAAGGGAATTTTTGACCAAATTTCAACCAAACTAGTGGGAAGTTCATTGGAAGCTTGGAATAGAAGAACTTACCAACCTCTTCAAGGTCAAGATTCCAGGAAGAATGAATCCTGAGGTGCCTGAATCATTAACTTTGATGAAGTGAGGTGCTGTTCAGCTATTCTGCAGTTCCAATCTGACTCACAGCACCATTACTGTCAACATCTAGAACAAAGTTTGGTTGAAGGAGACAAATATTAATATAAAAATTACAGAATTTATTCCTTATTATTCTCTTAAGACTAGCATTACTTGTGCAAAGAGTGCAGGACTAAAGTCCTGACTGATGAACAGAGGAATCATAAGACTTTTTATTCATTTTTAGAACCATTCCAATTCAGAGTGACCATATCACAAAACTTTATGACTTCTATTTGTTACCATCTGTATGTGAAACAGAGTTCCTTAGTTGAAAATGCAAATTGACAATGACCAGATCAGGGTCTGTTTACATTTTATGGTCTCAGGATGTCTGTTTTGCTCTCATGTGGAGTGAGTCCCAAGATAAGGGGAATATAACCTCTGGTCTTTGAAGTTGCAGACCCAGGAAAAGGCATTATTAAATCAATCAGAGCACTTTGTTTGATTAAATCAGACTTTAGCTAAAATATGATATTAAATGATTATCATTGTCGTTCTCCTGCTTAAAAAGCTCCAGTGGCTCCCTACTGCCTCTAGGGAAAAAAAAATACAAACTCCTATGTTTGGCATTTAAAACCTTTCATAACCTGGCTCCAGACTACTATTCCAGACTTGTACATTACACCCTTCTGCATACTTTATGTTCCAACCAAATTGACCTACTTGCTGTTCTGTATGCAAGGCACTCCATCTCTCCTGTCCACGCATTTACATAGACTGTCTCCCTATGCCTGGCATTGCTTCCTCCTCAGCTCTGCCTCTTAGAATCCCAACTTAGCTTCAAAGCTCAGATCAAATTCCATCTCCTACTTGAGACCTTTCCTGTTCCTCCCAGAAGCTTGTGCCTCCCACCCCTCAAAATGTCCTTGTATTATATGTGTTGTTGTTGTTGTTCAGTCATTTTAGTCATGTCCTGCTCTTCATGACCCCATTTGGGGTTTTCTTGGCAGAGATGCTGAAGAGGTTTGCCATTCCCTTCTCCAGCTCATTTTACAGCTGAGGAAACTGAGGCAAACAGGGTCAATCAATTTTTCTAAGGTCTCATAGCTAGTAAGAGAGTGAGACTGGATTTGATCTTAAGTCTTCCTGACTGCAGGAGGAACTCTATTCACTATACCACTTACTTTCACCCCACCCCCCACCCCCATATATTTTGCATTTATTTATAAAATATTCATGTTACATACCTCCAAATAGAATGTAAGATCCTCAAGGGCAGGGACTGTTATTTTTGTCTTTGTAGCCCCATCACCTAGCATTATACCTGGAATGTACTAGGTGCTTAAGAGTGCTTTTTAATTGACTTATCAAATAGGATATTTAGCTTAGTGGTTATGCAAATAAGGTATTCTTTTTCTCTCCCTTTTCTTTTTGGTTTCAGATAGCTGATAGGAAGGACCATACATTGACCTGAATGAAACCACCTGGAAGGATTTGACTTTCAGTGTATTGCTCTCGGGCAATTTAAAAACAAAAATTTTCCATCTCCCACTGAGAGAGAGGAGGGAATTCAGGATCTGTGCATCCTCTCTTCCTTTCAAACGCTGTCTGCTTCTTTGTTCTGCCCATTTCTTTACCTGCTCCTCCAGAAGGAGCTGTTATGGGCGTAGGGGAGGGCGGGAAGTGGTTCTTCAGAGCTGGTCCAGTGAAAATGTAATGCCTCTGAAGTCAGATGATATGGGTTCAAATCCCCCTTCTTACCCTTACTAACTGGGTGTTCTAAGACAAGTCACTCAACCTCCCTAGGATCTCTGCTGGCTCTAGATCTAGAAAAGAAATGGAATGGTATGTCAAAGGCAATCACTATTCCCCTCTTTTAGATGTCCTATAGTGATTTCCAAAATTTCACTATTAAGAATTTATTTCTTTGAATTGAACACTTTTTCTCAAGCTTTCTTTTAAATGGTACATGTATTCTTGGGAAGGGTTACATCAGTACATTAGTGGGAATGGGCAATCTGGGGTTTCCCTTTTTTGTGAGAAATATGGCAGTAGGCAGGAAAAAGACTCGAGTTTTGGGGAAAGGAGGAATGGGAAGTTTCAGGAGTTTCTGATGATCCATTTTGCCCAGACCCGACCTGATGACCTTGAACCTAAGGCAAGCGAGAGTTGGCAGTTTCCTGCCATTGGGAAACAGTGGGGAAACCCGGAGGTCAAACCTCAAGCACAGAGTCAGGTAATTGAAATTGGAATTTGGTTGAGCATCACTGCATCTCTCAGACTGAGCTCTTGTGAAAGAGGGAGATTAAAGGGATGGAAAGTAGACAGCATAATAACTCTGTGGTTTGAGTCAGGAAAACAATTACGTAAAAACTGACCCAAGGTGAAGTGGAGAGGGCACAGTCTCAGATTCTGACTCTCCCTGAGTCACGCCTCAGAGAGGAAAACCATAAAAAAAAGGAAGTAGCAGAAATCACTTCTAGTTGAAGCCTCCTGCATCTATGAGTTGACAAAAGGATGAGCTCAGAGCTACAAAGTCTTAATCTCCTTCTGACAGGGTAAGGACCAGCAATGTTATGGGTTGGCTTGCATGGGAGCCCAGGATTGGGTTATAGGGAGGGCATCTAGGTCAATCCCCTGCCACTCACTGGAGGAGACAGATGACAAAATTTACTTTTTTTTTTCCTCAAAAACCCCTAAAGAAGCCTCACAATCCCAAATGGATAGAATTTGGCGTCATAGACTCACAATTTCCTAGTTGCTGTGTTTAATGCTCCTGTTTTCCCAACTCTTTCCTTTAAAGCGTCTTCTTTCAGAAATTCTTTCTTCGAAGTCAAGTAGGTTTCTCAGAGTCTTAGGAACATCATATCGCAGCAAGAGTAATAAATATACTTTCTGGTGGACTGCTTAACATTTTATTTGATTCTGTTTTGTGAGCTTAGTGCTGCATCTCAAGACTCTGGGTTCAAAATTGGTTGAAATTGAGGGCTTTGGCTGACTATGTACCCAGGAAAATATTGTTATGCCATTCACTGATGTTCAGATAGCTGGTGTTCTTCTCAGACTCTATCCACTGCTTTTTTCTACTTGTTTCTTTCAGTTTAGAATTTATGGAAAGGGGTACCAAGGGTGGGATTCTTAGAGGAGAAGAAAAGAAGGAAAATTGAAGGGATATGGTAAAGTACCAGGTTTGGGCTATCTGATTTTGATGCTCTCACTTTAACTGTTAACACCCAAGGTGGGAGTGGTTCGGGTAACTTTTCAGGTTACAGTGTCTACAAAAAGTCCAACTTATTTTCCTCTCTCTATCTTACATGTATTTCTAGACCAGAACTCTTGTCCTTCTCTCTCTCTCTCTCATAAAAACTTTGTCTAGCCTTGATAGGTTCTGAAGAGTCTTCTCCCAACTCCAGTCCACACTGATGAGTTGGGTACCCCAGAGGAAGGTTAGCTACATCTTCCTTTTTGAGTTCCAGGGTTATCTCTGAGGGATTTGGGGTATTGTTACTATCATTGGTTCAAGTTCTTATTCTTATCTATTCTCCCTATTATCAACTACCAGTGATTAGTACCCCTGCATCATTTAGTCCATTGATATCAATTGGCTTTTAAATGGGAATATTTCCTGAGAAAATGTAGAAATAACAGAAGTAAAAACATTTCCCTACCCAACACCTGAAGACACACTTCCCCTATACCACCTTGGTGCTTAGGGAGAGTGGCCTCAAATTTAAAGCAGTTTTTACCAAGCATTTGCCCTACCAAGTACACTTCTGAATTTGTCATAATCAGCGGAACCATTTCTTTGTTGGTAGGGTCTAACATCTTAGATTTGAGGGTTCACCCAATGTTGAGCTGTGCTAGAAGCACAGGTTTGGCTGGTACCAAAGTTTAGCATGGATTTTGATTCTCAGACCTCTCGTGGTTTGCCATTTTGACCTTTAAAAACTCACATTAGAGCCAGAGCCATTGGAGCCATGGAGCTGTTTCCAATACTCCTTCATCTAAAGAAACAAACACAAAGAGAGAGAATGGAGACCTATATTCATGGGCATTTTATGTTGATCCCTGGGAAAGGGAGGGAGGGATGAGGTCTCTTCCCATTGAGAAGCTTACAGCATGTTTCTCCCACTTAAATGTGGCCAGGCAGGAAAGAGAAAGGGGCTTGCTTTGACCAGTTGATGCCTTTTGAATATGCTCCAGTTCTAGCTCAAACAATCAAAAAGTCCATCTCCTCCCTGAGTAGTTAGTGAACTAGAACCAATGGGCCCCGTATCAGCGGAACATGCTGTGCTGTGCACTCTCGTAATGACTGTGCTCATTCACCAGTCCCCTGCTACATTTGTTTGGTAAGCACTGCACATATTTTTTTTCTTCTCTTTTTTAAAGATGAGGAAAATGAAGCTAAGAGAGATTAGGTTAAACAGCAATGTGGTGCAGTGGAAAGAACACTGACTCTTCTCTGATACTTATCATATAGACAATCTTGGGCATCATTTTCCTCAAGTGTAAACTTACATAGTTTGGAGTCCCTTCTAATGCCATCTATATGAGCCTATAACTTGACTATGGTCGCATAGCTAATAAGTGCCAAAATTAAGATTTGCCACTATTCTAAACTGCCTCTTATTTAGTGTTCTTTCCTCCTTGCTTCTTCAAGTAGGATTTCAATTTTGTCTTTCCTATTTATTTAGTTTCCTTCCAGTCAATTTGATAGGCCAAACTTTATAAATTATCATTCATAAAGAGCATACATTTGTATAGAGCATACAGAGCTGTGCAGTCACAGGAGAAAAGTAAACAAACATTGCTACTCTCTAAAGGGACTATCCCAGATTTGATGAATTTTCATGGTGGTATAATCTTTTTTGATAGTATTGCTATAAGTCTCTGTTACTATTTTATTTAAAACATTTTCATGATAACAGTAACAGGTAACATTTATATAACAATATTATGTGGTAGCCACTTTACAAAGATTATTCATTTGATTCTCATCGTACCCCTGGGAGGTAGGTGCTATAATTATCCCCATTTTACAGATGAGGAAACTGAGGCAAACAAAGATTAAGTGACTTGCCCAGGGTCACACAGCTAGCAAGTATTTGAAGTCACTTTTGAACTCAGGTCTTTCTGATTCCAGGTCCAGCCCTCTGTCTACTGCACCATCTAGCTGTCCCCACTGATATTCCTCAGGAACAGTGTTCTGTAGTTTCTTTCTCTGATTTGTCTCTCTCTAGTTTAGATATCATGACAATCTTTGTATAATAGAAGGAATTTGGTAGGATTATTTCTTTTCCTGTTGTAATATCAGAATTCATCGTTCCTTGACTTTTTGATAGAATTCAATTGTAAATCCATCTTGTCCTGATTTTTTTAATTTTGAAGTTCATTTATAATTTTTTGTTTTTTCCCCTGAAATTGAGTTATTTAAATTCCCTGCTAATTGTCCTATTAATATGACAATTTTCTATTTTTGTAGGTATTCATCCATTTCATTAAAATTTTCAGTTTGGTTGGCATAGTATTGGAAAAATAGTTTCTAATTTTATTTATTTTTCATTTATTGTGATTATTCCTTTTTCACTCTTGATACTAGCAATTTAGTTTTCCTCTCCTATTTAATCAGACTAGCTAATGGATTATCTAATTTATTTATTTTTTTTTGGAGGGGAGAAGGCAGGGCAATTGGGGTTAAGTGACTTGCCCAAGGTCACACAGCTAGTAAATGTTAAGTGTCTGAGGCCGGATTTGAACTCAGGTCCTCCTGACTCCAGGGCCAGTGCTCTATTCATTGCACCACCTATTTATTTATTTTCATTTAATTATTTATTTATCCATTCTTATTTATTTATTTATTCACTCGTTTATTTTTTATTTATGCTGTTCTTTATTTTTAAAAAAGCTTTTGCTTTTATTTATCAATTCAGTGGGATTTTTTTTTGCTTTTGTTTTTGTTAATTTTTTCTTTGACAAAATTTCTATGTTGATGTTTAGTTTGTGTTTTTAAAATTTACTGATTTTCTAGGAGCTTTTAGTTCCATGCTCAATTCAATTATCTGTTCTTTATCTTTTTTGTAAATGGAAACGTTTAGAAATATAAAATTTCCCCTATGAATTTCTTTGGCTGCATTCCAGTAATTTTTGTATGTTGTCTTGTAATTTTCTTTGATGATATTTTCTATTGTTTCTATAATTTGTTCTTTAACCACCAATTCTTTAGAGTTTAAAAAAAATTTACGCTCATTTCCTTATCTATTTATTTCCTTGTTTATTTTATTGAGACTGGGCCTTCCCATCTTGACCAGGGGTTGCAGTGGGTATTCATAGTCCTAGTCCCAAAACTGATCATCATGGAAGCTTTAATCTGTTCTATTTCTCCAGCCTAGGACCATTCACTACTCCTTAGACAGTTTGGTGACTCTTTGCTCCTGGAGGAATCATTTATTAATGATTGGCCTACTATGTGCCAGGCACTGTGCTGAGTGCATTACAAACATCACCTCACCATATCAGCGTGAGATCTTATATAGAGAGACCCAATAGGCTTTAGTTCTACTGTAGCTCTGAACTCAGTGGATCCACCAGCTTCAGATTCCTCAGCAGCAGGGACTACAGGCATGTACCTCCATGCCTGGCTAGGATATTTAGTCTTAATTCTTTCTTCAAAGGTCCTTTATTGAGCCTTCAAAGGTCCTAATATAATTTTTGTTCAATTGTAGTCAATAATGAATGTGTTTACTATTTCTGCTTTCATCCCTTTGTGAGGTTTTTATGCCCTAGGATGTAGAAAATTTTTGGAAAGGTGCTGTGTACAGTTGAGAAACATGTATATGCTTTTCTGTTACAATTCAATTATCGTCTGAGATCTATCACATCTACCCTTTCTAAAATTCTATTCTGGGCCTTAATTTTATAATGTTTAGGTGCCATTCCATTTGGCACATGTGTGTATAGATATAGATATATATACATACATGCAAATATACATATATGTGCATATGTACATATGTATAAATTATTGAAATTATTTAATTCTCTAGAATGTATTATCTGTGATCATGATTATTATACATGATTCTTTTCATTAAGCTGAAGCATAATAGAATTTGCTCTACCCCTTATTTTAGCTCTATACAAATCTTTCTGATTCAAGTGTGTTTCATGTAAACAATTTAGTCTGCTGTCTAATCCATGCTATTAGCCTCTTCCATTTTAGTGAGTTCATTCCATTTGTGTTTATCATTGATTATTAAGTGTATCTGTACTTTCATCCTATCCTTTTATACTTTCTCTTCTCTTTGCCTCTGCCTATTTTCTCCAGTCTACTTCCATTCTACATTCCATTTTTCCACTCCATCCTCTTTTCTTTTTTGCCTAGTCTCTGATCTAGTCTTTGATTCTTCCCTTCATACTCCACTCTCCATAGATGAACTTTGTTTTCCTTATGTCCTCTCTAAATCTACTCTCTTTAGTCCCCCTCTTCCCACTCTCTACCTGATTTCCCTTTTGAGTTGAATGAATTTCTACACTAATCTTTGGTTGTGTGTGTATCTCTATATCTAACTATCTATCTCTATATCTCTGCATATATAATATATATAACATATTATATATGTGTGTATGTATGTATGTATGTATGTATGTATATATTCAACCTTCCTTTGTCCAGTTAAGATAAAAATAAGGTTCATGGGTAGCTTGTTTTCCTTCACTCCGTTCTCTATGTTCATATGGTCTTTTTTCATACCCTAATTATGTGAGATAATAAATTTCACACTCAATTTTTTTTTTTAGTGTATTCCTTTTTTCTTCCTTTTTATTTTTTATTTTAAGGTCATCAAAATATAGCAAAACTGTGCTCAGATGTTCTCTCTTATTTATTGCTCCTAAGACACCTGAATACATTAGAGATCTGAGGAGAAACTTGTTTCTTAAGCCCCTGCTAAAATACTTTAGAATCATATGGCCCCTTCCAATTACTCATATGTATTTATCTTTCTGTTTTTCTCTTAACTCCTTTGTTTTCATTTCAAAGTATCTGCTCAGCTTTGGTCTCTTCATCAGGAATATTTGGAAGTTCTTTACTTCCCTAAAAGTTCATTTTTCCCCTGTAAGATTCTACTCAACTTTGTGGGGTAAGTTATTTTCAGTTGTAAGCCTTTATCTTTTGCTTTCTGGAATATTGCAGTATAAGCTCTCCTCTTCTTTATTGTGTATATGCCAGGTCTTATTCAATCCTAACTGTGACTCCTGTGTATTTGAACACTTTCTTTTTGCCTCTTTCAGTATTTTTCTTTGACCTGAAAAATTTTGTATTTCAGTTATGACAGTCCGGAAAGTTTTCATTTGAAGCTTCTTTCAGGGCATAACCAGTAATTTTTTTTTCTATTTTCATTCTGTTCTCTAGTTATAATAGATCTGGGAGATTTTCATTGGTGATTGCTCAAAATACATTATTTTGGCTTTTTTGTTCTCAAGGTTTTCAGGTAGTCTGATGATTCTTAAACTATATCTCCTTCATCTGTTTTCCAGATCAGTCATTTTTGGTAAGAGATATCTTTCATTTTTGACATCTTTTTCAGTATTTTCATTTTGTTCTAAAATTGTTGCATGGGGAGCTTATTACTTGAGTGAGGTTTTGTACCTTCTGTAGTAAGCTATTCATTCTCCTTTCAACTTTTCCCCATAGAACTCTAAATTCCTTTCCCATTTTTTCCTTAAGAGCTCTCATTTCAATCACATGATCACTTTAAAATTCTCGTTCCATTTTTTCTGGAAATCCCAGTAAAGCATATGGTAAATTTGTGATTTTATTTGAGGTTTTGCTTTTCTATGTTATAGAACTCTTCTTCTGGGTATGTATCTTTAATATCCCTTGTTCTATATATTTTTTTATTGTTGATGTTTTCTTAGGTTTACTCATTTTTCAGTCTTACTTCCTGAATTAGGATTTCATATGGGGTCATTGGCTCTGTGTACTTCTAGAAGGAGTGATAGGCCTTCTTTGGTGCTAAGTAATGAAGCCACTTTCTTAAAGTACATCAGAAGCAGATGGCCAACTCAAGTGATGAATGTGGGGTGGGGTGGCCTACATTGGTGCAGTTTCACTCAATACATAGTCAATAAACATTAATTAAGCATGACTACATGCCATACTGTATTAAGCCCCGGGGATACTAATACCAAAAAAAAAAGACAATCCCCGCCCCCCAAAACAGTTCACAATCTAGTCCCTCTCTTCTGAGCCAGAGTAACTTAGCTGCATATTACAGGCATCCTTGGGTAGACCCTGGTCTGGTCTCCGGTCTCCCTGCCTTTGGTATACAGCTTTCGTCTCTAGGTTTCTTTGACTTGTCTGAAGTCCCTGAGCTAATAGGCTTCCATGAGCCAAAGTCCCTAGCTGGGGTAGGAAGTGGTTTCTACCCTTTACGAGGTCCCAGCCTGGCAAAATGCATGGATTTCTTGATCACTTCTTAGTCTGGTATGCACTTATTTATTTATTTTTTAGATTCTTGCTAGAGTAGTTGTGAGAGAGCTAAGGCCGATCTGCTTTCACTCACTTCACCATCTTGACAAAAGTCCTTTGATTAAGTAGTCTTTGTAAAATTGTTAGTCTTCAACAAAACCTGTTAAAATAAATGTGTTCTTCAAAAGCAAACATGTTACCCAGAAGGTAATCCATTAGCACCCATTAACACGTTAGTGAGAAGTAGTTTATGAATAGTGATCAGGGCCTTATGAGAACGGTAGATAGGGCGAATTTTAATGTGAATGGGGTCAGGAAAGATCAAGGGAATGGAACCCATCTAGAAGAGGAATAGTTCAGATGGAAGGCTGAAGTGGGGAGAAATGGAAGAGTGACATCTTGAGTTTTAATCATAACAATAATGGTAATAATAGTTAAGATGTATGTAGAGTGCTTTAACGTTCACAAAGTAGGTGGCACAGTGAATAGAGCACCGGCCCTGGAGTCAGGAGGACCTGAGTTCAAATCCGGCCTCAGCCACTTAACACAAAAACTAACCGTGTGACCTTGGGTAAGTCACTTAACCCCAACTGCCCTCCAAAAAAAGCAAAAAAAAACCCCAATGTTCACAAAGTTATATGTGTGCATGTACAATGTACATATATATAATTCACACATGTGTTTATATATACGCATAGGTTATATGTATATATGAAATTTCATTTGATACTTTTAGCGACCTTGTGAAAAGATGCTGTACTCATTCTCATTTAAAGCATGAGGAAACAGAGGCCAAGAGAGTTTAAATGATTTGCCCAAGGTCACAAGCTGGCAAATAGTAGAGGCAGCATCTGAATTCAAGTCTTCCTGACTCTTTAAGCCCAGAGAGCTACCTATTCTTCAAAACTCCTTCTCAAGTAACTTGGAGTGTGACAGCCAGAGAAGAAGTAGCAATAATGATTATTTATACAACCCTGGGAAGCCAGTGCTATTATTACTCCCATATTATAGATGAGGAAACTGAGGCAGACAGAGAGACTAAGTTACTTGCCCTGGGTCACAAAACTGGTAAGTGTTTAAAGGTGGATTTGAACTCTGGTCTTCCTGACTCCAGGAAGTAGAAGATAAATCTCACTACTTCAGCCTCCTCTACCATACAAAAATTTTTGTTTTAAATAAATATTTACTTACAAAAATGTCAGTCCTAAAATATTGTGATTCCATGACTGAAACATTATGGTTCTTGAGATCAGAATAATGCCATAGACTTCAGGAGAAAGAAGATGGACCTTCCTGATTCCTATGGTGTTTTGTTTTGTTTTGTTTTTCCCAAAATGGGAGGGGTTTGACATGTTTCATCCATTTGGGAAAAGTAGGATCAGGCTGATTTGGGGAGGTCCATCTGAGTACTTCCCTGGGAATGTGACATCACCTCTCTCGGGGCTGCTAGAGAAAATAGATTCCTGATGTGCTCCAAAGGTTTGAAGGCCTCAAGTGCACCAGAGCCCAAAGGAGATGTCTTGAGTGCAAAGAAAGCCATGGAGGGTCTGGGTGTCCAGCCTCCTCTTGCTCCCTGTTTTCAAACCAGGAACTGCTCTCTAGGCCTAGCTTTTTTGGCAAAGTCAAGTCTCTTGGAAATTCTTGAACAAAGGCTTATGCTGAAGCAAATTTCTCACCCTCCACCCATCCAGCTGGGCCCTGTCCTAGAGGCTGGGCCAATAAATTTTCCTCTCCTAAATGTGATTCTATGTAGTTCTCTCCTCTGTAAAACAGAAATGGTAACCCCTTCCTGGCCATCTTCACAGGGCTAATAAAGTGAAGCTCAAATTAGAGGGGCTTTGGAATTGTGAAGCTCCCAGTAAATAGGAACTATTAGTAGTAGTACTGGAACAGTTGGTGGATAAAAGCCTTAGGAGCAACAAATAGGGCCTTGTCAGAAGCCCGGGGCCCTTAGGCCAACAATCTAGAACGACAGCTATCAATAGTATGATGGGAATCCCTTCTTTTTTTAAGGAAGAGGCCAGGGCAAACCCCAGAGCTTTATCGTAGACCTCAGCAGGCTAACCATTTCTTGATGCTATTGTTTATGCTCAGTACCAATTTGTACACGCTCCTCACTGATCAGGGTTTTAGAGCTAGAAGTCACCTGTAGAGGAAGTGACCAACGAGTAAATCTCTTCATTTTATAGATGTAGAAACTGAGAGTGTATCACTTAGATATCTCACAGTCAGTGGCATTGTCTCCTGATTCTCACTCAGGAGTGTTTTTTAGAAAATGTGTTGCTGAAAGAAACACCACTCCCCCAGCTTTTTCCACTAGGTCAGAAAGCCTATTTATTTATAAATTAGTGCACTATGATCCCTGTGGGTTTGCTAATAGTTTGGCCTTTCTCAGCTTCAGTGCCCCATTATGCTTATCACACTAAAATGAGCTGTGGTGCCTCATGCCTCCAAGGTAGATCTTATATTTGGGGGGGCACCAATATTCCAGCAATGTACTTCAAATAGAGATCGTTCTGCAGTCTTTTGCCCTTAGGGGAGGAGTAGTGGAGAATCTCTTCTTCCAGATGCTCTTTTGCAGTCTGTGCTCTGGAAAGGTGGCACATAAGGTTCAGAGAGATAACATCACACTCAAGGAAACACCGGGGGTAGGCAATCCTGATGGCTCAGGTGTCCCCAATTTCTCTTTGGGTGGGCTAGAGAGTCCAGCCTCTCCCAATTTCACACCAGTTAAAAGGCTGAAGCCCTACTGAACTGCCTGATCCATGGCAAATGCAAGAGGGGTATAAGCCGGTGGCAAAAATAACTAATTTTTCTGACAGGGTCCAGTTCAGATCCATAGCTGGGAGAGCTTTAGTAGAGCAGCCATTGTAGGCGTGACACGTGTAAGCGTGAGAGAGGGGCATTTATGAGCAGCCAATAACATTCCATCGTGCAGTCAATGGATTTTAGTTTCTGACTTGTCATCCAACATCTCTGTATTTTTCCGCAGTGATAACTTGTGATTCCGGAGCCATACAAGGCTCCCAATGACTAACACATGACCCCTCCCCGCCCAAGCTGGTGCCTGCTCTGCAAATTACGTGGTGTCAGTGAGCTGCCTGGGGCCGCGCAGGGTTTACATGTGGCCCAGGATCACGGGTCAGAGGTGGGACCCCAGCCCAAGGTCCCACGCCCGCCTAGCTGTCTGACATTTCTGACATTTTCTACTAGTCTTGAGAGTCTGACTTCCCCGCGTGCTTTCCCACGGTGAAAGGTGACATTCTCCGAGAGAGGCCGAAAACTGGGTGTGTGGGCTTCCCAGACCTCCTTCCCCTCCCCAGGCGTGAGCCCTGGAGGGGGAATGTGGGGCGGTGCGGGGGAGGGGTCCCATCATTTCCCCGCCTCCAGAGCCCCCAACGCGCAGGGCCTGCCAGGAGAGCCAGGCGCGAGCCTTGCGCAGCTCTGCCTGGGAACAGGACGGCCAATCACAGCGCGACCATGGGTTTCCCGGGGCCCGCAGCAGGGGCTAGGGTATATTAGGAGAAAAGGGAAGGCAGCACGTGGCTCCTGGAGGCCAGGTTGCGCCGAGTTCGGTCCTCGTTGTCCCAGCCGGGGTTTTAGAAGCTGGGTGATCCTTGAGCAGGTAGGTGATCTTGGGCCTAGAGGCAGGTGGGTCAACTCGCCGCGACGGGCACCGCCCTTTGTCCTGCCAGTGGGAGCGTTGTGATACATCGAGGGAAACCAGAGGGCGTGGGACCCCGGAGCTAGAGACCTCAGAGGCTGTCACGATAGTCCGGTTTTACAGAAAGGGAAACTGAAGCCCATAATGGGGATCTGAAGGGCCCAAGATGAAATGTATGTATTTATATATACTATATTATAAATATGTACGCACATATATCGTGTGTACTTATGTACAGATATGCATGCACACGTACATGTCTGTGTATATATGTATGGGGGGTCAGGTGGCAGTCTGTAGACACCTCTTCCTGAGTTCAAATATGACCTCAGACACTCCTTAGCTGTGTGACCCTGGGCAAGTCACTTCATCATGTTTGCCTCAGTTTCCTTACCTGTAAAATAAGCTGGAGAAGGAAATGGCAAACCATTACGGTATCTATGGTCACAAAGATGGGGTCGCAGAGTCACACACAGCTAAAATGCCTAGCCAGTAGGTACCCACACATGAACATTTTGTTCAACCTCCACTTTTTACAATTGAGGAAATGAGGTTCACAGAGAATCTTGGGACATGCCACTGGGATATTTTTATTTGTGTATTTGTTTAAACTTTTATATACACACACATACACACTGAGTGAAATAGAGATGAGATTTAAATCCAGGTCCTTTGACTCTAAATCCAGCATACTTTCCACTATATTAAGCTAGTCTGAAGGTCTTGGAGGGTCTGGGGGATGGGCTAGCTCAAAAAAATAGCTTAAAACTAGGGACTGGTGAGCAGTCCAGCAAACCAGAAAGACAATGAATTTGAGGATTCTCCTCCCTCCTCCGCCCAATCCCACAGCTTTTGAAGTGGCCTTTACTGGAGATATAAGTGTTTACTGAGCACCTGCTGTACCCTTTTGAATTATTCATAGGATCACAGATCTAGGACTGGAAGGGACCTTAAAGGGTACCAACTCTATAACTCTATGACCCTTGGGAAATCAGTTAACCTCCTGTAAAATGAGAGAGTTGGCAAAGATCACCAAGATCCTCTCCTACTTTTATTCTGTGATTCTTTTTTTTTTCTTGCTTTTTGGAGGGGGAAAGTTAGGGAAATTGGGGTTAAGTGACTTGCCCAAGGTCATACAGCTAGTTTTGTGTGTGTGTGTCAAGTGTCTGAGGTCAGACTTGAACTCAGGTCCTCCTTACTCCAGGGCCGGTATTCTATTCACTGCGCCACCTAGCCACCCCTTATTCTGTGATTCTTGAATTTAGGACCTGAAGGGACTTTAGGAATCATTTTGTTCACCTCCTCATCTTACAGGTAAGGAAATGAAATCCACAGAGAATGTTGGGACTTGCCACTGATTTATCTTGGCAAAGGCAGCCAGAAAGAAAACTTTGTCCTTGCCCTCAAGGAGTTCAGAGTCTAGTACAGGAAACAGAACAAGACTGGACAGTGAGCTCCAGTTTCCTTACCTGTAAAATTCCCTTTTTTACTATTCCCACCCCTCCTACCCCACCCCCTTTTGCTACAGTGTCCTTTCTAGGTGATTGTTTCGTCACCCTTATTCAAATCATTTTCACATTAAAGCTGTACCTTGAGGGGAAGGAAAGGAGGCATTTTAGGGAACTCCCCTGCATCCCTTCTGTTAGAGCTCAGGAACCAGTAGGAAAGACTCTGCCAAGCCATGGCCCATGAGGGTGCCCAAGTGGTCCTAGGACCCTTCACTAATAGTCTCTAAAGTCCTCAGTGTGGTCAAAGATAAAGGTTTTCCACCCATTGGTCTAGGGAGGCATTCTGTTTTAAGAATTAGTTGTCTATCATTTTCCAAAGCAGGTAGGTTCATTCTGCTGAGAAAATAGAAAGCTAAGTATATGGAAGGTGGTTTGTGGTAGAGGTGGGGGATATAGAATTGTTTGGAGAGTTCTGAGACCTTGCTGGGACAGCTTTCTGTCCCCCAAATTAGGGACAGCGACATTTCTTGCAAGGATAAATCCTTCGCTGCCATGCTCCTCAACTAACCCTCAACTAGAGGGAAATCTCGTCATCTTCTAAAATACCTGGGGGCAGAGAGGACAAACCCTGCCAAGTAATCGGGGCTGAGGGGCTTTGGGCAGTAGAGGCTAAGAAAATGAGCATCTGTTACCTTTAATGTTCTGTGCCTCTGTGTGGGTGTCTCTGTGTTGATTATAGACTAAAGGTTTTTCATAACCATTTCTCCCCCCCACCCCTTCCTTTCTCCGCCTTCTTCCCTCTCTCCCGGTCTCTGCCCTGCTCACTCAAACACATGCATACAAGGAATCCTCCACTTGGCCAGGCATCCAAAGGGGACCGAGCTTCGGCTGCCGCTAACAGGATGATAGACAATGAAGTCTTTTCGAACTTCCTTCTCTATAGCACCATTCTAGTCATAAAGATGTACTTGGTGGCAGTTATCACCGGGCAAGTGAGGCTTCGGAAAAAAGTAAGTTTTCGGTCCCTCTGAACCTTCCTTCCTTCCCCCTTCTGGTTTTGTTCTGTTATCTCTGCAAATAGTTAAGAGCTAGTAAATAAAACGCAGTACATGTTTATACTCTGGAGACTTAGAAGTTAGATGCTAAATACTTTCTTATTGTTCATTTGGATTTTTCTTTCCCTTGATTCTCTTCCCCCACCCCTCCCAGTCTTTTTCAGTAGGACCTGGTTATTTCATCTTTTGCGTGTAAAGAACATTTTTCTCATTTGACATGACATGTTCTCTGGAAGGGTATGTGTGTATTAATCTCTTCTTGGTATCCGGAAAGAAAATCAGATTTCTTTTAAACCCACAGTTCCAGAATAGAACAATCTGACAGCCTTGGAGCCTTGTCTCTTTCACAGGGAAACAATATTTTGGGGGTGGAGTAGATTTGGTTAAACCAGGGACACAGGGATCATTAAGTGGAAATTCCCCAAGCCCCAGGCTGATTATTCTCTAGGGCCATCAGAATCTTCTGAGCCAGAGTTTTAGCTGGAAATAATCAGGAGTATTCGGGTTCTGGCACAGTTTACATGGAAGAATTTTCACCCGACATATTTCGGTCCCTTAACAATGGGGGGAGAAATACAGAGAGAAAAAAGCGAAGAAATAAGAAGTAAAAACTGCTTAAGATGGGAATGCATTTTTAACTGGCTAGTAATCAAACAAATAAGTGTATGAGCCAGCAAGATGGGCCTGTTTTATATTACATAAAATTGGAAAAGAATGCCTGCTGCAGAGGACTATAGCACTGTCACCTAGAGTTTTCACTCAATTCCAGTTTTTCCATATGATCTCCCTGTTGATATACTACTAATTAATCATCCTTCCTGTTTCTGTCTTCTGCCCTTCTGAGCATTGGGTTTAGACTCAAAAGATCTGGGTTTAAATCCCAACAGATCTTGCCACTTAGGAGCTGTGTAACCTCAGGCAGATCGCTTGACTTCTCTGTTTCTTCATCTGTAAGATGGGAGTGATAATACCTGTACCATGTCCTCATCATTCGAGATAACCAACGTAAAATACGCTTTTTTAATTAATTCAGCAAACATTTGTTAAGAACCCAAAGCACTTTATAAGTGTAATTTTCTATAGTTCTTTCCCACATCATAAGGTGGTGGTTGCATGTCAGAAGTAAGTAAAGTTTCAGGATAGAGCCTAAATCTTGTTCAGAAGCTGGGAAGGGAAAGGAGGGGAAGCAATACATTGAGTGTTACTGGAAGCTTACAGGAAACATGACTTCCTGAAACACAGAAATGTGTGGGATCATAGATTTATTGCTGGAAGAGACTCTAGAGCTCATCTAATCTCATTTTCAGTATGAGGAAACTGAGATCCAGAGAAGTTAAAGTCATTTACCCAAAATGACATGGGTGGTACTTCTACGAATCTGGAATGCATGTAAGCCATTGCCTTGTTACTAGCTACAGTTCTAAAGACATGGGAACAAGTAGATGGAGTGCCCATGCTTACACAAGGGCTTGTTTGTTGTGATACTAAAGCCAGTCGTTGTTGCCCCTTTCCAGAATAATTATTCCTTTTTGAAGGTATTGTTGGGGAGGGGAATTCCTCAGATTAGACTGACCTTGCTTCTTCATTCCTTGTTTTGTAATTTCTTTAGTTCTTTGCATTTCAAACCCTTGTTTACAGTTTGCTAGTATATTAAGGCATCACAGGCAGTCAGTAAGTATTTTTTGAATAAATGAATGAAGGGCTAGGATAATTTCATGCTTCAAGAAACATGTTGCAGCTCTGCTGGCTAAAAATGGGATTCCAGAGATTGGGCCTCACTTGGTTTGAAGTTAACAGATAAGAATCCTTTGTGCTGATCCTAGTTCTGATGAACTCATCAGATAACTTGGGACAAATGCTATAAATTCTTAGCCCCTCCCTCCCTGTCTGTATGATGGGAAGGGTGAAATATTTTACTCTTGCAAATCAGCTAGAAATGAGAATTGATAGTGATCCACTGGGGATCCTGGCCTCTGGTTCCTAGGATCAAGGCACTTTAGAAGCCATCTACTACAATGCCTTCATGTTATAGATGAGCAAACAGGCCCAGAGAGATGGAGTAACTTGTCCAAATTCATACAGGTGATAAGTGACAGAGCTGGTATTATAAACAAACTAATAAGATTGAAGTTTGTGGAGTGAAAGGAGAGATCCTTTATTGATGATTCTCTGGAGAAGAGGACGTGTGCGTTCCTTCACCGAACCAGACACACACACGAGCCCCCCAGTAGTAGAACAAAGATCATACAGCCCCATTTCTGTTACAATCTTTGGTCTCCTCTAGACAGGTCATGCCCTTTCTTTGGCCACCTTTCTCCTGAATGGTTCTTCTCTTCCCACCGGAGTAGCCCCTGGTCAGACAATGGGACATGACTCTTATACTGAGTGTGTCAGTTTGAAGCCCAGCTGGTTTGAACTGGCCTGGTCTAGTCTTCCTCCCCCTTTGTAGATTTCTTTATATGACTGGACAGTATGTCCGGCCCTTTTCCCTCAGTATCTAGGCTCTTTCATACATCCTGTGCAGGATTGTTTCCACAACATTTGTAGTTCCTATAGAATCTGTGGAAACCAAACAATCAGTATTTCTCACACTGAGATTTGAACCCAGGTCTCCTAACTCTCAATTTACCCTTTCCCAACTTACCACGTGGTCTCCTAGTGCTGAAAACATCTAATTTTCTAAATGTACTTATCCTAGTTCTGATGGCAAGGAAGACATTGTTTCTTGCTCAGCTCCTAGTATCAATTAATCAGCAAAATTTGTTACGCTACTTATTTAGAAAGCTAATGGATAGAGTGCTGGACTTGGATTCAGGAAGACAAGTTCAGATCCTGTCTTAACTACTTACTAGCTGGGCAAGTCACTTCATCTTTTTCTTCAACCTTAGTGTCTTCATCTGTAAAATGGGAATAATAATAGTACCTCTATCCCAGGGTTGTTTTGAATACCTAAGGAGGTAACTCATGTAAAGGGCATTGCCAAACCTTAAAGCGCTTTATAAAAGATAGCTATGTTATTGCTCAGTGCTTACTCTGTGTCAGGCATTGTGCTAGAAGGTAGGTGTACAAAAGACAAAATAACAAAACCTACTCGTAAGGTCCTTACATTCTAATGGAAAAGCAGAAACTGGGAGAGAGTACTCTTGGGGGCCACATGTGAACTCAGTCAACAAGCATTTGTTAAGAGCTTACTTTGTACTAGGCACTGCTCTAAATGCTGAGAATACAAATATAAGTGAAAAAAAAAGACAGGGCCTGCCCTTGGGGAGATGACACTTTGAAAAGGGGTCTGCATGGCTGGCCTGGGCATTCTTCTTAAATGAGGGTGCAGGGAGGGACCTCTGGGACTAAGGCGTGAATTCAGGGGAGTGGGAGGGAGGAAAAGAACCAGCTTTGTCAAGGCTCTCGCTAGTACTGTGTGCCGGGCACTGTGCTTGCTAAGTGCTTCACAGTGATCTCACCTGATTCTCACAAACATTTCTGCCTAGAAGGTGCTGTTATTATCTCATTTTACAATTGAGGCAACTGGGGCCAACAGAATGACTGGCCCAGGGTCACATAGCTGGTTACTTTCTAAGGCTAGATTTGAACTCTAGATTTGAACCTGACAGCAGGCTCAGCACTATCCACTTACCCCCTAGCATGCCTTTTCTGGGGTGTTCTAGAGGAGTCTAAATTTTCAGGCTGATGAGAAATGAAGAGATGACTGGCTTGGGTAACCTCTTTAAATGGAGGTTCCTGTGCTGAAGCATCCCTAGGCCTGACTCGTTTCCCATCCAGTAGTAATTCTCCATGAATATCTTTTAGGCTTTTGCAAATCCAGAAGATGCCTTGAAGCATGGCGGCCTCCAGTACTGCCGGACGGACCCAGATGTGGAGCGGTGCCGCAGGCAAGTATCTGCCTTCTGTCCCTGTGTGTTCTAGTTCAGCCTCTCATTTCTTCCCACCCTGTGTGCTGGGGTGCTTAATGCTCTTTTGGAGAGATGGCTGTGAACTATGGAGGAGAGATGGGTGATGTCTTAGACATTCTCCTTTCCCTTCTTCCAGTTTTTGAGCTAGGATGGAGAGGGTGGAGTTGGTGGAAACAGTGGTAGAGAAGGGATAAGTGGGTGGGTGGTAGACATAGGGTGGCTTGGGGCAGGTGACGAAACCCATCTATGCCTTAAACAAATGAATGGGCGTGTCATCTCAAATTAAAAAACATGAGTAGTTGGCACTAGTTATAAAGCTTTTTTTACTTAGGTTATTTCCTCATTTGATCATTTCATTTACCATAAGCCTATCCCCCATGCCTGGAAAGTATTTCCTCCTGTTCCTCTTCCTCCTCTTTCTTTACTTCCTTGTCATCCTTTTCTTCCTTCCCCTCCCCCTTCCCTCTGGAGGTTAAGTGACTTGAGTGTAGGCATTTGGTGGAGTCAGAATTTGAACCCAGGTCTTTGACTTCAAGTCCCACACTTCCCACCAGTGTCACACTATGCTCTTGAAATTCGGGAGCCCAAATAATGGGGAATTACCAGAGCCCTTGGCAGCTTCTCCACAGCTTAGCAAGTCATTGCAGAGTATGGAACAGAGACGTTTGTTTTTTTTCAGAGATTGTAAGAATTTATAGCCCAAGGAGATAATGTCATCAACCTGCAGAGACTAGAGCAGTTAAATATTAGGCCAGAGCTGACGGAGCAGTTACTCAATAGCTTGGCCTTTCAGCCATAAAATCGTGTGTGTTTTGGTTTTTTAGAGAAGTAAAGACGCTCCACAGGTGAGCCTAACATCTGAAAAACTTGGACTACACTTGGGGAAGGCTGGGGAGAGGGGGGCAGAGTGCCCTCTACCACCACATTTCAGTACTGCCTATTTAGATGAGCTGAAAATAGCAGCCTGGGAAGTGGGGCAGAATGCTAAGACCTTATCTGTGTATACACATAATTGGAAACTATTCATGTGGCTTAGCAAAAGGAGAAAAACCACTGCAGCTGTTAGCCTTCTCTTGAATGTGTAGACAAGCCCAAGGGATAGACTAATAGGGCCAGGTGCTTGCGTTCTTTTTGGGCAGCAGGGAAGTGTAGACAAGGACCCAATGGATAGAAGGGGAAATGCTAGGTGTAGCTGGAAAGAAAATTCGATTTAGAGTCAGAAGATCTGGGTTAGAGTCCTGGCTCTGGTTCTTAACTGGTTGATCATGGGAGTCAGTGCAAAAGGTATCTGGGCTCACATTCTCCTTATGCCCTGTCTAATTTACCTTCAGGCACTTAGCCTCTCTGGGCCTCAGTTTTCTCATTTATAAAGTGAGGGGAGTTGTTCCAGCTGACATCTTAGGGGGCTTTCAGCTCTAGAAGCCTGTGATCATAGCTTTATAACCCTAGACAAATTTTTTTTTCTCTGAGCCTTAGTTTCCTCATTTTCAGAATTGAGATGATGTACTACCTGCCTTTTGTTTTGTTTTGTTTTTGCTCTCGCTCTCCATATCTTAAAGTTAATGTAAGGAAAGTATCTTGTAAAACTTAGAGTGCCTTGGAATAGGCATTGTTAGTAAGTTTTCTATTAGTCAGAATTCATGAAGGCTTAGAAAGGCCAGTCTAGCTCAATTGAAAGAAGCTCATCACCAGGCAGTTGGCCACAAGTTAGTGAATTTTTCAACTATGGAAACTCAACACCCCTCCTCCCCCCCAAAAAATCCTGGCTGCTGTTGTGATCTGCATTGGTGGAGAGAGCACCCACTTTGATGAAATCACGGGTTTTTGCAGTCTAAGCATGATTGCCACCATGTTGGAGGATGCCCAGGGCAAAGTCCATTTCTATTTGAGTTTGACATCACTGCTCTAGTTGTTATGTTTGCAGATGACACAGGGTTGATTGTATCAAGCCCCAGAACATTACAGAACTTTTAAAATGAAACCAATAGTCATGCCTAAGAGTTCAGCCTAACTATCCACGCAGGAATACCCCAGTGGATAAAGAACATGTATTATCCAGACTACAACATGTAGTTTGACAGATGATCCATAGATTTGGCCGGTTAGTACCTCTATCTTGGAAGGACCCTGTGCAGGGTGGTGAGCTGGGCCCAGAAGCAAATAGTAGCCTAGAGAGATAGGCTTTGGAAAATTGTGTTGTCCATGTAATACTCCCAAGCTTCTCCCGATGATGCTGCATGAGTATGAGTCACAGAGTAACCTCGTCTCTGCTGAGTGAAAACTGTAGGTCATTCTAAAGAGTGGTGGGCTCTAACATGTCTGAGGAGCAGTCGTGGGGGAGAAGCAGCATCAGGAATGGCACCAACAGGGAGATGGGCCCAGAAAGGAGGTGGGAGGGTCATAGAACCTAAGACAGGTTCATAGCAGGGAGGGACCTGGGAGGCCAGCTCACCCAACACCCTCACTTTACAGATGGGGAAACTGAGGTGAGAGACAATTGGCGGACAGTCCATGTGTTCCATTATGTCCCATTATCAAATGAGTAAGTGTATGCAACGCAAACCTTAAAGTGCTGTATACATGCTTGCTACTGTTATTATTCATGTAATGTCAAAAAGTTTTGAGAAGGGCTCCCAGCATAGTGGATGGACCACCACAAGAGCGATTATGGTAAATGGACAAGAAGGCCTGGATGAGTTGGAGCCTTTACTGTTAGAAGGAATATCTCCATCCCTCCTCCATTACCAATCCATTGAAGTGCCTTCGAAGTATCAGATTATATTTTTACAGTCCGGTTCAAACATTGAAGGTACTGGGGTAGGTGCTGAGTTAGTTACTTGAAATTTGTTAGTCTGTGGGATATTTTAAAAACATGACTTCCTATTTGTATTTCTCATTGTTTGGGGTACCAGTGGAACCCAGCTTCCCTTTTCTGTACACCAGTAGTTCTCAAACTTTTTGGTCTCAGAATCCCTTTATACTCTTAAATTATTGAGGACCCCCCCAAATGAATTTTTATTTGTGTGAGTTCTGTCTAGCCATTCAGTGGAGGTGGCTACATCTGGATGAGCCGGTTGTTAAATTTGTAGTGAGTATTCTTGAAAATCAGCAAGAGCCACAGATTAGGGATTGATTTATTGTTTTGATTGTTTGGACTTAAGAAAGTGATGGAGAAAATGTTGATAATGCAGATTAAACATGAAAGTGTGTCTCAGTGTGTACTTTTTCCCCCTGAAATGCTGGTGGTGAAACATCAGCACATTTTTGTTTGTATCTGTTGATATTTGTTTGGTTGTTCAGGTGTTTTTCAGTCGTGTCTCTCTCTTCATGATCTCATTTGGGGTTTTCTTGGCAAAGACACTGAGGTGGTTTGTCTTTTTCTTTTCTAGTGTGTTTTGTAGATGAAGAAACTGAGGCCAGCAGGGTTAAGTGACTTGCCCAGGGTCACAGAGCTAGTATCTGAGGCCAGATTTGAATTCAGGAAGACATCTTCCTGACTCCAGGCCTGATGCTCTATCCACCATGCCATGTAGCTGTCCCATTGATATTTACTGTATTAGAAAGTAAAACATCTTAGTATTATGATGAAAAATAGTTTTGACATTGTGGACCCCCTGAAAGGGTGCTGAGCATCCCCTTTGTATTCCTGGGCCACATTTTGAGAATACCTACTCTAGATGAATGCAGTTTTACTGTGATTTTCACTGGCTCAGCTACAAAACTGAACTGAGATGGAGTTACCTTAAAGTGAAAGTCATGAAAATTGTAGAGGCTGTGGGAGGAACGTGGCCTGCCTCCTGGATTGCCCGAACGTGACTCCTAGCAGCTGCTCTCTCAGTGAGGACAGGCCTGGGGGGAAGGCGCCACTTCTAAAAGACAGCTATCAGATTTCCAAACGCTGTAATGACATAGTAAAATTCAGGCTGATGTCGCAACGGCACAGCAAGAGCAGGATATTGCAGTACAGTGAAGCTACTGCGGGTGGGGAGCAAGTCTGTTCTGGAATGAATTTGTTTTGGATCACTTTTGCCTTGAAGTGGTCACTATTATGAGTGACACACGTCACGTACCTCTGTTGGCTGAATGGATTTTTCATTTTTTCTTCTCAGATTACATTCTGAAAATGTGAATGTTCTTAGTGGCTTTATTTGGAACCATTTTTATAGGATCCTAGTGGAATCACGACCCACAGTTTAAGGAGTGCTGAAGGGGTCATGAGTGGATGAAGTTTAAGAAGTCCTAATCTAGCCCAGCTCCTTCTTGAAAGGAGGTTTATTAATGACTTTTTACACATATGCCTCCTACCTCTTTTCACATGACTTGTGAGCTAAGAATGGTTTTTATATTGGCCAGATCTGGGCTATGGTTTGTGACCCTTAATCTGTAGACTATATTCAGAGGCAGGCTAAATTATGTTTTTTCCTTGTAATCTTTTGGTTCTCCCCCCGTTATCTTTCCCTGTCCCCCCAGCTCTATTTATTTTTAATGTGAAATCTCAATCAACTTCAGCACCTTCTCACCACTCACTCCTCTGTCCTAGACCCCTCAGCTCTCCAAAAACAGTGCCATTGAGCTCAGAGTACCTGTTTTAGGATTGACTCTAGAACCCTATACCTCTTCCTGCTCAATCCATATGCTCTCTGGATATCAACATAACTGTTGGTTTGATTCTTGATGTGCTTTTTCATTTCTGTTTGTTTGCAAATAGAATCTTCCCCCTAAATCAAATCATTTAAAATACAGTAGAGAAGCTGGTTAAAAAAACTGTGCCATGGATCTTTTCTTAAAGTGAAGAATCTTTTGGTAAATATGATAATGATTTCTTTTCTGTCTCCTGTATTGGTCCATACTTTACTCTGTCAAACTGGTGTAAAGCAAAGCACAGTTGCACTGTTCTGACTATGTTAAGACAGATTTCTTCAGAGGTAGTGAAGCAGCTGAGAGTCACGAGTTCATCAAATCTCAGCACTTGAAGGGATCTCCGAGACCATCCATCATTGTACCATAACAGAAAGTGTGCTCCTTCTGGAGGTGTACAGACCGGTGTGTCTCACTCAGAACCTAATTCTGGGGTAGGAAGGTCCTGGTAAGGCTCTTTCTCGGATGAGGAGGAGATATTTGCTTGATGCTTTTTGTGAATGGGATCCCAGATACGTGGGCAAGTTGTATAGAACAAGGAGCATGTGTCAGTGAAGTCTGGGAGGTTTTCTAGTCTGGAAAAACCCATGGGCAGCAAATCTCCGTCTCAAGTTCTTCAAGTGAATACTGGATAAATGCTTCATGGGGACGTTACAGAGGGGATTAATTTTGGTATACATTTTGAACTAAATGGCCTCTTGAGGGTCCATCCTAACTCTGAAATGCTGTCATTTTCTCAGGGAACCTTGGAATGGCTGTGCTTTTCCACTAACTGACCTCCCCACTTGACATTGCTATCAGAAATAGAATCCTGTATCATGGTTTTGAGGCAGGACACCTCTATTGGTTATTTAGTTTCAATTTAGCAAGGTGATTGGGAGAAAGAACACTGACCTTGTAGTCAGAAACTTTGAATCCAACCTCTGATATGTAGTAGCTGTGTGATGCTGTGAAAATCATTAATCTCTTCCAACCTCAGGGCCTCCCATCTGTGAAAAGGGGGCAGTAATAACAGAATCTACCTTATGGGGTTGCTGTAAAGATCAAATGAGATAATATATGTAAAGTGCCCTGCAGGACTTTTTAAAAAAAGTTTTTGAGACTGGACCTCCCTATTTTGTCTGGACTGGAGGTATAGCAGTCATTTGTGGGTCCAGTGCCAATACTCATCAGTGTGGAAGCTTTGACCCTATTTGGTTTCCAATCTGATCCAGTTTACCCCCTGAAAGGCAGCCTGGCCCCCCTGCTCCGGGGGCTCACCACCGTGGTGTCGTACTAAGAGAGCACACCCTATCAACGTTTAGAGCCACTGAACTCAATCAGTCCGTTACCTCTACCTCCCCCTTCCCAGGAGCAGGAATTATATAGGAGCACACCACCGTGCCTGCCTTAGAAAGCCTTTAAAGCAAGATAGAAATATTACCTCTTACTTAGCATCTCTTGTAGCCAAGGCTTTGGGTCAGGAGCTTACAGAGACAGATATAACATGCTCTACTCTGGATAAACTTATAGTTGGATGATGAAGGAAAGACAAGTATAGAAATAACTATAAGAGAGAGGTGAAGGGGGTGAGGGGTTCAGGCAAATTGATGTGAAAAATTTAAAGAGGAAAAGATTGTTTCTATCTGGGGAGCTCAGGGGAAGTTTCATAGAAGAAAGCACTGGAGGTGGCTCTGGAGGGAGGTCCATTAGGCAAGAGGGATGGGGGAAGGAAATGGCATGAGCAAAAGCATGGAGATAGAAGAAGGCTGGATGAGAATGAGGGGGAGATCACGGGGGGTGGATGAGGAGGGAAGGAGGGAGAGAATCTGGAAAAGTTTTGAAAACTAATGTTAAAAAAATTGTTTTTTACATGCAGCTGGGAAATAAAGATATACAGGCAATGGGGTATAGAAATCTGTCTTGCCCTACAAGAAAGTAAGGGGAAAGGAGCTAAGGGGAGGGGTGGGGGGGGATAGAAGAGAGGGCAGACTTGGGGAAGGAGTGAGTACTCAGTATGCTTGTCATCTTGGGGTGGGGATTAGGGGAGAGATGGGGAAAAAAATCTTGTGGAAATGACTGTTGAAAACTAAAAATTAATAAATTCTAAATTAAAAAAAGAATGAGGGGGAAAAGAATGCATTTTGACAGGAAAGTGTAATACATATTAGCGGTATCATGGGGTAAAGCTGCCCAGGTGGATCGGAGCTACATTGTGAGAAGCTGGCACAGTAGACAGAGTGCAGGACCTGGAGTCAGGAAGACTTGAAATCCAGATTCTCCCTCAGACACTTAATAGCCATGTGATCCAGTGCAAGTCCTTTAACCTCTGTCTGCTCCGGTTTCCATAACTGTAAAATGAAGATGACAAGAGAACATCCCTCCCAGAGTAGTTGTGAGGATAAAATGAGGCAGTATTTGTAAAATATTATTTAAAAAGAACCATATGAATTATTATTATAAGTCAGTGTCAGGAGTTTCTTTTTTGTTTTCTGGGGAGCCACTGAAGGTGCCCAATTTAAGAAGTAGTATGACTATAGATTCTATTAGAAGAGTATTACCCAGGCTCAGTTGTGTGGAAGATGGGTGAGGAGAGGAGAGAGCAGAGGCAAGAAGACTTGTCAGGAACCTGCCAGAATCCGTCACCAAGCATGTATTAAGCATTTATTTTGTAACAGACACTGTGCTAAGGTCCGGGGATGCAAAGAAAGGCTCTGCATTCGAGGAGCTCACATATTGATGGGGAAGACAACATACAGACAATTCACATATATTCTGTACATGAGAAATAATCCTGGGGAAAACATGGGGATGGGTGAGATTGGGGAAGGCCTCAGGCAGAAGTGGGTTTTGAGCTGTCTTGAAAGAAGGCAGGAGGTAGAAGTGAGGAAGGAGAATATTCTTGGCATGAGATGGCAGTGAAAAGGCCCAGAGTTGAGTGATGGGAGTATCATGTGCAAGGAAAGCCAGGAGGCCAGTGTCACTGGAGCATAGAGGGTAAAGAGGGAAGTAAAGTGGGAGAGACTGGAAAGGCAGGAAGAGGCCAGGTTGTGGACAGCTTTAAAAGCCAAATGGGGCGGTGAATAGAGCACCAGCCCTGGAGTCAGGAGGACCTGAGTTCAAATCTGACCTCAGACACTCAACACTTACTAGCCATGTGACCTTGGGCTAGTCACTTAACCCCAATTGCCCTGCCCTCCCCACTCCAAAAAAAAAAAAAGCAAAAGCCAAACAGAATTTTATATTTGGTCATGTAGGAGCCATTGACGTTGATTGTGTAGGAAGTGACGAGTTCATTTTGGCAGCAGAATGGAGGGAAAGACTGGAGTGGCAAGGAGATCAGCAAGAAGGCCATTGCAGCAGTCCAGGCGCACACTGATGAGGGTGTATGCCATAGTGGTGCCTGTGTGAGTGTAGAGATGTTGGGAAGCTAGAAACGGCCTGTGGGAGGAGTACAGATGAAGAGCTGAGTGTGACACCGAAGTTGTGAGCCTGGAGGACTGGGAGAATGGTGGTGCCTCAGACAGTAATAGGCAAGTCTAGAAGAGGAGAGGGTTTGGAGGGAAAGATAATGCCCTATCTGAGATAACATCTGGTTAGAGATGTCCAATAGGTAGCTGGTAGTGTGGAGTGGAGTTCAAGAAAAAGATCAAGTATGGCTTGGTGAAAGAGATCTGGGAATCATTTGCATGGAGGTGACAGCTGAACCCATGAGAACTGATGAGGTCACCAGACAATAGTATAGGGGTTAAAAAGAAGAAGGCCCAGGAGAGAGCCTTTGGGAATGCCCACAATTCATGGCTGTGACTTGGATGAAGACCCAGCAAAGGAGACTGGAGGAGCAGTCAGATGGGAAGAGAACCAGGAGAGAGAGCACTGTCCCATAGAGTGTCCAGAAGCAAAGAGGGAGAGTGTCAGAGAGGTCAGGAAGGAAGGGGATCGAGAAGAGGCCATCAGGGCTGGCAAGTAAGAGACAGGGACAGCTTTGCTGAAAGCCGTTTCATTTGAATTGGTGAGCTGGGAGTCAGACTGCAGAGTTTGGAAGAGAGAGATGGGAGAGGAAGTAGAGGCGCTGATTGTAAATGGCTTTCTCAGGGACCTTAGGCATGAAGGGGAAGAGAAATATAGAAGATTGCTAGTATGGATGGTTGGATCAAGTGAGAATTTTTTGAAGTTGGGGAGAACCATTGGTGTGTTTATAGGCAGCATGTAAGCAGCAGCCTAAGTAGATAGGGAGAGATTGATTGTTAGTGAGATGATAGAGAGGGCCATCCGCTGGAGAAAATGGGGTGACATGGGAGCAGGGGTGCATGTAGGTGGGGAAAAACATCTCAGTGCCATGAGATGAGGATGAAGGGGAGCTAGCTCCTTTGGGAATGGCCTCAGTTTCTCCTGGAAGTGTGAAGTCTGAGAAGGGACAAAAGGGTTTGGATGTGTGGTGAGTGGGATAGTGAATTAATTACATGTAGCACTTTCACAGAAGTGAAGTACTATATTCTCATTTGGGGGGAAGTATACAAAGAAGAAAAAGGTTTCATTGGACCTCATGCCTACTCCCCAGTTTCCAGGTTTGTTTTTGAGAATGTCACTGGAGATTGTAGCTGTTTACCCAAGACAGGAAGTAGTGGATGGGTTTCCACAGAGACCCTGTGTATATGCCCAGCAAAGCTCATGCTTAGACAAACTCTGAGAAGGAACAGCTGGATAAAGCACCCAGATGTCTCCTGTCAGCCACCAGCCCAGTGTCAGCAGCAGTAGGAGCCAGACGTGGGAGGCAAGCGGTCTTGCTAGCCTGAGGGCTGTCATCTGTGCTCATATTGGTCACTGGATTTTAGAGCTGGAGTGGGCCAAAGAAAGAAGCCAAAAGAAAAATGAGACCTAGAGAGGGGAGATGGTTTGCTCAGGAGATCACTCAGGTACTCGAGTGGGAGAATTCAAGCCCAGGCCCTCTTTTCCTCTAAAGCAAACAAATGATGGATGGCAGCACCGTACCTAGTTGCTAGAAATCTCTAGGCACTTGCCGCTACTGATTTTATTTCCCTGTGACCTCTTCAGGAGGCAATAAAGTTGTCATCTTGCTAAGGCATTTTCAGTGTTCTTAATTATAATAGCAATAGAAGGTTCACAAAGTGCTTCCCTCACAACTCTGAAGTTCTGTATCATAGACATTATTCCCATTTTGTGGATAAGAAAACAGGATGAAAGAGGGAAAGGAACTTTTGCTCAGGTTATACTATTAGTAAATACTGGGATTGTAGGACCATAACTTTAGAGCAGGAAGGGACTTCAAAGGCCTTCTAATCCAACCTTACCTCTTTTTATAGATGAGGAAACAGGCCCAGGGGATTAAGTGACTTGCTCAAGGATGATCACACATAATAAATGTCAGGTGGCATTTGAACCCAGGGCCTCCAATATCTTTATTTCAAAGTTGGGTACTTTTGGTACTGTGCTGCCCAGGGCAGATTTTTATGAATGGGAATCCTAAAATCAGGATCCTCCTGAGTATGACCTGCCTAATCAGATATTGGGCAGGAGGCTCCCCCTCTTCTTCCTCTAGATCTCTGTCTCCACTAGCCTGAAGTCCTAACAGTGGAGACAGATTCTTTGATGTTAAGCATCAGCCCCTCCCAATTTTCTGTTTTTAAAATGCAGATATCCATGGCAAGGGTGACATAAAGGTCAGAATTCTTTAATGTGTGCAGGAATCTTGACTCTGTTAGCAGTGAAGAGATAACATGTTTAAGAAGGAGCAATGAATGACTATGAAGGGTCTCTCTAAAGGGTTCACAGTTTTTACTAAGGGCCACTTCTGGGTGTGGCAGGTAGAAGAGAATTGCCTTAAAGGCAAAAGCACCCAGTCTTGAACAGGGGCACTGATTAGAAATCTTGTTTGAGGAAGTTGAGGATAATGTTTTCCCCTTCTAAGTAAGTTGGAGGAAGGTCGTGGGAAGAGTTGGATCTAAATAAAAAAGTAGTGAGAATAAAATACTGCCAGCCTGATTGACTGGCCCTTTGGTCTAGGGATTAGAAGGCTGAGTTAAGCTAAATCACTGCAGGCACTGTTCAGTAGTCACAGAGCATCTCTACGAGCAAACTAGCTGCTTTACAAGACATAGAAGTACATGCCAGTCCCTTTGTGCATGAATTCTAGGAAGAAAGATTGTAAAGGATTGGTCCCTTTGTACAAAGGTAGAAAGTTCACTGGGTTTGGGTTGCTGATTTGAGTTCACCAGGCCTTCTCTGTCTCTCTCATTTCCCTGTTTGGGTAACAGTCTTTCAGGTTGGACAAGTATGAATAGACTCTTGCCAAAGAATGGAAATTCTCATTTTGAAAATGGACAAGTCACAGGGTTTTGTTGAAAGAATCAGAGTGAATGGGGCCCTGGAGCATTCCATTTGGATGAGATAGAATGGGTCTTACCCCTGATGGTGATGGTGGTGAGTTCAGGGGAGGAAGGGACCCTGAAATGGGAGCAGGAAAGGTGCTGCTTTGAGAAGCCCATCTCTTTGATTGACTAGTTTTGTAAACTTAGGCAAGTCCCCTTCCTTTTTGCAGGTCTCAGCTTCCTGGTATGTTAAAAAAAAAAAAGATGAAGGGCTTATATGGTTCCTTTCAGTTCAAAATATTAAATTCTCTGGAACCAGATTCTGGAGCTTGTGGATTTGTGTGTGTGATATGAAGGTTGGGGAATCAAGGGTTATAGAATTGGTGGGGAGGAGAAGGGTAAGGGACTTTTGACTATTTTTGGAGTTTGTTTCACACTTGCTTTAACGGGCCCTTTTCGTGGATCTGTGATTTCCTTGTAAATACTTCCCTCCATTGATAGAGATCTTAGTCCAGGCACTTATCTGTGAAACTCCTCTGTATTCTCCTCCCCCCCCCCCATAAAGCCTTCCTTTACCCCCAGACACTTCCTCTTATTACCTTAGGGGCTCAAATATACCAAACCAGCTGGCTGCCCATCTGCCGTCTCATTCTTGCTCTATGATATGACCACTCCAATTTTTTTTTCTGATCATATGTTTTTTCTCAGTTGTAGGCACATACAAATTGGTCAGACTTCCAGCCTGTAGGTTTAAGCCACCCATTTAAATCACTAATTTATGAAAATCTGGAATCTGTTTACCACTGAACTCAAGGAAGTCAAAGGTTAGCTAATGCCTCATGGAAAATGTTAAACAGTTTCAATTAGATGGAAGCAAATTGGCTCTCCCCCACATCATTAATTTATGTGTAGGTATAGATGATTTTCCTTCTTTCTTGATCTTTATAATACAGTGAATTTCATTGAAAAGTAGAGTCAGGGAGCCTGCAGGTTACTTGGTGATGATTGTCTCCCACATGTGCTAGAGTGATGTCAGAAGCAGCCCACAGTCGTGTCAGAGAGCCTGCCTCTGGTCACATGCTGCTCTGTGGCTGTGGGCACATGCCCCAGGCTGCTCTGTAGCGCTATACACTGCAGAACATCACAACAAGACCGTCTTATCCCCTAACTCTTGTTTAGCTCTGGAAGTCCAGGAAAACTGGAATCTCATCCCTTCAGCCTTAGACAAGTTACTTCCCTTTTTAGTGCTCCAGGCAGCTTAGACTTTAGATTGCGGTAACAGTGCCAACCTGCTAATTAATTTAGTATCCATATTCTTTTTTTTTCCTTCTCTGTGGAACAGGCCCATCCAGGTTTATCTCTACTGCCATATATATGTGTATATAAACACCCCTTATAGGTCAAGATGTGAGAATGTCAGTATTATCAATTGTGAGAACTACAATGTTATTTATTAAGAACTAGCTAGCATTTATATAGACCTTTAAGATTTGCAAAATGTCTTTCATTTTTTCCTCACAACAACCCTGAGAAGCAGGTACTATTATTATCATCCCATTTTGCAGATAAGGAAACAGGCTGTATGAGGTTCAGTGACTTGCCCAAGCTCACAGCTCGTAAGTGACTGAGGCTGAATTTGAACTCCAGTCTTCCTGACTCCAAGTTCAGCTTCTCTATTCACTGGCCACTTATTGAATCAAAATTCCTTGTTGAAGATACAGATCACTCCCCTCAGCTTTCTGCTCCTCAGAGGGGAGAAGGGATCATCCAATTCTCAGGCAAGCCCCTATAGTTCTCTATCCCATCATTCAACTTTTCACATCTTATTCCCCTAACTAGATTCTAAGTCCCTGGAGGGGAGGGCCCATATGTTTACTTTTTGTGACCTGTGCAAATAAGAGTACTTAGAAACACACTAAGGAACTGGGAATAGAATAAGAGGAACTTTGAGCAAATACATTTGGTCTGCATGTGGCAGCATCCCCTTCCAGCAACTGGACCATGATCCGCAACTGACCACACTGTTCTCTTTCTGTTGCAGAGCCCATCGGAATGACCTGGAGAACATCTTACCATTTCTGTTCTTGGGATCCATCTATTCCTTCCTGGACCCAGACCCCTTCATAGCCTGGCTTCACTTTTTCATCTTCTTTGTGGGGAGGATAATTCACACCATTGCCTACCTGGGGAAACTGAGAGCTCCCATCCGCTCAGTGGCCTATACCATAGCTCAGTTCCCCTGTGTTTCCATGGCTCTGCAGATTCTTTGGGAGGTCATAAACACCTGATAACCAGCAGCCAGCGATGGTGCCATCTCTCCAGTGAGGGAAGGCAGCAAATGCAGATTTTCTAGGGTTCCATCTCATCCCCATATCCATCTCCCTCCGTACATGACTGAACCAGGTGTCTGGTTAGCTGGATGCTTATAGAGTGAGTGTGTGTGTGTGTGTGTGTGTGTGTGTGTGTGTGTGTGTGCATGCTTGTACAGCTTTATATCATCCTGTGTATGTGTACTAATATGCAGATGTTCTTTAATTCCACAGAGGCTAGTAAAATTGCTCATCACAGTTACAGCATATGGAAGGGACTGGTTAGAACTCAAATCCTCCCAAGTTTGCTGCAAAAGCACAATTTTAAAATTACTTGTCCTGTTTGCACCTCTTTCTTGTACTCGTTTGTTCTTTCTCTCTCTCTCTCTTTCGGGTTTAAGTTCATTTGAGTTTTAAGACCCTGGAAAAGGAAATGTCTCTTTTTGTTAAATATTTTCAAAGCTGAAGTTTAATGAGACTAGGGCCACAGAACCACTCCATGTTGGTGTGCCCGCAGTATAGGTTTACAGTGTTTGGTAGGCTCTGTTACCTTCTATTGCACTGACTTGTCCATAAGAGATCCCTTCAGAGGAGGAAAGGGGTTGTCCTCTCTAGCAGTAATAAAACAGAACCACTAGTTAGATGTAGATTTAGAGATGAGTAATGGAATCCAACCTCTCTGAAAGAGGAAAGGGTGGACAGAGCTGTAAACAACAGATATAAATTGGGGAAAAGCCACAAAATAAGGCAAATAAAAGCTGACTCCTTGGTCTGGCATTGTTTTTGTGGTTTAGAGACCTAAGACTGGGGATCCAGATGTTTCAACACCTTCTGGAAGTTCGTTCCCAAGAAGCATACTTTTTTTTCTTGTTCTGTGAAGTGTTTATTATTGTTATTAAATCACATTGTTTGAGAAGTTGACCCATTGCTTCTTAACCTCTTCGACTTTGTTTATCCATGCTGTCCACTTTTCCCCAAACCAGGTGCTCTCTGGTGGTCTTATTTGGTCATGCCCTTGACAGTGATGTTTAAAAAATAGGGATTCCAAGTAAAGGCCAAACTCTGCATTCACCCCACCCCCAGATGTAGACCTTATTTTTTTTACTTGTAAAGTATGTTATATAGTGGATTCCTTTTGGATATAGGGTGGATTAGATGACTGCTGAAGTCCCTTACAGCTCTGAAATCCTGTGCTCTGGCGTCATCCTGACCAGTGCTTGACAGGAATATTTAAAGATCTGAGATAGCCAGAGACTGAGGTCTTCAGCTATTGTCTGGTGATTCAAGGGGAAAAGGAAGTATCAGGGGCAGGGAGGAAGGAACAAATATTTATTAAGTGCCTACTTTCTGCCAGGCACTAAACTAAGTGCTTTACACATACTATATCATTTGAAGGGGTATATATCTCCAGAAACTGACCCAGAACCAGGTAGGCTTCTGGCCAGCAAAGCCTCTGTTGACCAGCCTTCATCTTGACATAATTACTCTTTTCTCTTGCTCCTAGTTTTGGAGTCACAAATCATATGGTGTAGAAATTGGAAAAACTGGCCAAGAATCCTCTACAGTGTCTCTAGCCAGTGATCATTCAACATTTTTGAACACTCCCCTACCTCTAGAGACAGTTTACATAAAGTCTCTGTGACCCCTTTCTTTATTGCTCATGATTCTGTCTTTGGAGGCCAAGTAAACCAAATCCAATTCATCTTACACGGAATAGCCTATCAAATATTTGAAATTAACTATTGTTTACCTCCTACTTCAGTATTCTCCAATTCAGATACTTCCATTTTTTTTTTTTTACCAATGTACATTAAGCTTGTTCTCAGGCCTGTACTGTCCTGGTCACTTTGTTTTGGATCTGTTACAGCTTACTGTCTTTATTAAGATGTGCCCCACAGAGTTGAATGATGTACTAAAATTTTGTTCTAACTGACACATCACTAGGAACAGGCTTTTCTCGTTGCCTAGATCCCAGATTACACTTTTGCATATAGTTGAACTGGCTCAATTTCCCCTATTGTGGAGTCTGTTGGAATGGGAATAGAGGTTGCAGTGGTGCAGAGGTTACCAACCTTCACTTTCCCTTCAGGAGTTAAAGGGAAGGTCTGATTCAGAAGCCTGAGGGAAGAAACGAGGTGTGTGGAAATGAGGGGGTTGCTAGGCAACAGCACAGGTAGGATGCCATTGCTGTTGGTGAAGGGAGACCCACAGAGTGGATCTTTCTGGAATGGAGCTGCTGGATGAATTCAAGCTTCCTGCTCTAAAAACTGGCTTTGACACACGGTTGGAGCCAGTTCTGGCCAGCAAGGAGGCTGCAGCCTCTTGTTATTACTGCCCTAAGGCCCAGGCTTAAGTCAAGGGAAAGAGCAGACAGGTGGCTTTGTTGTTGACTCTTCAGTGTGGTCTCAGAAAGGTCACTGAGTCCCGTACCATAATTTTCAATGAGGAAATAGACCTAGAAGGGTAATGACATGTGATCACATAGGTTAGTAATAGGATTAAAACTCATGTCCCCAGATTTCGAATACAGTACTGAACCTTGCTGGGTTTGGATAAATCATACAAAGGAATATGGGACTGCAACCCTGGAATTCCCAGTGACTGTTAATGTCAAGGAGTTAATCTGATTTCTGAGGTGAAGACCCACGCCCCCTCTTTGCTCAGTGTCAGAGCTAACCTGGGAAGGATGGCAGTCCTGTTTAATCAAGGCTCTCTATGAACAATAGGCCCCTTGGTTTGGTCAGGAAGGGAGAGGCCGTTAGACTGAATTGGGAAATGTGGTGTGAGAACTAGGACTTCATTTAGGAGCAGGGCTGGGTGAACAGTGACCTCAAGATGGCAGTATTGGCCAGTCACAAGAGATGCCTGGCTGCACTAGTGAGCAGACCAAATTGCAGAGAATCTATCGGCCAGGGCTGGGGAGGCCCTTAGGAGTCTGGGGGCAGGTCGTCTTTGCCATTCTCTAGGTAAAAGGATTTAGGGCTAGAAGAGGCCCTAAGGTCCTTTCCCCCACTTCCTGGTGCCACCTTGGCCAAGAAGCAGGTTGGTATATTACCATTTAGAGCCTAAAAAGGATGTAACTTCCAGTAAAAACACAAGTGACAGAGCTTTGCCAGAAACTGGTGAACTCTGATGGGAAGTGAAAGTAGAGAAACTAGACACTGTGGCCAGGTTGATGCTGCTTTGGGAAATCTGTCTGGCAACTAGAAGTGTTGGACTGATCCCTCCCAGAATGAGGGGAGGGCCTGTAAGTTGTATACTCTTTGTCCCATCATGCCGAAGGTTAGGAGTAGACAGTTTCTCAGCTTTACAGTAAAGAGCAATCTGTGTTGAACCTGTGTGAAATTGGGGATGTTGGTAAAGTTTGTTTCTTAGTCGTTCCTGTTGCCCTCCTAGTTATCCTGCCTCTCTTCCTAGTTACTTTTAACTAGTAGCTGAGTTATTGTTACTTGCTATCAATCAGTCAAGTATTTATTAAGCATTCTCAATGTGTGGTACTGGATGATGGGGATACAGATACAAAGGTGAGACAGCCCTTGTCCTCCTAGAGCTTACATTCCGACGTTGGGGAGCACTGGACAACAAAAGAGAGCCTTGGGAGCGGAGTTAGACGGCAGCTGTGTCTCATGTCCTTTCTAGAAGCAATGATAATATTTGATTATTATCCAGGGCAAGAGGTCAAAAGTAGGTTGAGAAAATCAAGGAATGAGTGACAAGCATTTATTAAGTGTATACTGCATGCTAGACATCAAAGTGTCACAGAATGGGGATTTGAGAGTCAGGAAGGATCTCAGCAGCCATTTACCTACCTGACCTCAGTAGCCACCCCTACCTAAAAGAAATCCCCACTATAGCATGCCTGACAAGGCATTGTCTAACCTCTGCTTAAAGACCTCTAACTATGGGGACTTCACCTCTTCTTGAAGCTGCCTCTTACTTTTTAGACATCTTTAACTGTAAGGAAGTTTTTCTATGCTGTCCAGGCCCTGGCTGCGTGGAACGAAGAAACGTGGTCTTAGAGTCTGGGATGCGTTGGGTATAGAGGGCAGACCCTGTAATCTGGGTAGCTTCATCCCAGGAAGATTCCCAAAACTGGATAAATTAACTCCCCTGGGATGTGGGAGGCAGGGCTTCTGGAAGTCTGATCCTAGTCTGGAGAGATGGGTAGCAGCCAGACAGAGATGAATATATACACACTGGCTAGATTCTGGTGTCCTGGTGGATGGTGGCATGGTTTGGAGCTAATGCAATAGTTTTCATGGCCTTAAGTAGAATCCTTGAACTAAGACGCATAGCTTCCTTGGTGAGGATAGTGTCTCAACCAATGCAGAGAGCAGCCCCTCCGTGCCTCGGTTTCATGAGCTGTTGAAGCTCAAGAAATAATTCATCTGGTGACCAGCCCTGGTGTTGAGGCTTTCTTAGCAATAGAAGCATGTATATAGCACCTATGCTCCATTTCTATAGCCAATGGGATCCAGGGTCACCAGGTCATGATAAAATAGCAGAGCAGAAGTACAGTTTTTCATTTTTAAAATGGATCCTTGAAAACTCTGAGGATTCCAAGAAGTGAAACTATAATAATGGAATAGTAGGCATTGGGGTTAATATTTGAGAATAGGGGAAAATAAATATTGTCCAGTATCCCTTCAGATGACCCTATGCCTAACTCAGTCATCAAATATTAAGTGTATATCATCTCTCCATGGGGGATAGAAACTTAAGAAGGGGTCCTTGCCCTCAGTGAGATTTTGATAAGTTTATAATCTTGTTGGAGAGTCAACTAACACTTGTAAGGTTGATCCTGACAGTGGTTTAAATGTCTCTTCTAGAACTAGGAGCAGAGGAAGTGGTAGATAGAGTAACTTAGTGGTCTTCCAGAGAATTCTAGAGTTGACCTGGAACAAACTACTAGGGATTGGGAGAAAATTCAGTTTCTAAAGTTCTTGATTTAGAACTAAACTAGATAAGTTTGGATATAATCTTTCTAAACTTTAGTAGCAGGGTTGGTATGGCCTGTCCTGGAACATCTGCTGGGAGTGGGGTGTCTAAGAAGTTAGATTATTCAATTTCACATCATTCAGTTTCCCCAATAATTGTTAATGAATTCTACTGCATTCCTTTCCCCACTGTTTCCTAGTAATGAGTTTATCCATAATCTTATATTCATTTAGTACCATTTCTGAATTTTACATTTTTCATTGACCTATTTTTCCATTTTAAAAATCTAGTACTCAACCATTTCTATAACGACCATTTAATAGTTTAACTTGAAATATTGTAGGATGAGTCCCTTTCATAAAGTTTTCATTGTTTCTCTTGATATTCTTGCTCATCGTTTAAAGCTCCATATGAATTAGAGTTTTATAAATGCTAGTCAGTAGCTCTTTGACATTGTAGGCAATTGAAATTAACTTGGGAAGTATTGATGTTTTTGTTTTTTTTAACATTGGCTCCATTTAACCATTTGCACTTCCTTAATTTCTGTCAAAATAATACTGAAGTGTTTTGTTTTGTTTTATATATCTCTTGATTGTCTTGGTAAGTTTTTCCTTCTTTCCTACCTTCTAAAAGCTCATCTCCCCTAGCAAAAATTAAAGTCATATTTAGACAATATCTCCCTATTTCCCTTTTCCTGGAATCATTCTCTTAGACTTGCCTAGGAACACTTGGTAGGGTGGGGGGGCAGGCCTGTGCCATCCATATCTGGGAAAAGACATTTCATAAGTGCCGTGTTCAGATAACAAAGAACAAAAATGTCTGTAGGTCACTCACCCTATTGAATCTTGGCCTATTTGGGCTAATATCGAATCACTGATCCAGATCTCTCTTGGAGTTCCAGATCCACATTTCCAGCTGTCTTCAGAGCATAGCCATGTGGACATTTCACCAACACCTCAGACTCAATGCATCCCAAGCTGGTGTCTTCTTTCTCGTTAACCATATCCTTCCTTCTCATTCCAAAGTTTTTAACTTTGGCACTCTCATTTACAGAGTCTTCCATGTTTCCAACCTTTGGGTTAGAGTTGGCTCTTCACTTTCCTTCATGTTTCATATTCAGTCATTATTAAGTTTCATGAATTCCACCCTACAACCCATCCTTTGTACCATTGCCAGAATAACCTTTCATAAGAGAATAATGACATTTATTTTGTGCCTTAAAAAATGACAGAGCACTTTTGCCTTGTTATGGCCTTTACATTGATCTCTTTGCCACTGGATTCCTTCTTTAATTCATCCTTTAGACGGTTGCCAAAATTATCTCTCTGCTGCTGAAAAGTTTTAGTGGCTCCCTAATATTTCTAGGAAAAAATGCAAACCCCTTAGCCTGATATTTAAGGTCCTTTTCAATTGGATTCCAACTCAGTCTGTTCATGTTATGTCCTTCATGACCATTTCACACTAGTCAAATCTCACTGTTTGCTAGTCTCCAAACTCAACGTGTCATCTCTCCATCTTCATATCTTAGTATAGATGACTGGAATACCTAGAATATACGCCCTCACCTCAGCCTTTTATAATTCTTATCTTATTTTAAGACTCACTTCAAAGATATCTCTTCCTGGATGCCTCCCATGATTTCCTGCCTCAAAATTCCTAAAGCTTATTTTTTATTTCTTATTTTTCCAATGTGTCTTATATAGTAGGCAATGTCCAAGCACTACAAAAAGCAGCTACAAAAAGATTTGCTTGCCTTCTCTCCTTGGCTAGACTGGCTAGAAGAATATCTGAGGGCATGTGTGTATACAGAGTTCTGAGCTTGAAATTGTTAGAGGGAGATATCTAGCCTTGAGGAAGATGAGAATGGAGCCTCCACGTTGGAAGCCCATGTGGTAGGGTGAGAGTAGTATCAGGTCATCAGAGACAGCAGCTGCTTGGCAAGTATCAAAACCAAGCTGGGTGGGTGACCATGTGGGAGGCATGCAATGAACATTGCAGCACTACAGTTGGCTTGGGATGCCCAGCAGGAGATGGACAGCTGTGCTGAGAGACTGACACACTGGGAGAGGACACCAGACTCCAGAAAATCAAGGCAGCCAACAGAAAACCATTAGATCCATGATGATCTTAACTTGCAGTCCAGGGACCTGCAAGGAAGGTCTGGTCTATGGATAGATTTCAGGAGGTGGGATGGGAAAAATGATATCTTTATTTTTGTCACCCTTTGGTTTCCTTTATAATCCTACGTATTTTATACATTCAAATATGTTATTCTGAGAAAAGGGTCATAGGTGTCACCAGAGTGCCTATAATCCTGTTACTATCCCATTAAGGACCAGCGATGTTCTCTATCTTCTTAGAACTTAACAAGGCCCACAAGCTTCCCCCCACTCTTCATTTTTTAAAGCCAGGAGGACTATGAAGATAAAACTGTCAAGTTGGTTAAGCATGCTCTCCATCTTTTCTTCCCTCCCCACTCCAAACTTGGAAGAGTCTTAGGGAATCAGAGTCAGAACTGGAAGGAGACTTAGAAGCAACTTGTCCAACCCTCTTATTTTGTACATGAAGAAACAAAGCCAAGAGAGGTTAAATGCTTTGCCCAGAGTCACACAGGATTTGAAACCCAGATTTCTTGACTTCAAGTCCAGAATTCAATTGAATGTGCTATATAGTGCCTTCTCATGATGCTTTATCCCTAATGTCAAGAAGGAAACTAATCATCGGATAAATTAATTTATGCCTGGGTGTGAATGAATGATGGGAATGTGTGACCCAGCCCCTTGTGTAACCCAAGGGAGGAAGTCCTAATAGTGGCATTCCAGACATTACTGTCACACCTGGGGTAGGACATAGGACACAGCTTTTGGATGGGGGCCAGAATGCCCTCTAATAACAGCACATTTCTGCTCTAATCCTTTTGGCTTTTCTCTATCTTGATCAGATAACTTAGTGAAGGAATTAGCTATCAATGGTTAGCCAACATAAGGTGGTGTGCATGATGAATCTCTCTTCCTTTTCTCTGGAGAGTAAACCAGATTAGCTCCATGTTTTAAGCAATGACTTCAAGGTATGTGTGCCTTTAATTTTTTTTTTTTTTGCCTCTCGTGTGTTAAGTAACAGATGTGAGGTGGGCTTGAGCTGGATGAAGCTGGATAGTCTCTCATCAGGGAAGGACTTTTGGCATCAGAACTCTCTGTGATTTTTTTTTGTGCCGCCTCCCCCTTCCCTTGATTCCCCTCAACCCACTGTCTATGATAGAAAAGTGATGAGAATTCCAGGTGATATATCTCCGTCATGGGATCATAGGGTGTGACCACAGGATCACTGGATTTCAGAATTAGAAGAGGTTTCAGAGATTGTTTAATCCAGTGGTTCTCAAATTTTTTGGTCTCAGGACCCTTTTGTACTCTTAAAAATTAGGTATCTTGAAAGAGCTCTTCTATATATGGGTTATATCTATTGCTATTTGCCATATTAAAATTAAAATATCAAATAATTTTGGTTTCATGGACCCCTTTTCTGGAGTCCATGGACCTCACTTTGAGAACCACTGGTTTAATCCAATATCCTTATATTATAGATGAGGAAGTTTGAAAGAGGTGAAGAGAATGGAAGTGTCCAGCATTACACAGGTAGTGTCAGGATTCAAATCCAGATGCTCTGACTCCTAATCCTCCCGTTATCCTCCTCCCTCTTGGCCTAATATGAATTTAAGCCTAAGAAGCATACCTCCCAAAGCTGTGAACCTTGGCCAGGAGAAGGGAGAGCAAATCTCCTTGTGTCTCCTCTGACTGGGGTGGCTGGGGACCAGAGTTTACCTCTCCCCGGCCACCTCTCTCCCTCCACCCTCCTTTGTCTCTTCACCTCCTTGGTTTCTCCCCCTGGGGTGCTGGCCAACTTTTACAGTGGCCTGGCTTGGCTTCCGGGTCCCAGGAAGGGCGACAATCTGGGGGCATTTCTGAACTTCTCTTTTTCAGGATCACCATCTCTTAATAGGCAGAATCTGTCCCCCAGTCTGTATACCTCTGTATGCAGCCAAATATGTACTTTTCATATTGCTTTGCCAACAGCTGTGCCTTTTTTTAAAAAAATGGTTTGGGTTTTTTTCTTTGTTTTTGTTTTGTTTACAAAAATTCCTTCATATTAAAAAAAATTGAAAGAGACATTTGAAAACCCCCATCAGTCCTGCTTATGAGTAACCAAAACAGACAAAGGAAAGGGAGCTGGGGTGAGGGGAAAGAACTACAGAGGAAAAATTTTGAATTCACTGCAACGCTCCGTGTGGGCAATTTGTATCTTGTCTCGGTGAAGCCTTTATCTCAAGTGACAGACGCTGAATAAGCTGCCAAAACATCACAGCAATTAAAGGCTACAGTATCAAGAGCAAATGTTTTAATTCATTGTTTTTCTTTTTTAAAAAAAGGGGGGCAGGGAGGAGAGAGAGAGAAAGAGAGAGAGGGATCCTTATTCTCTTCCTTTTGGGTTTCCAGAAAGGCATCTGTAAACTATTAAACTGGTTTATTTTCATTAGTGCACTCACGGCGGAAGTGACATTTATATCCTTGTGGTATGACTGAGAGAGCCAGGAGCTTTCCATGGGAATAGAGCCCCCGCGGCTTTTTCCAGAACTGACAGAGGTTCTCATGAATACAAGCTTCGTGTTCAGAGAGCATTCCAGGCCCTCACAAAACATGCCGATTCCATCTATCTAGCCCTTAGCAGTGCCAGAAAAGGCCTTTATTTTCTCCGCCAAGGAAAAAAAAAGGAAAAGAAAAAAAGGTAAAGAAAACATCCTTCTTTTGCCTGCACAGCCCCTGCCTGCTGGGCGTCCCTAAACTCAGAGACCTTAACCACTGACTGTCATACACCTGGGAAGGACCATAATCTATTAGCAGTTCTGCTCCCACTGGGGAAAGGAGGTTCAACTATCAAGCCCCCTATTGATGTTCTGTTAGGCCATCTGCTGGCCAGCTGAGGTCAGTGCAGGCAGGTGCCAAAGCGGAGCTTGCTTTCCTTAGGTGGTTGGCCCCAATTTGGCACAGAGGTGGGCTTTGCCAGTCTCTGCAATTAGCCGTCTTTAAGAGAGGCTGGGGGTCTCTATTCCTGCTCCAATCCTCTCTGCAGGGGGCATGTTTGCCCGTAAGCTGTGATTAAGGTGCCAGGAGGCTGCCCCCCAAGGCCAGTGGCTCTTTAGGTCCCATATCCCTCTTCCACCCCAAAATTTTTGGGCAAAGTTAGAGCTCTTAAAATGTCCTTAGCGTCCTTCATGTTTTCTCTCTAAACCTTCTTTTCTTCCTATAAGTTCATCACTTCCCACTTCTCCCCATTCCAAGTATTCAGAGGTCTCCAACTTCTCCATCCCTCAGGCCATGGAAGGAAGCTTCTGATAAACTAATTTACAACTAGGTACTTGTTATTTAATGTGTGACCTCAGGCCTCCCAGAGGTATTTGCATTTTAAGATGAGCGGGAAGAGGGCCGTGTTTAACCCAAAGAGAGAGAAAGAGAACTAATGATGGGATTTCAGACGCTGACCCCTAGATGTGGGGCTGGGACAGTGCTTTCTTGGAAAGGGTGTTATCCTCAGGGTCCCTTCCAAGTAGCTGCTTGCTTACTTTGCCCACTTTGCCCAGGTGTAAGTCTGGGCATTAATGGCTCTTAGGATTTGTCAGACTTGTTAAGCAATATGGGACTTTAATGTCTCTTCTCTCTTTTACCTCTGCATAGTAAACCATATGAATTCTGGATGTAATGTAGCAGCATTTATAGAGAAACAAATGCGTTTTATACAATTAAAAAAACAACAACACAAACCTCTGCTTTTGTGTGCAAGAACAGATGTGGGGTGGGACGGGGCTGGGTGGTCTCTCTAGGGCTGGTTGACAGGGAGAGGTTGTTTGGGTTCAGAACCCCCATATGCAATTTTCTATGGCCCCCTACTGCCTTAGCTGGCAAGCAGAATTCCTACAGCTAAAGTTTAGTCCCTCATCTTTTTCCTGTCACCTTTTCCCTTTTCATTAGCCATCTGGAGAGATCACGATTTTTGGTCGATGCCCCTTGGATCCCACTCCATAGATTCCATCTATAATCTTAGATTGACCTGTGGCTTAGCATCTCCCGTTTGTTCTGAGAACTGACACTAACAAAAGGGGTTTTGCCAGAGCTATATACGGCATGGTTTCAATTCAGATTTTTGAGGCAATTTATTGAGATGCCTGCATATGAAGGTCAAGATGGTCTATGTTCCTGCAAGTGAGGTTCTTTCAAATTACCCTGTTATGTTCTGCCCCTCCCCCCCCCCCCCCATCTTCTCCCCTGAGCCATCTGATATGGACAGAGCTTCCAGGTCCCTGGCCCAGGACTTAGTCCCAGAATCCTAAAGCATTCGAATTGGGAGGGGTTTGGGGAATCACTCCATTTTACAGATGGAGATATGAAGCCCAGAAAGAAAGAGCCACTTAGCCAAAGTCATTCAAGTATTAAGTGGCAGAACCAGGGTTTGAACCAGACCTCAGGGTCCCTAATTTATTGTTTTTCTGCTACATCCCTGGAAGAAGGCCTCACTCCCATCTGATCCTTCTTCCTTCAAATTGCCAACTAAGAAGGGTTGTGGGGAGGCAGGAGGCCATAAACGGGAAGCAAAAAGAGGTTTCTGGGAATCAGAGAAATGTCCCTGCTACTTCTGTGCCTCTCCTTTCCTCACATCCACTTCTGGAATGTTCAATGAGTAAAGGGTTGCATTGGTTAGCAGAAGGAAGAATGGCCCAACAGGCATCCTGTATGATGCTGAGGAGTCTCCTAACCATCTGGAAGACTGTAGATATAACAAAGAAGTGTGGGAAGGCAGAGGAGAAACACACCAGCTGGCCCAGGTACACAGAGAGCATCTCTGTTGATGAGCCTCCTGTATTCATAGAGGATCTCAGGTCTTGGAGCTAGAAGGCATCCTGGGAGTATCTGTTCCAGGTTTGACCTCCAGCAGAAGAAGTGGTAGTCCAGCCAGGAGGGTTGTGACCAGGGTTCAGGGTAACATGGCCATTGTTTCCAAACACCAGGCTCCTTTTACCCTGTAACTTGGCCTCTGACATCCTTTCCTTAGAGAGTCTGCCTGGAACTCTAGGAGAGCTCCTCTGGGAAAAAAGGATGGAGGCAGTCTGGGTCAATCTCTTTCTGATCTCCCCCCTCACCCCATCCCCAACTAGGATGCACATATTGTTCAAGGCCCAAACCATGGAGCTAGATTCCACTATTCGTTCAGTGAAAATGGGAAGACTTTAGTCTATGTACAGACCAAGGTATGCCAACTGGCATAATGATGTTACAGAAAGACTAGTTTATGCTGACTGATGCCCTAAGGGTTGCTGGTACATATGATGCCAAAATCCCATCTGGTTTTCAGAATCAAAATGGATCTTGAACAACATCAGCTGGTGCCAGTTCAGATTCTGCATCTCAAATGAAAATCCTTTGGTTCTGTGTGTAGTTTTTTTCTTTTTTCCCCTTCCCTTTCAAGGTTGTTTTTTTTAAAGAACTCAAGCTCTTTGATTTTCAAACAAAAACTCTGTTCACATAGGTCTCCCTTCTCCTTCCTGGCCTGACAGCATCAGATGCTCATGAGTGAGGATAACTGAGACAGAGGGTGGAGGGAGGGGCTGGCTCTGGCTTCTGCTGTCCTCAGCAGCCAAATGGGAGGAGAATGGGTTGGAGAAAGTGTCCTTGGATGTCTCTGTAGGCTCCTTTCTGTTGGGGGCAGGAATAGTCATCCTTGTTCTGTAAGTAGGAAAGGGGGGAGGTGGGTTCATTTTCCTTCCCTCTCCCCCTTTTTTCTTTTTTTTTTTTAAATATTTTTTCTTTTTTTTTCTTTCCTCTCTTTTTTCTTTAAAAAAATATTTTTAAGAAAAAGATAGCTTAGTCCTGGTTGAGGGCTGCTGGGAATCATTCAGTTCACTGTGGGCACCTGGTTTTGATGCAGACTGAACTCTTTGGCTTTGAGGCGGAGGCTGGCGATGCTGTTGGCCATGTTGACCCCCTGAGTGGGAGTGGCTGTCCCCCCGGGGTTGTAGGTTGGCACCGTGCTGGGGTGAGGGAAGGAGGAGACATAAGATCAATGAATCACTCACAGCCTTGGCCCAACCACTTCCTGACTCTCTGGTGATTTCCCATTCTTGTTCTCTTCTCTCTGTTCACCTTCCTACCTTGGCTTTCTCTTTAAATCAGATGGGATCTCAGATCTGCTCCTTCCCTTTCAGAAGTGCCAGGAGCTTGGCAGGGCTTGGGGAGAAGTAAGAAGCACCTTCTAGTGTGGGGGTTGGGTAACCTTTGAAGTCTTAGAAATATGGAATTTCAGAGCTGGAGGGGATTCTAGAGTTCATCTCTGATAGTTAAGACCCCCAGAAAAACTTTAGTTCCCCACTTCCCCTGCCATCTCAAGTAAGAATAAAGAAGGAGGAGGAGGTGGTGTGAGGGAAGCCCTGACCAGACCGTCTAACTCCCTGCTCTCCCCATGCCCCACTTCCTCTCTTCCCTTCTTCCCCTTCACACCGGCAAGCCCATCTCGATGTTCTGTACAGGCGTGGAGCTGCCCCCGCAACTGGCTCTGGAGCCCCCATCAGCCGGTGCATCTCTGGCAGGAGGGTGTGAGTGCCCAGAGCTGCCAGCAGCTGAGCTGAAATTGAGATTAGAGAGTGATCAGAACCTATGGGCTGAGGTGTCCAGAGCAGGCCTTTCCCTATGCAATTGGCCTGATGAGCCATTTGGAATCCCCCTGACTCCCCTTCTTAGCTCCCTTTCTGTCCTAGAAGACACTGCAGTTTTCTAGGCTTTCCTGATAATCATTTAGAAATCCCCTTTCCAGAATAGATACCCTAAAAACCATCTGATAAATCCCTTCCTCTCTCCCTCCTTCCCTCTCCCTTTGTCTCCTCTATTCTCTTCCTCCCCCTTTCCCCTTCATTTTCCCATTCCCTCTCTCCTTTTCTCTTTTCCTCTATGATCCCTTCTCTCCCTCTTTCTCTCTTTCCCTTTCCTTTTTTCCCTTCCCTCTTTCTCTTCCCTCTGTCCTTCCTCCTTTCCCTTTTCCTCTCTCTCGTTCTCTCTTTTTACATTTCCCTCTTCTTCTTCCTTTCCCTTTCCCTACCTCTTGTTCTCCATTTCCTTCTCCCTCTCCCTCCTCCTCCCTTTGCTTTTCTATCTCTCTCCTTCTTCCTTTTCCTCTCCTTATCTCTCTCCCTTTCCTTTCTCTCCTAGTCCTTCTCCACCCTTTCCTACCTAGTTGTGCCCAAATGAGTGTTAATCTGTTCTGGGGCAGGGGTTTCCCACTGGTTTAGATTTTGGGATACCCAAGTTTAAAGGATTCTTTCATTTCTCTGTTTCTGTGCCTCCCCAAAGAATAAAATAAAATCTGTCTTGAGTTCTCCATTTTGGGGGTCCTTTCTTCCCCAGACTTTGAGAGGACTTGTTTCTCCTCCTTTTGCACTCTAGCTGCCCCCCAGCCTGAAGTCCCTGGAAGGTGGGTGGGGAGAGGACAGGCTCAGAGTGTCATGGGGAGTCTCACCTGTAGGGGGATGTGGTCGTCCAGGACAGATAGTCTGGACTCAGGGCTGTTGGCCTGGGCGCCATCGGTTGCTCGATGGCCGCTTCCTGGCTATAAGACTTGAGGATCGAGGCAGATCTGTTGGCCAGCATGGCTCTCTCATTTCTTCGGAATTTTGCCCTTCGGTTCTGGAACCATACCTGGGCAGAGACCAGGAGGCACAGAGTGAGGGGGTGCCAGTGGGGCACGTAGGGAAGGGAGGAAGGAGACTGGCTATGAGTCTAGGTATTCCAGGCTCTTCTTGATGGGTTACAGCCGGCCAGAAGAAATGCTCAGCAAGATCATTAAGTTTATCTTAGCTGGGAGCAAAAAAATCCCCAAAGCTCCAATGGGGACTATAGGCATGGGGCCAGGAGGCCTTTCCAGAGGCCACAAGGAAGTTAGCACCTTTCCTCCCAGTGTCCATCCCAATCACGGGAGCTTACAAGACACCTTGGAGATCATCTAATTTGGCCCCTTTATGAAGTAAAGATGAAGAAATAGGCCTAGTGGGGGATCTAAGGATGTGCCCTACATCACCCAAGGAATGGAGCTTACACTTCTCCCAGCAGCCTGTGCTACCTCCTACATGGAGCAGGCTCTCGGTCTGCTGCTGCTCTCACCTGGACCCGGGCCTCACTCAGGTTGACCCTTCGAGCCAGCTCCTCTCGGACAAAGGCATCGGGATAGTGTGTCCTCTCGAACACCCGCTCCAGGGCTTGTAGCTGGCTGCTATTGAAGGTGGTTCGGTTTCTACGCTGCTTCTTCTTCCTCTTGGCAGCCCCTCTGCTGGGGCTGAGGCACTCACCTGGAGTCACAGGGAGAGACAGAGAGAGAATGTCCCATACCTTCTTGTCACTCACAGAAACTACCCCAGCAAACACCAAGTTATGGGTGGCCATCCTTGTCAATGCCTGCATTTTGTAGTGCAGGATGATGGAAAGAAGGCAGCTAGGTGGCTCAGTGGATACAGCACTGATCCTGGAGTAAGGAAGACCTGAGTTCAAATCCAGCCTCAGGCACCCACTAGTTGTGTGAGCCTGGGCAAGTCACTTAACCTCTTTGCCACTAGAGAAGGAAATGGCAAACCATTCCAGTATCTTTGCCAAGAAAATCCCATACAAGGTCACAGAGAGCCAAAACATGACTGAACAACAACAATGCTGCAAAGAGCCTTAGATTTGGAATGAGAAGAATTGGGCTTGAATTCTGGCTTTGCTGCTTATCATCTCTGTGGCGTTGGGGGCATCTCTTCCCAATTCTGGGCCTCAGTTTTCTCATCTGAAAGATGAAGTGAAGCTAAAATGATCCCTAAGGTTCTTTCCCATCTTAAAAAGCAATAATGGCTAAACAGGGCACTTTAAGGTTTGCACAGCACTGCATAGACATTATCTCATTCATCCTCATAGCAAGCCTGGCAGATTTGTGCTACTATTATTTCCATCCTACAGAAAAGAAAACCGAGGCAGAGAGGGATTAAGAGATTTGCCTAGAGTTATCATCTGTGGCTGGATTTGAATTCAGGTCTTCCTGACTAGGTGCAATGCTTTATTTACTGTGCCACTTAGCTACCAGTATAATGATATGAACCCTATGATGTACTGTTGTATCTTTTCTCCTTATTAAATTATAAACTGATTCTTGAGAGTGAGCTCTCATTATACAGCTCACTTACTTCATTGGCATCTTCACTAAATACAGAGATACTGAGGAAGGATCCATAGCACTTGGTGGAGGGGGCTCTCCTAGTGACAGACCTTTGGGGGATGCGGATAAGTGTCCCATAGTATGGGACAAGCATAGGTAAATGGTCATCTGCAGCGTTGCAGGGGATACCCATGTCAGCGAGCTCAGAAATCCATTGGAGCATCTCAGATTATAAGCTCCTGGAGGTGGAGAATGGTGTCTTCTTCATCTGTGGATCCCCTTTAGTAGCCTAGCATGAGGAGGGCCTTGCCCATAGCTGGTACTCCATCAAAAGCTGAATTGATTTGAACCAAACCCTTCCAAAGTCCTGATAACAACTCTTGACATTTCTATGGATGGCCTCCAAGGCACAAAGCACTTCTTTCACACCAACCTTTGAGGAAGGTCACACAAGTGTGACGATTCCCACTTTTGAAATAAGGAAAGTGAAGCTTAGAGAGAGAGGGCTTTGACTGAATGACTGGCCTGGGGCCATGTAGCCACCAGGCATCAGAACCAGCACCAAACCCTCCAAGTTCAAGGCTCTTTTCACTGAACCAATCACCTCCCTGCACCTGCAGATAACTCAGACAAAAGTCAGTCTGTGACCAACTTCGACCATTACTCTTCAGAACGTGAGGTCCTCGGCTACATCTACGATGCATCCTTCCACTGCACAACCCCCAACAAATCAGGGCCCTGATGGGCAGTTCTGGCACTTGAGTAAGCACTTCCCTAAGTGCTCCCAGTAATCTCTAAACTCAAAAGTCTGGTCCTGACCCTTTCCTCCCCTTCCCCCCCTTTTTATAGAAATTCAGTTGGGAGGGAAGAGAGTAAACCCTAAAACACAAAATACAAAATGCATGGGAGGAGAGACTCTAGGACACTACCCCATTGTGGGGAAATAGGGGCCCTGGGACACTGATCCCCCAGGCAGTGATCCTAGGAATCCTGAAAAGTTGCACCTTGGAGAGGGAGTAGGCCAGAGTCCATCTAGGAAGGAGCTCATTGGATGCAATAGCTAGGGAAAAGGAAATGGAGGCCATTAAGTAGTTTCTTATTTTAATTAATTATATGGTTGTTTCTACCTCCTGAAGAAACGCAAGTGAAACTACCAGTGCCTTCCAAATTTTGGTGCCATGGAATGCCCGCCTTGGGTTACAGCTGGAGTTTCCACCCTCCATCACAAAGGAAGTCAAAGTGATTTTCCTGAAGTACAGGCTTGACCATATCATTCCCCTACTCAATAAATTCCAGTGGCTTTAGGATCAAATGTAATCTCTTTTATCTGGCTCTTTTAGTCCCTCACAAGTCAACCCCAATCTACTTTTCCAATCTTATTGGCCTTGCTGTTCTCCACATGGGACACTGCATTTCCCATTTCCCATCTCCCCCGCCTTGGACAGTCTGGTCTCCCCATCTGGAATGGTCTCCCACTTCACATCCACCTCTTAGAATCCTTGGTTTCCTTCAAAAACTCTCCTCAAGCACCACCACCTGCACACAGTAGGTGCTTAATAAATACTTGTTGGTGGACTGTCATGAGCCTCACGAGATGGATTTCAGCTTGGAATCGGCAGCAGAATGGTTCACTTCTAGTTGATAATGATTTCGGCTTTCTGCTGGGATACTGACTTCCTTCTGGTCTTCTTTTGTGGAGGGAACTTGTCAGCTGTTTACATCTCCATGTATCTCTTGCATTTATCTTCTGCTCATTAGGGAGTAAAATTAATTCCACTTCATCCTTTAAGGCCTTCTCAGCTCCTGCATCCTCTGTGAAGAATTCCCTGCATTTGTCATGCATTCAGCAAGTGTGGATCTGCAGCTAGTTGGAGAAGTGAATGGAGCACTGGGTTTGGAATCAGGAAGACTCATCTTCTTGAGTTCAAAGCCAGCCTCAGAACCTTACTAGCTGTGTAGCTTTTTGACCCCTGGGCAAGTCATTTAGCCTCACTTGCCTCAGTTTCCTCATCTATAAAATTAGCTGGAGAAGGAAATGGCAAATCACCCCAGTATCTTTGCCAAGAAAACCCCAAATGGGGACATGGAGGTTTGGACACAACTGAGCAACAATAGCAAGTGCTTGTTGACCATTTGACTATACAGAAGACATCATGGGACAGGCTTAAGTCTTCTACTTGTCACTTGTTTTGTTTCCCCAGAGCTCCTTCAGGGCAAGGATTGCTTCTTATACTGTTTCTTGCCGTCTTGGCCCCCGAAATTCCCTCCCCTTTACTTAGGGTTTGGGTCCCAGGAGGTGCTCAATAAATGTTTGGACTTGGAGTCAGGAAGACCTGGGTTTGAATCCTGCCTCTGATACTTATGGACTATGCTGACCATGGTCAAGTTACTTTATTTTTCCAAGGCCTAGTTTTCCTACACCTGTAGTACCCACCTCACAGGTTTGCTGTGAGACTCACATAAAGCAATAGAGAAGCAATTCAGAGTAGTAGATAGCAACCTGAATTTTTAAAAATCTTTTTTTCTTATTTTTTTTGGAGAGGGGGAGGTAGGGCAGTTGAGGTTAAGTGACTTGCCCAAGGTCACATGGCTAGTTTTGTGTTAAGTGTCTGAGGCCGGATTTGAACTGAGGTCCTCCTGACTCCAGGGCCAGTGCTCTATTCACTGCGCTACCTAACCAGCCCCACAACCTGCATTTAAAGTCAGGAAGAACTAGGTTCAAATTCTGCCACTGTCAACTGGGCAAGTCACTTAACTCCTCTGGGCCTCAGTTTCCTCATCTGAGAAATGACAGGATCAGACTGCGTGGCCTCTTCTACCACCAGGTCAATGATGCCGTGTATGTGACTTTGCTGCCTTAGCGCTGTCATTATCATTTGCCTGGGATGTGGATGCTGCTCGCTCACTGCCTTCTTCTTAGTCAAGTTGAGGTCTCAGGAACATTGTCAGGGGACGGGGACTGAACTTGAGATTTCAGTGGCCTAGGAAATGCTCTCTATCAATTCAACTTAGGACCTTCTCTGTGGCTCATCATCTAAGACAGAAGTGTCCAGTGAGGCTGCAGCTGCCGACACTCCTGGGTGCTGCCAGAACCAGATTAAAATGTAATCGGGAAATAGTGAACAAAATTAAAAAAAAATACAACAGAGAAGACTGTGTTCATATGTGGTTTTCTACATCAATATGCGCCTGCATGGATCCTTCTGTAGGTTCAGTGGTCCTCTTTGCCATTTGACTTTGACACCTCTGGTCTTAGGGGGTTGGTTGAGGTTAAGCGATTTGCCCAGCATCACTCAGCCAGAATATGTCAGAGGCAGGACAAACCCAGGCTTCCGTGTTTCAAGGCTGGTTTTCTAGCCACGCCTCCACCAGAATGTTCATGCTACATTTACATTTCTGGGGGAAAAAAACCAGGGTGGAGAGGAGTGGAACAGCGAAATAGTGAGGGCCTACTGGGTGCCAAAAATCAGTCTGGTTATTTGGCTTTTTTTTTTTTCTGGTCAGTTTAAGGTGAAAGGAGATGGGGCAGAAATGTGGTGATTTTCTTGTTTCTTTGAGTTCCAGACAACTGATCAGGCCTCTTAACCTCACACACACATAGGCAGGAATTCCCATACATACTGCTGTTTGGGCGTAGACCCAACCCAGGGAAAATTTTCAGCCAAAAAAGGAGAATTTTTCCAGGAAGTTTCTGAGCCATTCAAAATGGGAGTTATAATGAAAACCATTTTGCCTTTCTTTTGACCACCAGAGTGGTTAAGAGACAACTTTTCTGGTTCCAGGTTGTCGGCCAGGTGCCTGTGATGATACTCTAGGTCCCACTGAAACCTTGTTTCAAACCAACACACAGGAGTCCCTGGAAAGCTGGAGACATGGTGACTGATAACCACCACCTTATAACCACAAGTCCTTTGTTTGGGGATCCAGGGCAGGACTGAACTTCCTTATGAATCCTGTCTCGCATCCAAACTGTGATTAAGGTAACCCTAAAGACTATCTTGTAGAAGGTCCATCCTTAGGATGGAATGGGGAGGGCTTGGAAACTCATCTTTAGCCCCCAGCTCCAAGTTTCCTTTTATAACTGTTTAGGAATTCTTAGCTTAATTTAGGGTCCATGAACTTTTTTATAATATATAGATATTATATATACAGATATACAGGTTACATACATGTATATGTGTGTATATGAGACAGAGAGAGAGAGAAAGAGAGGGAGAGAGGGAGAGAGAGAGAGAAAGAAAGAGAGAGAGAGAGAGAGAGAGAGAAAAAACTATATTTAAGTATACAGGCAGCTAAATGGCAAAGTGGATAGAGCATTGGGCCTGGAATCAGGAAGAACTCATGTGGCCTTCTAGGTTGTGGCCTTTTGAATGAGTCCAAGTTTTACAGAGCAAATCCTTTTATTAAGCAAATTTGAACCCTAGTGATGTGTCTCAGATTCAGTCCATTCTCTTCCAGGGATCTGTGGGTATCACCAAAGTTTGCATGGTACCTTTCTTTAAAAATAAAAAGCACTCAGCCTTCAGTCCCTTTGTACATTTTAGCTTTAGGAGGAGGTTAAAATCATCCTACTTACACAAACCTCCCACTCTAGGCAAATCAATTTCATTCACTTCAACAAGCATTCCATTCATTATGAACCTACATGCTCCCTACCAGTGATCCAAACCAAAGTGGGGCAGTCCCTGCCCTCAGTGATCTTACATCCTATTGAGAGGCAAACGAACAAATAAATACAAGCTAGTTTGAGGAACTAAGGCAGTCCTAACAACTAGGGAGAGCAAGAAAGGCTTCCTGTAGGATGTGGCACATGAGTTGAGCCTTGAAGGAGGCTAGGGATTCATTGCGGTGGAGGTGAGGGGGAGTGAATACCAGGATTGAGAGCCTTTGGGAAGGCATAAAGGAAGGAGGATAGAATGTGGGGTTCAGAGTTTGCTAAGTGGGTCAGCTTGGCTGGAAGACAGAGTTATGTGAAAGAAGCTATGTGAATTTGGAAAGGTATGCTGGAGACAGATGTTTTAGGCTTTAAATGTCTAGCTGAGGAGTTTGTATTTTGTCTTTGAGGCAATGGGGAGCCACTGAATATTCTTGAGCAAAGAAATCCTCAGTATTTCCTTACTACCTCTAGGATAAAATATCACTAATCTTTTGGATACCCCTTACCCACCCAACACAATTTGCTCTTTCCAGCTCAATGTCTTGGTGCCTTGGAATAAGGAAGACTTGACTTCAAATCCAGCCTCAGATACTAATAGTATGACCCTAGGTAAGTCATTCACCCAACCTTTGCCTCCCTAGGCTTCATCAACTGTAAAATAAGGATAAACAATCCTACCTAAACCTTTTACATAAATAACATTTATGTAGCCAATTCAAATGGAAACTTTTTCTTGTTTTTCTCTCTCAAAACTAAAATTTTAGTTTCAAAAAGGGAGATTTTGAGCTCCATTCCCATTTGAATAATCCTCAACCTACCTGCCTGAGTTGTTATGGGAATCAAATGAGTTACTTGTTGTAAAGGGCTTAGCTAGTGCTTGGCACACAGTCGGGGCTTAATAAATGCTTGTTCTCTCCCTCTGCTTCTTTCCTCCAGCATTTGCACATGTCATTTCTCTCATCTCTCGCCATCTCCTCTCCTCTTCTCTGCCCAGGCACTGTTCCCAATCTCCTTTGAAATCTAACTCAAATCATGCTTCCCTGGGGAAGGATCTCCTGATTAATCCCTTTCAACTCCGTTTTCTGCTGGTCTCCTCAGTCCTTTTTGCGCTCTCAACGCCCTGTTCGCCAGTTTTTGTTGATTTGCACTGCATCATTAAGCGTCCTTCCCACGTATCACGTCTGCCGCACGCTGGGATCGTGAGATTTAGAGCTAGAAGGACTTTTGCTGTCACTGGTCCGTTCTTCTTTTTTGTAACAGAGGAGAAGCTGAGACCCGGAGTGGCCAGGTGATCTGCCTAAGGCTGTTTGCCACAGGAAAAAAAACCAAACAAGCTGGGGTTCAAACCCAGCTCCCCCAGTTGCAAATTAATGTTCTTGTTTCCTCACGGTTGTCTCCTCCATGTCTGGGTTATTGAGAGCTGGATTATCCCTTAATTTTGCACCAGTCTTGTCTCTTCATATTTCTGGAGGGCAGAGATTATGTTTTACATTCTCTATGTGTCTCCTTTTCATTGGCAGGCAGATCACACCATTTCTTTTTTTTTATTTTTGGAGGCATTGGGAGTTAAGTGACACAGCTAGTAAGTGTCTGAGGTCAGATTTGAACTAGATTACAGCGTTTTTGTGGCTCAATGAATTCTCTCTTGTTCTGTGGTGGTCAAAAATTCCATCACCCGGTGTCTGACGTTTTAGAGATGAACCTCTCTGCATTTAGCTCAGTCAGTTCTTGGATGAGAGACAACCCAGTGCATCCCTAGGCCTGTTCTTGAGGCATTTCCAACGTGGTCTGAGCTGGCAAGGCCTGAGGTCTCCTGGAACAGTCTTAAAGAGCCTGGGGTCACCTCCACAGCAAGGCATCAGAGGAGGCAGGCTATTCATTTATTATATTAACTTCCTAAATCATCACTTAAGGAATTTATTGATGTGGATATGTGTCCTCCTCTGGGAGCAACAAGCTTGAGGTTTAAAAAGAAACCACTGTTCTAAGTCCAGAAAATACCTCGACACAACTTACTTCTAATCACACCCAGCTAATGGGCTGGGGTGGGAGGGAGAAAAAGCATCAAGAATTACAATTTTGCAAGTGGGAATGGAGCCCAAAGTCTCCCTTTTTGAAACTAAAAATTTAGTTTTGAGGGAGAAAAACATGAAAAGGTTTCCATTTGAATTGGCTGCTTAAATGTTGTTTGTGTAAAAGGTTTAGGATCAACACATTTCTGTCCCTTCTCCCTGGGTTCAGTTCAGATGGAGGAAATTTCAGGTCTACACCTCTTAAAAGCTAAAATTACATCGCCTGCTATTACACTGCAATGAAAAAATGACTAGCGCAGTTTTCTGCCGTTAAATTATTTCACACATTCCATTTCTTTTCAGACGCTTGCCAAAGAGATTTCCAAATGTGCTCTCAGCCAAACGATCAAGTCTTTCTTACCCTCCCCTCCCACCCCACTTGTTTTTTCTTATTCCATGTAATTTAAGGGTCAAAATAGCCTGGAGGGAATTAGCTGCAAATTCTTCCTAAGACAAATAAATTCAACCTTTGCTTCTCTTCTCCCGCTCTCCCCTCACCTTTTTCAAGCTGTTGAGAGACACATTCTGTTTGTTTTTGGTTGAAATAATCAGTCTGAGCCTGACCCTAGGGTTGTGGTGGGCTCATACCCAAATAAATAACTTTTATTAATTAGTATTTGCTCTTACCCAATAGGCTCCTAACACCGCCCCCCAACAGACACCCACCACCATCTCATTGCTGCCAATATATTAACAAAAATAAACAATTGGCTCCCTAGATCTTGATGTGGATTTAACAAATTAACACTGGGCCTTAATCAGAGGGGCCGCGAGGCTGCAGAAATATTTATAGCCAAGAAAGTCACAGGGAATAACAGAGGAGAAAGTCTTTTCCTTCACCCAAAGGCTTTCCTGGTAAAGATTGTGGAGGCCTTTAAAATACCTCTGGGAGAAGGCCTTAAGTAAGAGGGCTAGTAATGATGTCCTGAGTGATTACCAGGGGAGGCAGGCTGCTCCACAAGGTTATTAATGCATTGCTTTTCTCAGCAGCTTCTCTTGGTTCTTAGGGGTTGTAAGTGACCCTGGGACTGCTGCTTGGCGGAGCTGCAATGGGGGACAATTAGAGAGATGCAGATGTAGAATAAACCTCCACCTAATGTGAGAGCTGAGTCTTCTATTACTTATTTGGGGAGTCATCTTGCTTATTAAGCAATTCATGGCTTCCTGGAAGCTCATGCTTAGGACACATATAAATGGGGCTTTTAACTGGTGCTCATTTATAAGGTGCTCAGTGGACACTGGGGCCACTGAGAATGGGTGTGATCCATGCCAGAGCTCTTGGACTCCCATCTACTTAGTGAATGGAGTTCTAAAAAACTGGAACAAACACCATATTTTCCAGTATATTGGGCACACCTTTTATGAGGTTGGAAATCCGGCTGACACACAGGAGCGCTATTAATGTCCAAAAAAAAAAAAGAAGCAAAAAAAATCCTATGGTAGCTTTGGGAGAGGATACCCCGGCCTCCCACACTGGGGTTAGCTCTCTGGCCAAAGCTGAGCAGCCTCAGCTATCCCTTCCCCTCCCTCTCCCCCTCTCCCCCTACCCTCTGTCCCCACCCAAGCTGAGGCCGAGCTGATGAGTCCGGCCCCCAGACTTCCTGGGCTCTCACCCAGAAGAGCAATGTTTTCAACAAATGTGGTCAGGGCCCCTGAGAAGCTGCCAGCTGAAGCTAATTGCTGTACTTGTCCCTTTGAAACAAGCAAATCCAGTGTTTGGTTTGAAGAACCTAAACACTTCTGAGCTTAAGTCCTGTTGGCAAAGGACAGGCTCTAATTCTGATGGTCTATTTGGAGATTTGGTGGTATGGGAAACACTTCAGAAGAAGGGAATGAGATGACAGGTAACAGAAACATTTGTGTAACAGTTGTGTGTCACATAATTCAATTACAGACCTTCGGGGAAATTAAAAACTACAGTCTGATGTGGGGGCAGAGGAATGGGTGGAGGAAGAGTCTAGATTTGAAAGCATAGCCTTTGGGAGACCCGGCTAGGAAGGTCATGCAGGCTCCAGAAGAATATATTGGAAAGGTGGTATGGGAGGTGTCCAGAGGAGCCAGTCAAATGGGAAGATGACTAATAATGTGGGGAGAACAAAAAGGCATGAGGGAGGTTCAGGGAGGAAGGGAGCTTGCCAGGGCTTAGGGAAAACTGGGAGGATTCATTTGAAACTCGATAAATTATCTCCACGATGCCTCTCTGGGCTCTCAAGCTTTCTCATGGCCCAGTTACTCTGGGCTGAATTTAGTTTTTGGTTATTTCGTTTGAGATCCTGGGAATTAGGAATACTATTACTGCTTGTGTGAATCTGTGTGTGTGTGTGTGTGTGTGTGTGTGTTTGTGTGTGTGTGTGTGTGTGTGTGTGTGTGTGTGTGTGTGTGTGTGTGAAGCCTCTCTACATGCTGCTGAAACCAACTGGCTTTCGTCTATTTCCAAAGGGACATGTCTTTCTTTCCCAGGGCTTCCAATCATAACGAAGGAAAGGGACTGGACCTGTGATTTCATTGGTATAGGGGACTCCCAGGTGAGGAAATGCCTTCCACTAATGCAGATCTGCACCTTCTCTAAAGCGTATAGTCATTGAGACTTGCCTATAGCATCAGCAGGTTATAGGACTGGCCCAAGGTCACATTGTCAATATGTGTTAGAGAAGGACCTGAATGCAGGTCCTTCCTGGCTTTAAGATCACTCTCATTCAAGATCACACATTATCCTACCCACCATCTCTCTACTAGCTGTCTAAAGTGTCTCAGACTGAGCTGTGACTTTCTCCACTTTAAAATTCAATGAGTTTGTGGATGATGCCCCAAAATGAGTCCCAGGAGCTTAGACACATAAAAAGTCTTCAGGGAGGTGGGCTTTTGTGGGATTAGTCATCTCTGACCAATGTTTTTTTTTTTTTTCAGAAGACCTGGATGTGAGGCTTTGCCATTTCCTAGCTATGAGACTTTAAAGAATTTCCCTTCCCTTCTCTGGACCTCCGTTTTCTTTTTTTTTGTAAAATGAAAGCTTTGGATTAGATCAGTGATTCTCAAACTTTTTGGTCTTAGGACCCCTTTATAGTCTTTTTTTCCCTTTTTTAAAAATTGATTTGTTTATTTACTTTTAGTTTACAAGATTCAGTTCCACAATCCCTTGAGTTTCAAATTTTCTCCCCTCCCTCTCTCTACCCCGCCATGGTGGCATGCAATCAAGTACAGGATCTGCAAATACTTTCACATTGGACATTAGTCTGGTTGTATAGAAGGGTTGTAACCAATGGAGTGAACAATGGGAAAAAAGAAAGAAAACCAAACATGAAAAAGGATAGCATGTAGATTGCTTCAATCCTTTTATACTCTTGAAAATTGTTGAGGACCCCTCTAAAAGTTTTGTTTGCATGATTCATATCTATCAGTATTTACTGTATTAGCAATTAGAAATTACAGCTATGTATTATTAAGAAAACAGATTTCACCTCCCAGATGTCAAAGAATCCTGAGGTCACCCTTTGAGAAGTATTAGCTAAAGGTGCCTTCAGACTCTACCATTCTGTTGGGATTCTGTGAGACTCTTCTTACCTGATGGTGAGCTATTCTCTAGTAAATGGATTAGAACGCTAAACTTAAGTTGGAGTCCTGGGTTCAAGTGCTGACTGCCACCTACCAAGCATGTGACCATGGCCAAATAAGTCTTTGGCCCTTAGTTTTCTCTGTAAAACAAGACTGCTGGACTGAATGACCTTTAAAGGACCCCCTCCAGATCTAACATTCTGTGGTTCTAGAATCTAGAGAAATTAAGAGAGGAGGGTTTTTTTGTTTGTTTGTTTTTTGTTTTTCCCTGGCAAAAATTAGGAGCACAGAATGTCCAAGCTGGAAGGACCTTGGAGATCACTTCCATCTAACCTCTCATCATACAGAGAGGGAAACTGAATTTTGCCAAGGTCACACAGCTGCTTGGTGGCAGACCCACAGACAGACAGAAGAGTCAGAAGCCCTGGGCTCTACCTGTATCAAGCATTCAAGTAATCTCAGTAGACTGAATCTGCTGGGGGAACCCCTGTGCTTGTACCTGGGGCTAGTCCCAGATCTTCCTTGGTAGCCCTTTGACAGAACAGGAGAACTTAGTATTACTACAGTAAGAAGTTTCATTGGGATCAAAGGAGCACAGATTTAGGGCTGGAGGGGAGATCAGAGGTCATCTAGATCAAGTTCCTCATTTTGCTGATAAGAAAACCTCCTTCCTATGGGCTTGAAGTTCCTTTCCAAGTTAGCAGTTGGCATCTAAAAAGGAGGCAAAAGAAAAACTTCCATATTGAAAGAGGAGCCCGAGAAAACATCTGCATGTTGGTGTCTGTGTGTGAGTTTCAGTTACTGAAGTAACTTTACAGTGCCATGTCTTTGAGAATGTTTTATTTATTAATTGTGAGAAAAAAAGATTGATGAATTTTTATTGGCTGCCTCTCAAGGGGCATAGGTTGGGGGTTGGGAAGTGTCATCTATTTGAAGGAAGAGAGAGAAGGAAAGTAAATCTGGATGGAGGAGTAAGTCAGGGCTTTTCCCTGTAGAGGAAAACAGTTCATGGGAGGGCACTTTACAGTGACAAAGCTTTGGGTCCATGCTAGCTAAGAATCAGCCCCTCTCTCGGCCAGCCTCCTGATAAAAGGCAGCAAGGGAAAGGAAGCTTTCGTTCCCTTGTTGCCCTGTGGTGAGAGGCACATAGACTCACTTGTCTGGCTGTAGGAGACAAGGCCATGTGGATGTCACAGCCTGTCCCCACAGAAGGCAAGTGAGTAGGAGAGGCTGAAGGCTTGGCTCTGCATCAGAAGATGTGGCGGCTACGTGAGGCTGGAGCCAGTAAGAAGGACCAGACTTGAGGTTTGCAACCTCTGCCCACTAAGCAGCTGCAGACAAATCTGGACCAGCTGGGCAGCCCCACCTGAAGTCTCACCTCCTCTAACGGGTATGAAATGCTCAGCTTGTATACTTCCGAGCATAAGAGAACAGGTCTTTAGACAGCATTCCCTGCCCTCAGAATCCACATTTTGGATGGCTAAAGGGCAGTTTTCCAGACTTCCCACAGCACAACCAAGGTGGCTAAAAAAGGAAATGAAAACTTGGGGAATGGCTCCCTTGTCCTGGTCTGCATTCTTCGTGCCTCAGTTATACTTCCTATTCAAAGGAGTCGAAAATGGGCCATGATGTGGTAGAGAGAACCGTGGCTATGAATAAAAAGAATTCAGTTCTGTTTCTGGCTCTAGCACATCTGTGTGACCTTGGACAAATTACCCGGCTGCCATTTCCTCATGTGGAAAATGATAGCATAATATCTTCCCTACTTATCTCCTGGGATTCGGGTGCCCTGCTGACTCCATAACTTTGTTCACACGTTTCCTGTGCCTGCTATGTCCCCTTCATCACCTGTAGAGATCCCACTAGGGCCTTACAGCTGAATGTGGATGCCATAGAAGGCTTCTGGGATCTCCATTCAGCTGGTCATCACTTTGTCCCCTCAGACCTCACCTAACTCTTTATTTTATAACTATAAGCATCACCCTCCTTTGCACTGGTCCTTTATCACCTCTTCCTCATAGAATCCCTCTTTTTCTTCAAGACACAGCTCAAGCCTTCTGAAGTCTTTCCTGACCTTCTCTCCCCACCCCCTGCCCTCTGAATGTTACTGTTCCCTCAAACTTGTAATTAGGCAGATTTGATTTATTCTCTTTTTATTTATACTGAATATGCTTCTGTATGATCTTCTTGTCTCCCCCTTAGAAGATGAGCTCTTCATTAGTAGGGATGGTTTCAGTCTTTATATTTATAACCTCAGTGACTAGCAGAGTAACTGGTACACAGCTGGTGCTTAATGAATGTTTGATTAATTGATCTCTGAGTATATGGGGGGGGGCTGGCATAGGGAACTTCCAGAGAGAAAACTTATCTCCTAGATCAGTATCAACAGATCAGTAACTTCTCAATTTTTAGCTTTAGAGAATTGCTTAGGTCACTGATAAGTTAAGTGACTTCCCCAGGGTCACACAGCCAATATAGATGTGATGCAGATCTTGAACCCAGGTCTTTCTGACCTTAAGCCTGGCTCTCTATTCAGTTGCCCTACTATCCTTAAGAAAATAAACTTAAATTTTAAAGCTATCCTGTATCTCACCCTCCTGCCAGACTATAAGCTCTAAGAGGGCAGGCTAAGTCTTATTTCAACTTTGTTCCTTCCCTAGAACAGGGCTGTGCACACAGTAGGTGCTTGGTAAATGTTTGCTGAAGTCAAATGAGAATGTGGGTAGGAAGCATACTTTGAAAAGTATAACTGGTTATCCAAATATTTGCTTATTATTACACATATAGGTATTGTATTCACCCTTTGGGAATCTCCTGCTGAGGTTCCCAGCACAAGCTCCTCAGAAGTGGTGACCTGGCTGATCACACAGCTGAAACAATAGTGACTCCAAAGAATCTGTCCTTAAGAAACCAGCCTGACTTTCTGAGGTCTGCTTCACAGAAAGGCTGGAGAGGGAGGGAAGCCCGGAACACTCAAACCCGGGGCTTAGCTATGGATGGGGTGGCTAGGGGATGCAGCAGAGAGAACTCTGAGCCTGGAGTCAGGAAGACCTGGGTTCAAAAGCAGGCCTGGGCTTAGTAGTTGTGTGACCCTGAGCAAGTCATGTAGCCCTGTTTGCCTCCGTTTCCTCATCTGTGAAATGAGCTGGAAATGGCAGACCACTCCAAACGGGGTCACAGAGTCAGATATGAAGAACAAGGGTTTAGCTACCTATCAGTGTTTCCCACTTTTAAGAAGGACTTCAATGAGAACACTAAATTGGTGAAAGAAATCAGTAAAAAAAAGAGGTCCCAAACCATGAGGGCTTGACCTGAGATCTGCTGGATGAAGAATGAGGCCCTGAAAGGGAGTGTGGTCCAGGGAACCCAGTGGCCAGGAAGGACCCTGAGGCCTTCAGCTGGAAATCTCAGTTCTGTCTCTGCTCTCCTGCTGCCCCCCACTGCTGGACCTCGGGCAAGTTTTATCACTTCTTTGTGTCTGTAGAATATCTGAAAACCATAAGATACTTCTCTTGGCTCTGTCCTGTCTTCTTGGCACCTCTGGCCCCCAGATCAGCCAAAGGGAGTGAGTGGGTCTTGGGGGCACATGGTAACATAGGGACTTGGATTACCAGATCAAAGGGTAATTTACAAAGCATCAGAGACCCCTGGTGTGAGGCTCAGTAGTGCCAAAACCTTAATAACTCCCCATGAGCCTCATGAAATAGAACAGACAAGAAAACCTCAGATTGGGGAGGGGATAAGGAATCTAAATTCTAAGGTCAGGAGAAGAGAACTGGGCTGGGGATGGGGGAATGGGTCAGGGTTAGGGTCAGGGTGGGATGACATCCCTGAAACTAACACAGATAAACAGTCTGTGCTATTTTTTGTCAAAGTAACTAGTGATGCTTTGCTCAGATTATGAAGGCATGAGTTTAGGGAAGTCTCTACCTAATTAATTTAGCATTTAAAAGCCTTTTAAAATTGTTCAGTCCTATATTAAAATGTGAGTCCTTTCTCCAGAAAGTTGTTCCCCCAGATGATGGTAGGTGTTTCTAAATCCTTATAATGTCCTCATTTTGCTACGATTTCTTTGTGCATCTTGAGAACAGTCTTCACACCATCCCATGACCATCAGTGTGAGAAATCTGGCTACTCTCCTGGTTGGGCCTACAGCACACATGCACTATATCATCCCCCCACCCCCAACCCTCCTTCTAGGAGCTGGGTACCTCCTGCAACTTAACAAGCCCCCTGAGCCCACAACAAGCCCTCCCCACATGGCATCTGGCATTGAAACTGAACACCAACCCTTCAGGTTAAAGTGGAACCCTAATTGCATTTAGGGTGGCTGCCAAAAGAGGCACGCAGAGCCTTGTGATGCAGCACCAGCGGGGGTGAGGGGCAGGTGGGGAGGGAAAGAGCACCCCTGCTCCAATCAGTGTTTATGGCCTCAGCCCTGCACAGTCTCCACTAAGAGTCTAATGTGTCGCTTGTCAAGGAAGGGAATTTAAATTAAATTGCTTTGGAGAGTATAAGCCTGACTCCCTCCAAGGGGAGCTGTCTCAGAATTGGGGGGCAGGTGGAGGAGGTGGAGGAGGTAGAGGAGGAGGAGGAGGAGGAGGAGGAGGAGGAAGGGCAGTACCAAGGAAGTTGAGTGTGTGTACAGCCCGTGCTGTGGAAACCATGGGTCTGAAAACTGAGTTGCTGTCCACCAGTCTGTTTTTAATTTGAGGTTGATGGAACCCTGCCAAATTTATTGTAAAACATTCATTTTAATAAGTGGTTGGTATCTCTCAGAAAGCCGCCCTGCTTAACCATTTTCAGTCCAGGCTGCACTTCAGCAGATAAGAGCACCACTGTTTCCCAGACTTATTAAAAGCCTGCAAAGTAACACCTGCTGAAGTGCTGGGGCAAGGTTATGGACTCCTAAAAAGTGTCAAAGTCCCCCAAGTCGGTCCATAAGCACTTACTAAGCTCCTACTGTGTGCAAGGCACATAAAAACATAAACCACTGGTTCCCAACCAACCTTGAATTGTAGGTCAATTCACTCTTTCGTCCTTATTGTCATTCCATTCCCCCAAAGAACACCTAAATAAGCCTAATATTACAGCACGTCCCTTCCCCAAGTCTAACCTAAACTGTGGGGGCTATTTAGCCAAAAGTATTAGCTCCCACCCCCCTTTACAGAATCTTAGCAGTAAAAGGAGCCACAAGGTCATCTGGTTCAACCTTTTCTACCTAGTGAAAGGATCTCTGGCAGCCTCACCCAACCTCTGCCTGAAGGCTTCCAATGGCAGGGAGCTTAGCCTTCTCCAGGCCCAGCCTGCTCTGATCTCATTGCTGTATCCCCAGCTTGCTCATAGGTCTTAGTCTTCAATCCTAGGTCTGGAAAGGGCCTCAAGAAATCATCTGGTCTAGCTAATCTTAGCCTTCCAGGCAGCCAGTATCTTTATCCTTATTTTGTGAATCAACCTACTGAGCCCAGAAAAGTTAAGTGACTTATCCAAGGAACTCCACATGCTCTCCCAGTTTGGGGTCTCACCCAGACTCATTCTTCCCCTGAACCTTCCTGTGAATGGACAAAAGTGAGATGAGGCCGGGACAGGAGAGTCTGAAGGAGGACAGCTGAGGGACTTCAGCCAGATATACTGTTCCTTTGGCTACCGTTTGTTAGCTGAGACCCAGCCCACCTTATTCCAGTCCTCCTCCTTCTGCTCATCACCTCTGGTTCCCTCTTTGTTGACTTGGGACTTCAATAAGGAGCTGGATTGTGACGACCCCAGGGGAGGTAACTGGGGTGGATGTTGGATAGTGCATTTGATTCACCCCTGCACAGGTAGCTTGTGTAAATAGGAATTCATTCATTGAGCACGGGATTGGGCCTGATGACCCATGAAGTCCTAAGGAGACTGAAGATTTTATCATCTCTCTGGTCCTTTCTGACTTCAAGATTCTGTGAGAACACCAGCAGTAGGGACAGCAGGTGGACGACAAGTCTGATGAGAAAAATGCTTTGAGTCTCTATCCCAGAAATAAACTTCATTGGTTGCTTAAGGAATCACAGGATCTCAAGAACTAGAAAGTACCTTAGAGACCAATCAGTCTAGCTGCTGGTAATGGAAGAGGCAAGGGAAGGTAAGGAGAGAGGGCTGTCCTCTCTGCTATATATATGTCCTTCACCATCTAGAGCAGAGGAGATAGTCCTAAAGGAGTGAGTGGACTTTCTCTTTCATTCCTGAAAACTCTGAGACGTCTGTTCTCATAGAACCTTAGTGCTGAGAAAGACCTTAGTGATCAAAGGTTCTTCAAGCAGCACAGGAGCTAAGAAGTCATTCAGTTCTACCCCCTCTCCAGTGAATGAATCACCTCCTACAACCTCTCTGACAGAGGGTGGGCCAGGCTCTTGGTGAAAAGTCATGCTGTGAATTAGTGGAGGATTGGAACCACAAGCCAGGTCTTCTGGCACCAGACCAGTGTTCTTTTCCCTACACAGGATACCAATCAGAATTCAAATATCCTATGCAGAGCTAAGGGCAGGTTCTCCTCAAGCTCACCCTAACGGTGTTTCCTTGGGATCAATAGCACTGCAGGTACTATGCCTTCAGTCACAGGGCCCTAGTTAACTGATCTCACTTACTCAGCTTTTCTCTCTTTAATTTCTTTAGCTCCTGAAGGGCAGGATAGGAGAGGGCAGGGGTGGGAAGCCAGCACAGCTCTCAATTGGAACCTATCACATCTATTAGAAAACGCTTTTTTTTTTTCAGGGAAAAAAGCAGGGAACACAGTCAGATGGGGTCCACAGAAGCCGGAGGGCACCAATGCTGATTAAGCTTTTTTTCCCAAGCTCTCTTCAAATAACTTTCCACTGGGTAACCCCAGTAGGGCCTAGGGGTTAAGGGGAATCACACCAGTACCTAGCACTGGGAAGGATGCAGCTTCCCTTCCTCCCAGCACCTTTCCAGGGGACCTCACTATCATCTGCTCCATTCCTGGCCCAAGCTAAGCTTTTTGTCTTGATCCATACTGTTGGGCCCTCCATGACGCTTTTGGTTGTTCAGTTCCATGTTCCCAAATATATTTGGCCTTTATAGCACTGGCAGAGGGTTTTATGATTCGTTTGTGAGTTCCGGCTGCTCTGGAAAAAATGAACTTGGTGCTCATGAAAGTAAAGGACAAATGACATGGGTTAGTTGGGGCTAGGCATAGCTGCAGCAGATGTCTTTAAAGTTTTTACTTCTTTGCTGACTATCTGTTCAGAGAGCCTGATTTGGTTTGTGATGCTGTTGGTCAACAGGGAATGCAGTCTGTTACTCCTCATTCAAGGCACTGAGCTGAGTTTTAGTCAAAGACTGGACAGCCGGCTGGGTGATGGTGTCATGTAGCCTGGTTCACAGTAGGGACCAGCTTAACACCATTAGGTCTATATTTTTGTTATTTTTCTGACTCTAACAAAATCCTCGTGCTCCACCCACATCTACCAACCAGACCACCCAGTCTCTTGCTCTGCCTTTCAGATGGGGAGAGAGGGAAAAAAAAAAAGGGAAGAGAATTTGAAGGGAAAAAAAACAGATCTAATCCCACAAATAGTCATTCTATCATGTGTAAAAATGGGGAGGGACACTCATTTGCTGTCATTCCAGGGTCTCTGTGGTCCTATATCTGAAAAAATAGACAAAAATCATGAAATGTTCGAGTTGGAAGAGTCTCTGAAGATCATCTCATCCAACCTGATCATTTTTAAGACAGGGAAACAGAGGGCCAGAGAAGGGCAGGTTCCTAATTGCTTTCCAGGATGCCTAGACCATTTCATAGTGCCTTAGTGTGCTTTTTTTCTCCTACAACGTCACTAATAATTGCCATTTTCCTTTCATCTTTGCCAACCTGATGGGTGTGAGATGGAACCTCAGGCTCACTTTTATTTGCATTTCTTTAATTATTAGTCATGTGGAATATTTTTTTCACATGATTGTTGTAAGCTTGAATTTTTTCCTTTAAGAACTGATCATTCATATTCTTCGACAATTTCTATTGAGGAAATGGCTTTTATTCTTATAAATTTGAATCAATTCCTTATGTATCTTGGATTTGAGACTTTAACAGAAAAATCAGCTATAAAGACTTTCCCCTAATTATCTGTTTTCCTTCTATTTAACTATGATGGTTTTGTTTGTGTAAAAACTTTGTAATTTTATGCAATCAAAATTTGTCAGTTTTATCTTCTGTGATCCTCTCTATCCCTTGGTGATTAACTTTTCTTCTATTCATACCTATTGTTGTGACAAGTACATCATTCCTTGCTCTTCAATATTTGTTTATGATGTGACCTTTTAGATATATCATGTATCCACTTGGAACTGCCCTTGGATATGATGTGAGATGTTGGTCTATACCTAGTTTCTGACAGATCACTTTCTATTTTCCCAGGAACTTTTTATGAAATAATGAGTTCTTACCCTCAATAGATGGAGTCCTTGAGTTTATCAAGTACTGGGCTACTATGTTTGTTTACTTCTGTATGCTATATATCTAATCTTCTCTATTTATTAACCTCTATTTTAAAGAGTAGTACCAAAGAGGCAGCTGGGGGGGGGGGGGGGAAGTGAATTGAGCACCGGCCCTGGAGTCAGGAGGACCTGAGTTCAAATGTGGCCTCAGACACTTAACACACAACTAGCCATGTGACCTTGGACAAGTCACTTAACCCCAATTGCCCTACCTTACCCCCTCCCCCACAAAAAAAAATAGTACCAAATAGTTTTGTAGCATAGTTTGAGTTCTGATGGGCTCCCTTCTTCCCCACTTTTTTCTCCCCTGTTTCACTTAAGATTCTTGACCATAACTGGACTATTGCAAAAGCCTGCTGATTGGTTTTCCTGTCCCACTCCAATCCATCCTCCACTAATCTGTCAAATGTCTAATCATGTCATCTCATGATTCAATACACTTCATTAAACTCCAGGTGCTCCCCATCACCACCAGGATCAAATATAAAATCCTCTGTCTGACTTTAAAAACCCTTTATAATCTGACTTTTTCCTACTTTTCCAGTCTTCTTAAGTCTTACCCCCTTCATATAGTCTGTGATACAGTGACACTGACTTCCTTACTACTCCTTGGACACAACATTCCATCTTCTGACTCTGAGGAGTTTTCATTGGCTGTCTCCAGGGCATGGAACACTTTCCTTCTCCATCTCTGCCTCCTGGCTTTCCTTCAAGTCTCAGCTAAACTTTGACCTGCAAGAAGTCTTTCCTTAAGTTCCTTTCCCTAAATTCTCCTTAATCTTAGTGTCTGCCTCTGAGACTAACCCCAATTTATCCTGTCTATGTCTTATTTGTACATACTTGTTTGCTTATTGTGTCCCACATTAGACCGTGAGCTCCTAGTGAGCAGGGACTGTTTTTTGCCTTTCTTTGTAAACCCTAGTGCTTAACACGGTGCCTGGGATGTAGTAAGTGCTTAATACAGTTGACTATAGAGTTGACTGATTCCAGATAATTTCATCATCATTTTTTCTAGCTCTATAAAGTAATCCTTTGGTAGTTTGGGTGGTAAATT
>CM053581.1:226550072-226595511 GCA_028627135.1 Pseudochirops cupreus
GCTTTTAATTGTTTCCGCTTTTTAAAATTGTTTCTAATTGTTTCAGCTTTTTTAGTTGACTCTTTTACATTTCCTAGATGGACCATCTTATCATCTGCAAAACATTATAACTTTGTTTTCTCTTTGCCTATGCTTATTCCCTCAATTCCTTTTTTAAATCACATTGTTATAGCTAGCATCTCTATAACTGTATCAAATAATAGTGTTAATAGTAAACATCTTTGTTTTACTACTGATCTTACTGGAAAGGACTTCAACCTTTTTCAGTTATATACAGGGTGTCCCAAAAGTCTTAGTGCAGTTTAAACCTTTAATAGCTTAAAATTGCACTAAGACCTTTGGAATACTCTGTATAATCTTGGTTTTTGGGTAGATGGTACTTTGCACATTAAGGAAAGGTCCATTTATTCCTATACTTTCTAATTTTTTTAAAAACAGAAATGAGTGTTGGACTTTGCCAAAGGCTTTTTAAGCTTTGTATCTATTGATATAATAATGTAGTTTTAAATATTTATATTATTAATATGAGCTATTGTATTTATAGTTTTTTCTTATGTTGAACTAACTCTGTATTCCTAGTGTAAATCTAATCTGGTTTAATATGCTTTTGTAGCTATTTTTTGGCTAATAGTTTATTTAATTTAATTATTTAATTTGATTTTTGTATTGATGTTTTGATGAGGAATATTAATATGTATTATAATGTAATATGTAATTTTGTTAATATGTGGTTTTATTTCTCTGCTTTGTCTTGCCTTAATCTAGATGCCAAGATCATATTTATATCACAGAAAAAGTTTGGAAAGATTCCTTATTTTTGTTTCTTTTTTTTTGCAATTGTATATTTAATATTGCAATTATTCTTTAAATATTACAATTCACTTGAAACTGCATCTAGTTCAGGGGTTATTTTCCTTTGGGAGTTCATTTACAGCTTGCTCAATTTCTTTTTCTCTTATCAGAAGGCCAGAGAAGGGAAATGACTTGACAAAGGTATTAAAGCTTGTAAATGGCAGAGCTCAAGTCTTCTGACAACAAGTCTTGTGCTTCCCAATTTCCCATGATCTTTCCCACTTCTAGCCTGAAATGAGGGAGAAGAGAATAAACACCAAACTCGGTCCATCACATGTCATCAATTTAATACAATTTGTACTAGAAGCGTTCTAAGGGAGAAGTCCCTTTTCCCTCTCAATCACTAACCCTTCAGAATCCTGAGTGGGTCCTATATGCTTTTACCTTAACACTTTAGGTCAGAAGCCTAGCTGTGCAGGCTTCATAATAGTTTAAACAAAAGGGAACTAAATGATTTATCTTCCCTCTCCCCATCTTGCCACACCAGTTACTAGCAGGTACATAACAATGACTATGGTATTGTGTCTTCCCAGATCATCCCCCAAAGTGAGAGGATTCTGAATCTGTTGAGCTCCTCGCTGGTTTTAAGGATGATCGCTTCTGTATCTCCCAGTGAGTCTCCTATTATCTTACTGCTCCATTATGAAAATTATGGGAGTATAAGGAAATAATACTCACTAAGAGTATTCTACCATCCATCCCGTAGGGGACTACAAAAGAAATAGAAACTTAATACCTTTCAATGGTCTTCCCCTGATTTGGGGGGAAACAGAAGCAAACAGAGTGCTGGATTTGGAGTCAGGAAAGCCGGAGTTGAAATCTTACCTGAGACACTTACTAGCTGTATGACCCTGGGTAAGTCACTTAACCTTTCTGAGCCCGTTTCTTCATCTGTAAAATGGGAATTAATAATAGTATCTACCTCACAGTGTGGTTTATGAAAATCAAATAAGGTAATTTACAGCTAATGCTTTGCAAATCTCAAGTATATATAATAAACTATGTTAGCTCTAATTATTATTATTATTAAAGACAATAATGACAGAATACTTCTATCTGTACAATGATATTTATCAAGCACTCTATATAAGAACTTTATAATAGAATCCCTGCGCTAAGGTCATTGAATTAAATAATTTTAAATTTGGAAGAGACCTTAATATCCATCTAGCCCAACCCACCCTAGAAAGCAAGTCCCTCTATCACATCTTTTTTTTTTTTTTTTTTTTTACTTTTTGGAGGGAGAAGGCAGGGCAGTTGGGGTTAAGTGACTTGCCCAAGGTCACACAGCTAGTAAGTGTTAAGTGTCTGAGGCCAGATTTGAACTCAGGTCCTCCTGACTCCAGGGCTGGCGCTCTATTCACTGCTCCACCTAGCCACCCCCCTCTATCACATATCTGACAAGGGAATTCTATCTGGAAGGCAATTCATCTGAAGAAGAGCTGGGGATTTTAGTGGCTGGCAAGTTCAGTCTGAGTTAATAGTGTCATAATGTAGCCAAGAAAGCTACTTAGACTGAATTGAGAGAGTCTAGTGCTAAGGAGGTGACAGTACCACTGTGTTCTGCCCTGATCAGACCATATCAGAAGTATTGTGTTCAGTTCTGAGTACTGTGTTTTAGGAAGGATTTTGATAATCTAGAAAGCAATTGGGAGAGTGAAGGACATCAAGACAATGTCATATAAGAATAAGTCAGAGGAAATGGGGTGTAGTCTGGGGATAGGAAAACTCTGGGACAGGGGTCCTTATAGCTATCATTAAGAGTTTGAAGGGCTGTACCATGGAAGAGGCAGGCAGCTAAGTGGCTCAGTGGATAGAGCATTGGCCCTGGAGTCAGAAAGACTCAACTTCCTGAGTTCAAATCTGGCCTGGAACCTAATCGTAAGAACTGTGTGACCCTGGGCAAGTCACTTAACCCTCAGTTTTCTCATCTGTTAAATGAGCTGGAGAAGGAAATGGCAAACCACTCCAGTATCTCTGCCAAGAAACACCCAGATAGGGTTATGGAGTCAGACACAACTGAAATAACTGAAGAACAATAACAACAAACATCATGGAAGAAGGGTTAGATTTATCTGCTTATCTCCAAAGGGCAGACAAAGAGCAATGGGTAGATTTTCAAAGAAGCAAATTTGGGCTTCATGTGAGAGAAAAACTTCCTTACAGTTAGAGCCAACCAAAAATGAAACAGGCTTCCTTGGAAAGTGGGCAGTTTTCCCATGAGTGAGTTCTTTAAGCAGAGGCTGTCACGTCAGAGCACCAACAAGAATGAAGAATGAATTCCTGTTCAGGTATGGGGTGGACTAGAAGGCCCATGAGGGCCCTTCCAACTCTAAGATTCTATGATTGTACCCAATCTAGACTTTTAAGTTTCTCCTTTAAAGATTTTTACAGTCCAGCAGAAAATACATGAAAGAAAGGACAGAGGAAAGGAACAGAAAGGGTTCTTCCTTGTATCATTCCATAAATGTATGAGGCAGCCTTTCTCACAGATCTGTAGAGTATTAGAATTGGGAGAAACCTCAGGGATCACAGAATCATAGAGCCAATAGAAATCTTAAAGGTTATTTAGTCTACCTCCCGGTCCAGGAGATAAATCCTCTCTATAAACTTTCAATGGTTTGTAAGATGATCATTTATAAAATGAAAGAATTGAATTAGCTGATTTCTGAATTCTATTATCTCTCTATGATCCATGATCTCCAATGATTGGGAGTGTATAACCTATTATTTTACAGTTAAGAAAAGAGGCCCAGAAAAAAAGAAATTATTTGCTCAAAGTCAAAAATCTACTAAGTAGCAGAGCGAGGCCAGTGTTGTATCCTCTATTCCTCAATTCCTCTTAAGCAGGAGCCTGAGTCACAAATCTGGGTCTGGCTGGGTGTAGAATGAAGACTCTCCAACTTCCAGCTCAGAAGCCAGTTCAAGGGACTTACAAACAACAAGCAATAAATTCTTATAATACTACTTCCATTTACTCATTTTTGTTCTCATGTTTTATTTTATTTTTTTAATTAAGAGACCAGAGCCCTAATCCCTACAAGACAGAACGCCTGACAAAGCAAAGGTGACCTGGGCTGTCTGATGTACCCCAGACCCAAACATTTATTGGAGTATCAGTTTTCTTGTGTTCATTCAAGTTGCCCTGGGCTGCAGCTAAATTTTAGCCTAGTTCCTCAGGAAGGGGCAGCAAGAGAGGGCTAATTAGGGTGACAGTAGAATCTCAATGACTCTACATACTTGTAATGGGATCCCTATGGAATAAATGAACTCTATCTTCTTCAGACTTGTCAGGCCTCCCCAGATTTACCCACCTAAGAATATTTAGATCTCACCACTCTATTGTCCAACCCTTCCTCTACTACTTTTGCTGGTTCTGTGAGAACACTCCGACCATGAATTTAATCTTACTACCTCCTTCCCCAAGCTCCACGTAAGTACATTTTGACTGGAGGAAAAATTGAGGAAAAGAGGGAAAAGGAATGATACTTTTTGGCACTTTATGGCACAGCCATAAACTCTTAATCAGGACATCCTCCGTGTGCTAAGAGATTAAGTGTAAGCAAAGACTTGATAACCTTTCTGTGCCTTCTGAGAGGTGCCCCATTTCCCCCCATTTTTAGGGAACGACTTATTAGAATCCAGCATCATTCTTTAAACTCAAGTGGGCCAGGCTGGGAGATGCTTCCTATAGAGCAGCAGTTCTCAACCTGTGGGTTATGTTCAATTTGTAACAATGAAAATACATCCTGCATATCAGATAGATTCATAACAGTAGCAAAATTACAGTTATGAAGTAGCAACGAAAATAATTTAATGGTTGGGGGTCACCACAACATGAGGAACTGTATTAAAGGGTCGCGGCATTAGGAAGGTTGAGAACCACTGCTATAGAGTGAAGGCATCTTAATGGCTCCTTGCCATTTCTGGTGTAGTATTTGTCTATGAAAGACTCCCTTGTAGTGAATAAGAAGAAAGAGTTGGAAACTTAACAGAGTCCCATCTACCACTGGAAAAGCCAAATTGTTTCTGGTGCTTAAGGAAAGCTTTTCCTGACAGTTTCCTCCACTGCTCACAGTTGTCTAACCAGTCCCAGTCATTCAAGCTTGAGCCAGCTCTATACCTCTGGCTTCTCCAATCTCTGCCAATCCAAATCTGGTTTTTGCTTCAAAGCCCAGTTCCAGTCCCACCACTTCCTAGACCTAGAGGCTTCCTTTGCCTCCTCCAATGCTCAGTTCTCTCCTCTGTTACTCTCTGAACTTATGTGACATTTGCTGTCTGGGTCTCAAATTTTAGTACTTCCAATCATGGAAATTTTAGAGCTAGAAGGACACTTGTTTTGCAAATGAGGGCTCGATCACACGATGGTGATAGTTTGTGTTAATACAGCTTTACAAAAAGTATTTTCACAAGCCTGGGCTGTTTGAAAAGTCTACATTATTATCCACCTTTTTAGAGAGGAAGAAACTTGGGTTCAGAGAGGGGGAGTGAGTTACAAGGTCACACAGCAGGAGTGATGCCTTGGGGTTTCACTGTGGCTGTGGCAAAAGAACACAGGAAATCTTGATTCTGGGTCTCACTAGGGGTTCATTATAGAGGAGCAGGTTGTCTAGGCAAGAAATACTGCCCTTTAATTTTGAAAGCTTTGTTCACCCCTTCCCTTAAAGAGTAAGGTAGCCATCAGCAGAACTTTACAGCCTCAACCTCGGGGGATTGACTTTTGTAAAATAACCGTTTATTTAGAAGACAAACTCTCCCCACTCACCTCCTTCCAAAACCCTCACCAAATTGATATATTTTTTTTCTAAACCCAATTCTCTGCACTCCTCCTTGTGTTCTGTCTTACGTGTGTGTAAGTCACAGTGCTCCAAAAAGACCGAGGGCAGGACCTTTTCATGCTTTTTTCAAGCATACTACGGGCATCCGAGGAACTCAATAAATATGTAAGTTGCATTTGGGCTGTAGGAAATTTATAATCAAACATTTGTCTCAATGAGTTCAACCTTCCCAAAACCCATATCCTTAAATTCTTCTGGCAGCCCTTTAGTCTCCAGACTAACCCGCTGAATGGTCATCCTCCTTCTCACCTTCCTTCACTTCAACGTCTTGCATTTTTTTTGAAGCCTTAGGCTGTTCGAGTTCAATCAGAACTTTAAAAACCCACCACCACCTGCCAAAAATTGATTTTAGAAATAATAAAACAAATTTGCTCTTATTTGGAGGACGGTCACAGTTTTTGTATTACGTAGAATCCTCTCTCAGTCTAGAGCCGAAGGATTAGGGATGAAGGGATTTAGAAGGCAGAAGTTCAAAGTGGCATGTTTGTGTGGGAGGGGCGGCGGCGGGGGGGGGGAGGGGAATGGGATGGCGAGGAGAGGATTGCTGAATAGAGTCTCCTTTAGCGGTTTGGAATTACGTACGTTGTGGGACAGTTTATTGTCTTACGGGAGAGTCTTGGGTTGGGGGAAGCAGTACCATTCTGGGATCAAGGGCAGCTGAGACCGAAAAGAACAAGTTGGGGTGAACGGGAGACGCTTCCAGGAGGAAACCTCGGAATTGAGTGCCCAGGGCTCCTGTCCCAGGGCAGCGAATGGCCAACGCACTCCCAGAGTGGACCCTTATCCATACACATCTTTTTTGGTTCAAAGATCAAGGTCCAAGAAGAACCCGAAAGGGTTGGGGGGGGGGAGGCAAGCATGACGGGGGTGGGGTGCGAGGAGGGAGGAAAGGAAGGATGTCTAGGGGGCTAGGGTCGCAGCATGCTTCCTCTAGCCGGCCCCAATTGGGCTGCAATCCCCTCCCCTCCCGGCCCGCCCTGCGCCCCGGCCAGATGCTCCCCTGTCTCCCCAGCCCCCGCCTTTCTGCCATGTGCTCGCCAGTCTCATTGCGTGTGAGGGCTGCGATTCGGTGGCTGGGCGGGATGGCGCCTCTCCACATCTGGTTCAATGTGAGAGCCTGGCGCCTGGCTTCGCCACAGACTTCAGCCTGAGACATGCAGACGTTAATAGACTCGCTGGTTCGCTCGCACAATCCTCCCCGAGCTATCGCTCGCTCTCTCAACCCCCGGGCTGCTGAAAAGCCGCTTTATTGTGCGAGGCCCCTGAGCCAGGCTGGAATGGATGGGGTGGGGGTGGGGGTGGACTGTTTCCACACCCCCTAGGCCGTTCTCCCTGCCCAAGGCCCTTTCCCTGGGCCGCGATTAAACTTCTTTTCTCTCCTATTCGGCTCAGATATCCCTGTCACCCCCCCCCCCCCCAAAAGCTCAGATCCTGTCCTTAGTTTAATTATCTAGGAAGCTTCGGATCGGTTACTTTTCTTTTTGATAAATGGGGAAGAAGAGGTTTGAGTTGAATGGAGAAGGGGGGTAGGGAGCAGATACCTCAAGTTGTTCTGCCTCCCTAATCCCTGGATATAGCCACTGTCTTCTATAGCCGACCTATACCCCTAACTCCCGGCCTCTTCTATAATTAATTCTAGACTGGGAACAACTTTCTGTTCTAGAGGAATCCTTCATCACCTGCCCAAGTCAGGAACTGGGGAATTCCCCCCTCCCTCTGACCCATTCCTTGGCTGTAGCCTCCATTTCCCATTCCAGCACCCCATTTCCCAAAATTCCTTTTGTACACGGGCACCTGAGGTCATTGCCAAGGGATTATCACCTTATGGGTGAAATGAGTTTTTTGTATCATCCCCTTTGTATAGGGTCCAAGACTGAATTACCCTGAATTCCTCTCTATCTCAAAAAAATGTCATAGTGGCATTGCAACGCTGGCTTTGGTTGGGTTCCTGAAAGATAAATATGAGCCTGGCTTTGCAGCCCTACCGCCTTTGTGGAGGGGTGCAATTTAAAAGTCTGTTTTTATTGTTTAAGGGCACATGACGCATTTTATTTTGCAAAAGGGCAATGGTCCATCGGACCAGCCCCCCTATAAAGAGCTAAATAATAATAAATCTTAAGGCCTCTTCTAAAGAAACTTTAGAAGTCCTCTCAAAGAGCTTGGGGGTAGGATGGTGTTTCATTGTTTATGGCAGACCTTAGTCCCCATTTCTTGCCCTCGTGTGCTTAGAAATTGCAAATCATTTGGAGGCTCAGAGCTAGACTTTAGCTTTCCTCCTTTCTTAGAGGGCAATTTATAAGGAAATGGATTACTTTTAGCTCAACATCAAAGTACCATCGCTTTGCTTTTAAATTGGAGAAGAGAATTTTGCTGGGGTGCCTAAATTTCTACTTAGAACTGCCACTTTAAGAGCCGCCCACCTCTTCCTCTCCCTCCCCTCCCCCCTTAACTCGGGCCCTTGGAAATTCTGGATTAGGGAATAAACCACAACGTTTTTTTTTTCTTTCCTAAAAGGCAATTCCAAACCTGTAACAGAATCCACAATCAACGACTTCAACGTGGTCAATACACCCAGGCATGTTTAAAGGCAAGGGCGGAATGATGGATGCTCCTTGACTCCCCTGCCAACCCCCTGGGCTCAGAACTCTGTTTTTGATGACCTTGGCTGGTGGTATCCCCTACTGCCTTATAGACGGAGCAGGAGACAGGGAGGGGGAGAGATGCCTTCAGGTCTCACTGTGGCTTCTGCAAAAGAACACAGGGAATCCGAGCTACGGGACTCAGTGAGGGTTCCTTAAGAAGAGCAGACTGTCTCTTGGCAGGAAATAATGCCTTTTGATTTTAAAGGCTTCATTCACACCTTGCCTTAAAGAGAGGAAGGCATCCTTAAGGAGAATTGACCTCAATTTTGGGGGTTGGCCTTTGTCACTGACTGTTTAGGAGACAGAGCCATTCTGTCCCACTTTTCCTTCCCCTCTGACAGGCTTGAATCAAGAGGAAACTGGGTCAAATGGCTGTTTTTTTCGTTACATTTTCCACTGAAGGAACTTCCTAGATGCTCACATTCTACCTCCATCTCACAGGCACCCCATGGAACAGTGGAAAGGGCTTAAGGAAATGATATAAGAGGACCCGGGTTTCAATTCTGTCTCCACTACTTAGGACCTCCTACAAGTCTTGTACAAGACCTTGTACATCTCCCTGTGTCTCAGTTTTCCCATTTATAAAATGGGAGAGTGAGGCTAGGTAATCTTTAAGTCCATTCCAGTCCTAAATCTGATATTCTTGGTGTGTTTTGTTATAGTTTGTGATCATTTTCCCTTCTTTTGGCAATGTAATTTTTGTCTTCTCTTCTTTCTCTCCAGTACTCTCCCTCTTCCTCAAATAAAAGCAAAACAAAGCAAAAACTCTCTCTGCACCTTAACACTGACAGGGGAGAAAACATGGATGGGAGACTGACCACAGGCTAAGTCTGTGGGCTTCAGAATGGGTTGCAGCAGGAAAAATATTGCATTCTCAGTCTACTTGACAGTGGAATATCTGCTCTTTTCTTTATGGAGAAACTGTGACGTTTCAAACACTTGGAACTACAGCCCACCACTGTTCAGAAACGGGTATTCTGCCTGCCCCTGCAAACCATAGGGTTTCTCCTGCTGCTGTCTTTGGAGAGGAGTCCCTGCTTTCCCGTCCCTCCTGGCCCCTTGCCTTCTTTTAAAGATAAAATGATGGCTAAGCAGTTCTCTCTTCCCCACCTTCCTCCTTGACCTCTCTTAAGCAGTGCTGTTATATGCCTCATTGCTTCTTGATGATTAATTCTTTCATCTGGGGGCTGAGGAGTTGGTGGGGGTAAAAGGAAGGAGGGTCATGGGGCTTTCAGGCTAGGCAGACACAACCTCCCTGATCTCAGTGCCATGCATTTCCACTAGTATGAAAACTAAGCCATAGACAGCAAGTTGTGGCCCTCAGATGTTATTGTCAATATTGCCTTAGAGATCATCTAGTACAGTGGCCCTTTCCTTTATTTTATAGGGGGAGGGGAAGGGATTTACCCAAAGTCCCTTGGGTGGTTAGGGCTGGGATCGAACTCTAGGTCCTCTGACCCTCAAGCTAGTATTCTTTCTACTGCACCACTCCTTCCTAGAGCAGATTGGGCCACGGACCCCTTTGACCTTCTGGTGAAACTTATGGATTCCCTTCTCAGAATATTGTTTGTAAATGCATAAGATACAACTACATAGGATTATGAAGGAAACCAATAAGTCTGAAATACAGTTATCAAAGTATTTTTAAAAGCAAATTTACAGATCCCAGATTAAGAACCTCTGCACCAGAGCATGCTATGGGCTACTTTAGCTTGCTTTGTATTAATGTCAGTTTGGTACTATATACACATAGCTTACCCTAAGTGACCCAAAGTGACCTGTACAATGAGCTCTGGGCACTTGTCACAAGTTACCTGGGGGGCAGGGGAGACTTTGGAGTTCTGGTATGACAGCATAGTTTAATGGATTGCATCTCCAATGTCGAAGGACCTGGTTACTAGTCTTCCTCTCCATCAACAGAATCATAATCTAAACTCACAAAAGTGGGGCAGGGCCCATGTAGGCTTCTCTCCCCAAGCCTACCTCATTTTACTTATTATCACCATTCCCCAGCTCAAGTACCATCCTTTATGGTGGCTGATGACCTTCCTTCAGCCAGGAAACCCCTGCCCAGGATTCACCAATACTGGATTGAAGTCCTTGTCTCCAAATCCCCCTACTCCTCACCTTCATCAGGGGAGAAGAGCTAATATCCTCAGTTGGGTTGAGGAGATCCCCGTCTTGGCAGAGTTTAAGTAAGTCACACCCACCATTGTGCTCCAGCTAGGGGTATTAAATGTACCATATTACCCAGGTGCCTATAACACGTTTTATTAAACTTTTTAAAAAGGAATTTGGCTACTCTTGAATAAATTGCCAGTTTTAGAAGAGACTGAACCAGGTTGAAAAGTCCTACCTAAGTAGAAAGGCTGCTAATGGACAAGTTGAAGGCACTGTACTCAAGGACCCTGGGAGAAACAAAGAAAACCAGCAGTTCCTACCCTCCTGGAACTATGGGCAGAAGGCACTGGCAGTCTGTATACTGAATGACCCAGTGCTTTGAGATGTCAGAAGAGAAGGAGATTACTGTGAGTTAGAATCATTAGAGGAGTCAGGGCACGTAATCCTTGTTATGAGGGGAAACTGAGGCTGGTAGTTCACCTGATTTCTGAGTTGCAGAAGGGTTAGAGCTGTATAAAGTCTGGCATCAATATAGTGAGTCCCTGGGAATGAGGATCCCCAGACTAGTCACAGAAGGGTAAGTCAGTCAAGGTCAGAAATGGAGCAAGTCAGAGCTTGTCAGTCATGGGGTTGGGCCATGAGTGGTTGATGTCTCTCCAGCCCAAATAAGACAGGAAGATCTATTCTCAAAGTAAAAAATCAGGAGGGAAGATGAGGGATTTAAGCTAGTTCTTGAAGGATGGATGTATAGAACAGTTTTTATACAGGTGCACGCATACTAAAGGACTATCTTGTATCTCTTGTATCAAGTTGGGGTGGGGATGGGATGAAGGGTCTACATTTTGATGGCCCTTTTAAGGTTTATAAAGCACTTCTCTTGCAACAACTCTATGAGATAAGTAGGACAAGTACTATATTGCCATTTTACAAATGAGGAAATTTGGAATCAGGTTAAGTGACTTTCCTGAAGCCCCAGAGTGACTTAGTTGCAGTTGAGACTAGAACCCATATCCTTTGACCTCAGTCCCAAGTGATCTTGCCATAACTCCAGGAATGAAACATGAGTTGACTGAACCCAGCTAACTGAACCACATTTAGGACTCAACAATCTTGTTTTTCTTATCCCCAACAAAATTCAGACTTTTTCATCTCACCAAGTTTATCTTTCTCTCTTCTCCCCTAGCCCCCAACCAGGGGGCATTCCCCTAAGATGAGAAGGGTCTGAACTAAGTCAGTGGGATCTAAACTTGTCAGTGGGATCAGAAAAGAAAAGACAGATTTGCCAAAACATTAATTAATTCATCAGACATTTATTAAGTACCTACTGCATGGTTGTGGGCCATAGGGAAGAGACAGAATTTCTTCCCTTTATGGACCTTCTGTCTAGCAGAGAGGAGTTAAAAGTGACAGCATGTGATAATGGAGAGGGAGCCCTACCTTTCCTGCCTCTGACATGCACTGTTGTGAGACTCTGGGCAAATTACTTGACCCCTCCATTCTCTAACAACCCTCTAAGACAGGGGTTCCCAACCTAGGCTATATGTACCCTAGGGAGCACATAAAGTTTATCAAAGGGTAGAGATTTGGTAAATAACTACATTAACTTATGGAAAGTAATGTCTTTAATTTCTTATGGGAATATGCATGGTGGTTATTTAGTTGCTTCAGTCATATCTGACTCTTCGTGACTACATTTGGGGTGTTCTTGGCAAAGATACTGGAGTGGTTCCTTCTCTAGTTCATTATTGATAGATGAGGAAGTTGAGACAAGCAATGACTTACCCAGGGTCACACAGCTAATAAGTGTCTGAGGCTGGATTTGAACTCAGGAAGATGAGTCTTTTTAACTCCAGGTCCAGCACTCTGTCCACTGCACCACCTACCTGCCCCATATGTATGGTAAATTCTGGAATTTATTCCTTTTTATATTGAATGGTGATAAAGGAAGTTTTACTGAGAGCCAAGTGGGAAGGGGTTGGAAAAAGTTTGGAAACCCCCTGCTCTAAGACTATAAATTATGGAGTAATTTCTGATCTGCATTAATGGAAGGAATTTCCTCCCCAGGAGTTCCCCTACACCAATGAAATCATGGATCTGGACCTCTCTCCCTGTTCTGTCCCTCCCTCATCTTCTTCCTCTCTCCACTAAGAAGGGGGAGGGAGACCAGAACTTGGGCGAATTCCATTTTAGACAAGTTGAGTTTGAAGTGGTGATTGATATGACATGCTAGTTGAAATGCTTGGCTCCAGAGGAAAGAGCAAGAATCAGGGGGCAGAAATTGTAGAGAGGCAGATTTTTGCCTCCATATAAGGAAAAACTTGCTTCCAGCTTGACTCATCCCAAAGTGGAAAGCTTTGCCTTGGGGGGTAGTGGTTCTTCATGTGAAGAAGGCTCAATGAACACTTGTTGGGGATGCTGATGAGGGGCTTTTTCATCAGTTATGGGTTTACCAGATCTCTTATAACTCCTTGGGATTCAGTGAAGTGTTTAGGAGGCAGCTGGAGCTGAGGTATGAGGTCGGGGCTGGAAGCCACAATTGAAGCCATATCCACTATGGCAGAAGTCATTAAAACCAGAAGAGTAGGGGCAAGGAATGAATCTTAGGGGAAATCTCCACAATTTGGGGGGTGGCAGGAGGCAGAGGAACAAGCAAAAGACATGGAGGAGGAATAGAAAGATAAGAGAACCAGGCTAATGTAGTATCATGGGGATAAGGAGGGGTGAGTTTTATGCGACCATGGAATATGAATTTAGGTCATTTAGTCAAATGTCCTTATTTTGAAGATGAGGAAAATGAGTCCCAGAGAAATTTAATTATGTGTTCAAGTTTACATTGGCAGTAAGTAATCAAGCTGGTGATCTGAACACAAATCTTCACTGGCAAAACTCTTGCCCAGTCCCAAGTGTCCCCCTCTTGCTCTGGGGATAAATCAAATCAACATGCTACTAGAAAGGATGTGACAATTGAAGTCTCTGTAACCAAAATTCTTTTCCCTGTCCACCAGTACCCTATGTGAATGATATCCACCATTAAAATGTATGCTCTTTGAGGGGAGGGACTCTCTCACTTTGGTCTTTGCATAGCACAAAAGTAGGCACTCAATACTCTGTCTCTCTCTGTTTCTGTCCATTTATCTGTCTCTGTCTCTCAACAATCCTATGGGATTAGTACTAGATATCAGCATTAGCATCATGCCCATTTTCCAAATGTAGAAACTAAGGTCCAGGGTGGTATTTGAGCCCAAGTCTTCCTGATTCCCAAATCTTATACTCTATTACTCCATCTTTCCTCTCTATGTCATTTTCTTCAGTTGAGATAGGGCTTGGGGAAGAGATAAGACTTAAAGAGACCAGAAGTGTTTGGGGACAGCTGATTTGGCAGCTACCCAGGCAATTAACAGAGGAGTAGAAGATTTACTGAGCAGACGGCAATGAGGCTGGATGCATGAATCTGTAGTGGGTCTGGGTCTGCAGCGTTCCAGAACTTTTCTCTAGCTATGTTGACAGCATGGAAACAAGACTATGGAAGATCAGAGTTCATAGAACGTTAGAGCAAGAAGAGTCATTACCAAGTAATTCCCTTATTTAATTCAAGATGGAAGTGAGTCCCATAGAAATGAAGTAAATGGCCTCAGGTCATATTACCAGCTGAAGGAAGAATTAGGCGGCAAGTCCAATAGTTACTTTCTTCTAGCTCCCAGTCCATTCATTACTTGGCTGCCTTTACCCAGAAAGACAGAAACAAATGATCCAAATATTACACAAATACCCTTAGGGTCCTTTTTAGCTCTAAGGCTATGATTATAGGAGGGTGACCCAGGGTTGACCACTGGCATGACAGGAGCTATCTACATTGGAGCCCTGCCAACACTCAGTTCATGGTATAAGTCTGAGTAGTACAGGAATGACTGGGCATGACATGGGCAGGAGGAGAGGGAAGAGAGGGAGGGTGGCCAGGAGGGGGCTAAGGGGACTTGGCGAGATGAGATGATCCATCAGCCCAGGCAAAGAACAGGCTGAGTCAGCACGAGGGGGGGGAGGGGGGATGGGGTGCTTCCTCAGCACTGGTGGAGAAAGATAAAGAAGACAAAGACGCTGCTTGATGACTGAGGTGGGGGCTCTGATCTTAGCGAGTCAGAATCTACACTGCTAGCACCAAGGTGGCCAAGAGAGCTCGGATGGCTCCATGATGGGGAAAGAAGTAAGTGGCACTCACAAAGCAGCCCTGACCCACCTAGTGGAGTGACATTTGCCCTGCTACTTTCCCATCGTCTCTGCACCTGAACAGTCCCAAATGCCAGGCCCCTACCTCAGAACCTTACTCAGTTGGCAGTGAATGAAATTATCTGTGGAAGGACCTAGGGATGTTAGGCTGGAAAAGAGAAGAATGGAAGGGAACATGATGGCTGTCTTCTAATATCTATCATGTAAAGGAAGAATTAGGTTTGCCAATAATGAACAATGATGGTATTGATAGCATTTATATAGAGCTTTAAGATCTACCAAGTACTTTATAAATTTTATCCGCACAACAACCTTGGAAGGAAGATATTTCCATTTTACAGATGAAGAGACTGAGGCAGACAAAGGGACTTGCCTGGTCTATCTACTTCACTTGGACCCAGGGACTGAACTAGGAACAACAGGAGGAAGCTGCAAAAAGGCAAATTTAGGCCTTTTTGAGGGAGAGAGAAAACTTCTCAATAATTTGAGCTATTTAACAATGGAACGGCTTGAGAGGCAGTGGATTCCCTGCGCGTGTCTCTGCTGGGCTCAGGGTGTCTTCTGCCCTTCTGCCCTGCAGTGCAGCAGTGTAGTGGACAGAGCCTGGCTGGTCCAGGGTCTGAATGACTCTAACACATACTAATTGTTTGACTCTGAGTGAGTCATTTACCTCACTGAGCCTGGATTTCCTCTTCTCTAAAATGACGGGGTTTGGACCTGACAGCTTCAGAGGCCCCTTTGAGCACTGGGTCTGTAATGTTCCAGAGCCTGCCCCATACACACACGCTGTGTGTCTTCTGACAAACCATTTAACCTCTCTGTGCCTCAGTGTTCTCATCAGTAAAATGGGGACAATCACAGCATCTACTTCACAGGGTTGTTGGAGGAATCAAATGAAATTATGCTTGTAAAATGCTCTGCAAACTTTTAAGCATTACATAACTGTAAGCTTTACTAATAATATTTATATGTATATATGTTCTATTTACAGATACTTATATATACACTATTTTATATTCATATATTATATTTATATGTATGCATATTGTATTATATACACATATTCTAGTATATGAATATGTTATCAGTGTATAGAGAACTGTGTATGAAGAACATCAGGAAAATCTAGGTTCAAGTCCTGCCTCTGACACATATGGGCTTCCTGATCCTCCTGGACCTTCACTTAATCTTTCAATACTTCAATACTCTAAGACTATAAATTGTAGAATCTTTGTAGCTATGAATCTGTAGAAGGATCTCCTCCCTGGAGACCCCAAGACCAAAGGGATCACAGATACAGTAAGAAAAATGGGTATAATTTATATAAATGTAAAAATAATATGTTCTTTCTTTCCCTCCTTTCTCTTCCTTCCTTCCTTTCCTTTTTCTTTCTTCTCTCCTTCCTTTTTCTCTTTTTCCTTCTCTTCCTTCTGTCACCCTTTCTGTCATTCTTTCTCTTTCTCCCCTTCTCCTTTCTTTCTCCCCTGCCTCTTTCCTTTATTTCTTTTTCTTTCCTCTTTCCTTTTCTCCTTCCTTCTTTTTTCTTTCTCTCTCTCTACCTCCCTCCTTTCTTTTTGCCATTCTTTATCTCTGTCCCTCCCTCTTCCCTCCTTTTTTCTCTCTCTCTCTTCCTTTCTGTCTTTCTCTACCTCTTTTTTCCTTCCCTCCCTTCCTCCGTTCCTCCTCCCTCCCTTCCTCTCTCTCTCTCTCTCTCTCTCTCTCTCTCTTCTCTCTCTCCCTCTCTCTCTCTCTTCCCTTCCTGCTCTGAAATCCTGTCAGTATTTGGTAGCCACCAAAAAGCATGCTTGCCAAGAGTTCAACATCCAGCCTTCTCCAAGTCAGTCTTAATAGTTCACTGTATATTTTAGCTTTTAGCTGTGCCCCCAACCATTGCAATTACTGTGATCCTTTACTATGACAATGAAAGGCAGCAATAAACATCTATTTATTATTTAGAATGCACTTATTAGTTTGTGAGACCTCTGTTTGCATTTAAAGCCCTTCATTCCCAGGCCCCCTCCCATCTTTCCAGCCTTCTATGGCTTCCTCCTCAATACACATTCTGCGCCGCAGCGATACTGGCCTTCTGGCTCTTCCTTAAACAAGACGCTCTGGCTTGGGCTCCAGGCCCTTTCACTGGCTCTTTCCAATACCTGAAATTCTCTCCCTCCTCATTTCTGCCTCCTGGCTTCCTTCAAGCCCCAGCTAAAAACCCTTCCTTCTACAATCCTGATCCCCTGTAATCATGTGCTTCCCCTCTGTTGATTATCTCAAAACATACCCTATATCCATTTTATTCGTACTTAGCTGTTTGCAAGTTGTCTCATTAGGCTGTGAGCCTTGTGAGCGCAGGGTTTGGGTTTCTTTTCCTTTCTCTGGATCCCCAGCACTTAGCGCACTGCCTGACACACGTTGGTGCTTAATAAATGCACGATGACTTGACTCAATAATTTGAATAATCAATGTTACTTGCTTTCCCTCACTGTCCTCCCTCTCTCAAATTCACCTTCTCACTCCGTCTCACTCTGCTATGCCCTTAGAAACTCGCCTCAACTGCCTATTCAAATTTTAATTGCATATCTTTTCCTCTGAAGCAAAGCCATCCCTATAATAACAGCCAATTAAATATGGAAATAAACCTCCACTGAGTGGCACTTCATTTGCTTAATTCAAGTTTAATTTGGTCTTGACAAGGGGAGTGGCTGTCTTTGCCTAAGCCTTTGGTTTTAAGAGAATTCTGCAAGTCGGTCCCGACTCATTCTTACAGTGTGCTAAAAAACAGATCACTGGGAAGGGGTTTTTATGTTTTTTGTTTTTTTCAGGGATGGCAGGAAGAGACAGAGGTACTAGCATTATTGTAAAGGCTTCTTCACAGCTGCACAACCCATTCCTGGAGTACGAGAATTCATTTTTCAGCCAGAAGGTAAGGAAGTCAGAGGTCAGGAGAGGCCCAGGGACAGCTGAGGAGTCCAGGGAGAGCAGGATGGGTGTGTATATAACTCATCCCTAATAAGAACCAGAGAGTCCTGTTTCTAATTGCCTGTGGGTTCAGAGACAGCAGGCACCTGCTTGACAGCCTTGGGTCTCTTAAATCCAAACCCCTGCTCCTAGAATAGGGAGGGATCTTACAGGGCTTAGGAGAGAATGGCTGAATATGAGGGAAGAGAGAGAAATATTCAGGACCATCTCTTTTTGCCCTGACGTTTTCTCAGGGGGACTTTCAGCTCTCCTTTTGCCCAACAGTCCTAACTGGTTAGCCTACTGCCTTTATTTGCATCCCACCAGATGTTTGATGATAAAGGACAGCATGAGCTTTACCTTCTATCCCCAGGATCTTTTCTACCTTGCTAAGAGAAGACTTCCTTTGCTGAGGGTCAATAAAAGTTGAGATTCTGTCTTTTCAAAAAAGCTCTCCGCTCCTGCCATCCAAAGATTCCTCATCCTACCCTATCCACCAGCCATTAATACTGATATGGGTGGGTATCCACCCTCCTTCCTGTGGCAAACTCATAAAGTTTACAGATTTTTTTCTGAAGTTGCCCCCTCCCTTTTTATATTGCTTGCTATATCTAATTAATCCAGAATTCCATTCTCAATTATTCCAATAAATTAATCCTTATGAATGTATCAATGTGACAATTACATATGGACAACTATCTTTGGAGGACAGTGCTTTAATCCAAAGGTATAAGAATTTCAGATACCATGGAAGACTTGGAGGGGAGAAAGGTCAGGGGAACTTTTCCATGCTCTTAGTCAGATAAAAACAGTAGATTCCTTTTCTGTGAGGTTTCCCAAACTTGCTTCCTTATCACACAATGGTTTGAGACCTGCTGTAACTTGAAGAGAATCGAGAATCATCATAAAGAGTTGGCTGTTCAATTTCTTGAATTTTTTTTCCTTATGGAAGATTGAAAGGGCTATTTACAGACTTGTGATTTGACCAGGATAGGGAGAAAGAGGGAGAGAGAGAGAAAGAGAAAGAGAGAGAGAGAGAGAGAGAGAGAGAGAGAGAGAGAGGGTCTACAGGGACCAGAGGCTTGGAGGCAGTGGAGCAATCTTCTCTTTATTGGGGTTCCCCCACCCCATCCAGGGAAATGGCTTGCTAGGTTTGTTTCCATTTGTCTTGTCAAAAAGCAGTGAAGACACCTTTTGACCAAGTAATACCAATATGAGGTCCATACCCCAAAGAATTCAAAGAAAGAGGAGAAGGTCTGATGTGGGCAAAAATATTGATAGCAGTTCTTTTTGTAGTGGCAGAGAACTGGAAACTAAGAAGATGCTCATCATTTGGGGAATGGCTGAATAACTTAAGATATATGAATGAAATGAAAACTATTGTGCTGAAGTAAATGACTAAAGGAATGGTTTCAGAAAAAAAACTGGGAAGACTTGGATGAAGTGAGCAGAACCAAGATAACAGTTCTAACAACAATATTGTAAAGACAAACAACTTTGAAGGACTCAGGAACTCTGAGCAACACAATGACTGTCCCCCACAGTTCACCTCTTGACAGAAAGGTGGTGCAGAACGAAGCACACATTTTTGGACATGGCTGCTATGGAAATTTATTTTCCTTGACTATGCATATTTGTTACAGGACTTTATTTTTCTTTCTTTTCCTTTTCCTTTAGAGGGGATGGGAGGAGTATGGAGGAGGTAGAAGGGAAAGAAAATAAATGCTTGTTAACTGAAAAAAATCCATTTTTAAAAAGCAGCAAAGAGCTAATATTTATCGAACTATCTCTTTAGATGTGTGGACACTATAGCTTCTCCAGCCCCCAAAGGCAACAAAGCTTGTAGTGGGGGGTTGGGAAACTGGAGCAGGAAACCACAGGCACAGCGGGTAGAGATTCAATGCCCAGGTTAAAGAGTTGGATGCAGCAACCAATCTTGCTCCAGATTTGCCTTTCCAAAGTAGAGAGGTGAAGGGGTTCGAAGGACTGGAATGTTGCAGATTTTACTTACCTGATTTTCTTTGCTACAGAAAGAGTGCTTTTAAATTGTTTTTGTTATAAGTAGGGGTGTATGTGCACAGAAAATAACTGTGGTGTAAAAAACTGAAATTGACAGTCAAATTTAAAATTTAAAATTCTCCCTCCATGCCCTCCCCCCAATAATTCAAGAAATACTAGGAATTTGGAACAACTCTTTCCCCCACATCCATCATTAAGACAATCTCCCCAAAGGTTCTTGTTTGAGACTTCCATAAGAGACGAATGTAACCAAAGCCCCAGCCCTTCTCTGAGCCTGGAAAACTTTTCCTCTCTGTTTGTTCATGATGTTCCGATTCTCAAGGGAGAAGATGCAAGACTTTCTATTCACAATACAGAATCCCAGCCACATTCCCCTGAGCTGTGTACCTTTAAAACATAGCTACCTGGGATCAGTTCCTTGACCTGAGACCTTACCTGCAGGTTCCCCCTGAAACCACACTACCCAAGACTGCCCATTTTGAAGGAAATATCAGATATTTACTTAGAAATCCTAGAAACCCATTAACCAGAGTACTCTGAAGGGAGCAACTGGGAACGGGATCGTCTTTTCTCGGTTTGTTCCTGACTTCCACCAGCCCTGAAATAATTGAAAACAACCTGAAGATTCTGCAAAGTAGCAAATGCCTCTGGTGAGTTTATACCATCACCTTCTGTCTAGAACCTTCAGAACCTAGCCCCAGACAACCTTCCCAGCTATAGTATGCACTACTCCTCTTTACGTAATCTTCAGTTCATTGGACCTTCTTATTGTTTCCCATAAGGAACACTCCATTTCCCTGTGTACAGGCTGTCCCACAGCCTGGAGCCTACTCCCCACTTATCCTGATTCTTGGAACCTTTAGTTTCCTTTGAAGTTCAACTCAAGCCCCCCTGCCCGCTTAAAAATGAAGCCTTTCTTAACTCGGCAGCTCCTAGTGCCCTAGTACAGGCTAGGACAGGGACAGCACTTCATTTTTATTTTATATCTATGTCTTTAACTATATATTGTCTCTCCTAAAGAACATAAACTCCCTGAGGGCAGGGTCTGTTTCACTTTAGTCACGTCCCCAGTATCTAATACAATGCCCTGAACATAGACTATTAACAAATCCTTGTAGATTGATTTAATTATTCTCCCCATTTTGTAGCTGAAACTCTAACCTAGTTGGGGGAGAGGGCCAAATAAAGATTCTGGCTGAGAAGGTTTCAGAACTCAGGCTGTTTCAGTTCCAACTAAATACTACCACATCTCCAATTGGACGTCATATTCTCAACTTCACTATTACATATATATTTTTTGTCTTTTTTTTTTGGAGGGGGGAAGGCAGGGCAATTGGGGTTAAGTGACTTGCCCAAGGTCACACAGCTAGTAAGTGTTAAGTGTCTGAGGTCAGGTTTGAACTCAGGTCCTCCTGACTCCAGGGCCTGTGCTCTATTCATTGTGCCACCTAGTGGCCCCAATTACTTAATTTTCTATCTGGTTCTGGTGTTATTTTGTTGTTGTTGTTGTTGTTGTGTTTAGGGGCAGGAAGGTTCAAGGAACAAAGAGTTGAACCATTGCCCAGCATGCCACAGAAGAAAACTGATATTTAGAGGGAAGAGAAAAAAAAAACTATCTCAAGTTTGGTAGCCCTTGAGTTTGTCTTTAATACTTAAATTTACATATTCTAGGATTGGCTTTGTCAACGAAGCCTTTTTTTTTTTTTAAGGATTATCTCTTAAATATCAGATCTTCTTAACTGACCTTGGGTCTCCTGATTAGACAGTGGATACATCTGTGTGTCCTACCAACTGCCTGGGGTCCCCTATCAATCTTTGCATCAAGATCATTTTTGAAATGGTTTCCCTAATTGCAAACACTCACTGGAGACACTATAGAGTGGTTTCTTCCCATGTCCCACTGGGAGGGCATGTGTGTTCCTAGATTTGCCAGAACAGTGAGTGCTTCTTTAAGGGGGCAGACAACCCCCAGCCTATAATTTCTGACCATGGAATCACAGGAATAGGATCCATTTCTTTCAGTCTTCCTGAGCTGCCTTATCTGGAGATCTAAAAGACATGGTAATTAATCTTTGAATTAAATTAGTTAACCTCAAACATAACCACTGTGCTATATAAATAAACAGCAGTGTTGTGTTTTTTTTATAGAAGGTATTTGTCATGCAATTATACATGTTTGCAATTCGTGCCATTTGGGATAAAATCCGGCTGCCATATTTGAGGATTGAAGTATTTGCCCCAACAAATAGTGCCTCATTTTAGGAAATTGATAAAACTGGATAGCATCCAGAGGAAAGCAACCAGGATGATGGAGAACCTTTGAGATCTAGGCCAATGAGCAACCCCTGAGCTGTAAAATCTGAAGATGTTTAGGCTGGAGAAGACTGGGTGGGGGTATGATAGCTGTCTTCAGATATCTAAAGAATTAACATATGGAAGAAAGATTAGGATATTTCTGTTTGTCTATGGGTGGGGGAGAAGAGGAATGACTAAGAACAATGGCTAGAAGTTGCAAAGAGGCAAGCATAGATTCAAGACATAAGGAAAAACTTTCTAACAATTAGAGCTGTCCAAAAGTGGAACTGGCAACCTCAGGAGGAAGTGAGTTTTCTTTGCTAGAGGAGGGGGCAGTCTTCAAACAAAATCTAGCTGACCATTTGTTGGATACTTGTAGAAGAAAGTTCTCTTCAGGTCTAAGTTGAAGTACATGTACTTGGGCTGAGGCTCCTTTCCACTGTGAGATTCTGTGATTCTTTTTTTTTTTTAAGAAAGGTTGAAATATAATTGTCTTAGGTCCCAGCAAAGGTCCATATGTTCAGAAGGGATTTTATATGGTCCAGGAGTTGGCATAAAGAACTACTTTTCCCTCTTACCTTCATAAAAGTCCATTATTCAAAGTAGACAAAGCATAAGCTCATAGAATTATAGATTTAGACTTGGAAAGGACCTCATAGACCATCTAGTCTTCAATTTAGAGATGAGACAACTGAGGTCCATGAAGAAAAAGTGACCTGCCTAAGATCATACAAATAATAAGCATCAGCAGTGGGATTTGAACCCTAGTTGTCTCATGAAAGAGTCAATGTTCTTCTACCGTGCTACCCTACTTTTCTTGTTTTCTACAGCTCTCCTTCTACTCCCTGCTTTAAAAATAAAGCAAATTATTAACCCCCACAGTATAAATATGAACCCAGGAGAGGCCACTTGGCTGGGGTGAAGGGCAGATTATAGTCACAGGAGCCAGGAGGACCCTGCCAGAATTCTAGTTCTAATTCTGCTTTCTGACTGGCATTGGCTAAATGTCTTTGTGTCTCATTTTCTTCATCTGTGAAATGGGACAGATAATCCTAAATTGAAACCTGTCCATCTCCCAATTGGTACTGGGAGAATGGCAAGGGGAAGTGATTGCAAAATATGCTGAAAATACGCAGCATAATCTCTTGGGCGCTAATTGAACAGAAGAGCTTTCTCCTTAGTGTTTTCCCCCTTTAGATGTCTTGGTCCTCCAGGTATGATATAATGGCAAGGCTCTGGATTGAGATGACCCGAGTTGAAATCCAGCTTGTGATTCTTACTACCTGTATGACCTGGAGTAAATAATTTAAATTCCCCGGACCTCAGTTTCCTCTGCTATTAAATGAGGGGGTGAGAGTAGATAACTTTTTAAGCCTCTTCCAGCTCTAAATCTATGAAATCTTCTATAAATCTTCTTTCTTCCCCAAACTTTCTAGACTGGATAGCTATTCACAGATGGAGAAACTGATGGTCCCAAGGGCAATGAGAAAGAAGAATTGGATTAAGAAAACTCAGCTCCTGGCTCTTAGTGTAATGATCTGATCCTTGAACTAAAAGGCTTCTTCCATTTACACTGTGCATGTTAATATATCTGTTGCTTTAAAAGAGATACAAACTGAAAAAGGAGAGACAAAGAGACAGAGAGACTGGTAGAAAGAGAGAGAAAGGGGTTCATGGAGGACCTCGTGAGGTGTCCACTAAGTGAACTGGAGAGATAAAGTGTGGCAGAGTCACTTGTGGGGGGAAGAACACCTGTTCTTAGTTTTGTAGGGCTCTGAATAGACCGTGCTTATTGGGGGAAAAATAATTAGGTGAATTAGCTGGACTGCTGGTGAAGTGAACCAACTTGGCCTTCTGCCATGAGCTTGAGGTAGACTGTGGCCCTTTTATGGAGGCTCCAATATGATTTTGGCTCCAGAGTGGGTCAGTTTTTTAGCACAAAGAATTCCGGTGGTGTAGACATGCCCTTAATCCAAGAGCCCAGGTAACAGCTGGTCAGGAATTTACAGCTTTCCTCTCTAGGAGGCTGGGGCAGCCAAGGAAGCAGCCACGGGCGACTGTGGCCCTCTAAAACAGCAACATGTAAATCAAAATAAAATAACATGTTCCACGCTACAATAAGAGCTTCCCTACAGCTGGTTAAAAAAAATAGAACACGGCCTCTCCTGGTCTGGTTGTATTCATGGTAGTTCCTAGGAGTCTGCTCGGTGGCATGCGTTAGAAGCCCAACCCTGAACAGAAGAGGCAGAGAACCACTCTTCCATCACAGCTGTGTTCATGACTCTAAAGCCCTTTCCTTAAGGGGGGAGGGAGAGGATCCTATTTAAAAAAAATCCTTCCCCCTCCTCCATTAGCTCTGCCGTCCCTAATGTACTTGGATGAATTGAAACAGAAATTGTTTTCTTTAAACAGTGAATATGTCTTCTGCTGTTGGTTAGATCTTTTTTCTCTTCTTTTTCCTTCTCAGTGAAACTGGATCGGTCCGTTTTTACTTCTTGTCTCTAGCAATTTCCCTTTCAGGTTCTGATGCCCTAGCCGAGGGCCATGGAGGCTGGGCTCAGAGCTCTGCAGGGAGACGCTCTGGTCTCTCAAATGAAAACATTATGTCTCTTAGAAATATTATATTCCTGAAGGTTTTGCCTTCTCCTACTCCCCCCCCCCGCCCCACTCATCCCCCTAGAACAAAACCCAGATCTAGGGCCCATCTTTTTCGACTGTGTCCCTTTCCTATGGATCTCACAGGTACATTGATTTAAACACACACACACACACACACACACACACACACACACACTCTCTCTCTCTCTCTCTCTCTCTCTCTCTCTCTCTCTCTCTCTCAGAGCCTGGAAAGACAAAGATTTGGATGGGCCAGCTGCCTGAGATGCTCAGGTTTCTAGGTGAGTAAAGAGGTAAGGCTGGGGATTCTATGGCTCTAGGAGATCGCAGACAAGCTTCTCCACAGGCAGGCCATGGAAGGGCTGGGAAGGGCACATAGTCAAGGGACTGACTGCTCTATCAGTACCCTGAGAACTACTGGACGTTTAAACTGGGGGTTCAGCAGTAGGGCAGTCACCAGACCAGCCAGACCCTAGGCTGCAATCTGATGCTGAAGAAGTAGAGAGGAATTTTGCATGTGTGCCGTTTCATCAGATGAGGAAATATTCTTCTGGACAGCTGGGCAAAATGACAAATTTGTCTTTCTTCCCGGGTCTATCACACAGCAGTGATTCTTTTGCCCCTACCTGACATTAAGAGTCAGATAAATTCCATCCTAAGGGCTACTGTCAGGATCAAGAAGTATGACTCAAATTCCCTAGGATTCTGGAACTTAGAATTGGGGGAGCCACAAGCCTTTTCTGCGAATATTTTGGGGCCTCTTTTGTTCCATCTGCCCTTGAGAAACGTTTCCCCCAGCCCTGGGTCTTCTTGCTATATGTCTGTATGAGGAATCTCTGTCAGGAGGGTGGGAGGATAGAACGGGAGTGGTCTGGCCTGTGAGAACATCTGCACTCTAGGTCCCCAGGGGCTTCTGAGATAGAGCCTCACTGCCCATAAGGTTAGCTGTGGGTGCTTTCTTTCTCTCTTTCTTTCTTTCTTTCTTTCTTTCTTTCTTTCTTTCTTTCTCTTTTTTTGATAATTGTACTACCTCACATTTCTTGGGCTTCTATTATTTGGGAGTGCTTCTAAGTGGAAAATACAGATCAAGTCCATTTTTAAAAAATAATCAGAATGCCTCAAATGCCCTTTTCTCTTGAATGGACATCTTGTTGTTGTTGTTGGTTTTCAGTGATTTGAGGAACATATATTAATGCCACACTTTAGGTGACCCTGGCCTGACCTAGAAGAAGCTGCTTTCTAAGAGTCCACCGGTACCCACTTTTGTTTATTTGTGTACATGTCTTATCTCCTCTATGAAGTTAAAAGCTCTTTAGAGGGAGGGAAGGGAGGAATAACAATGACATTTTATATTTCTCTGCCTTCTTTTCAGTACCTAACACAGTGCATGGTATGTACATAATAGGCTGTTAATAGGTTTTTGTTGAATGAATGAGTTGGGAAAGAATTGAAGAGAGTTCCTGCTCACATGTTGCATAGAGGGGCCAATACTCTAGGGAAACCTGGGATACCTATGGAAGCAGTTTCCCCGGGGAGGGCAGGCTTTTCCCAAAGGGCTCTCAACCTCCTGTGGGGATGCCAGGAGTAACTACAGCCTGAAATGGCATCAGACCACGGCCTGCTGGCTAAAATTACCCTCCTGCTTTATCATCTTGAGAACATTAAGGGCTGTTGTTAACAGATGTTTTCTGTTACACGTTATTTGTTAGTCTAATGAAAGGAGGTGCACTAGCTTTCAAGACCTCAGCGTTCTACACAGAAGGTTTTATATGAGAGGCTATTGCACAGCCCTGGTGGAGAGAGCGTGTCTGCCAATTGTGCTTGGCGGGTCCAGCTTTGATTTTGATGTTTGCAACCATTTGCATTGTAATTTTAGCTCTGGTTAACTGTCATTTTTAATAACTCCATCTATGGTACGTAAATGTCTGAGCAAGCACGAGAGAGGCGGGAAGGGAGAGGAGAAAGAAAGATAGAAATGGAATTCTTGGTCAGCAGTTACAAGTAGAATTGTTGAGCATGAACTGGTGAGCCAGCCAGTTCATGGGATGCAATGGGAAAAGCTGTGTCTCCTGTTGTTTGTCCTCCGAGGGTGGGGACTAGATGCCAAGGCTAGAGAGAGGGAGAGCAGTCTGAGAGGAAGGTCAGTTGGCCTTTCCCTTGTAGGGAGAGGGAGTAAGTAGCAGGGATGGAAATAGTCTGTATGCTAAAGGCAAAGTCCTATCCCAATGGTACAAAGGGACACACGTGCCTGGCTTAACAATGAAGCCCAACTCCCACAGTGAGCCTCAGCTGAAAGCTAGAGAAATCAGGACACAGTAGGGGTTAACAGGATAAGTCTTCTCCATCTCACATTCTTTCTTCCTTTACTCACAACCACTTAGGTTGCTATTCTTTGATGACTTAGTTACACTTTCCAGTGACCTGGTCTATTTTCTCATCTTTATCCCAGACACTAAGACGTCCTGGAAAAATTTAGATCCTGGAAATTCAGAGCCCCATCCACAGTGTTGGCTGGCCCCCATTATTCCATATTTAATCTAGCCATCTAGGTCACTCTCACCCAAAAAACATCCATGTTCTTCACTAACATCAGTTTATTTGATATCTCCCATATCCCTAAGTAATAGCAGAAACTGGTAAAGTCTCCATTTTCTAGATGGGCAAATTGAGGTAAATGACCACACAAAGGAAAGGAGGGAGAGCTATGACGTTTCAGTCTTGCATAATTGACTTATATTTCTAATACTGCTTTATGGTTTACAGAATGTTTTCCTTATGATAATCCTGTAAGGTAGGGGGTTCAAATATCATTATTCCTATTTTATAGATGAAGAAATTGAAACCCAGAGAGGTATGCAGAACTAGTAAGTGCCAGGGCTGGGATTTGAACCCAGACCTTCTGAGTCTAGAACATGATGTGTTTTCTCATAATGAGGAAATGGGTCTCCCTCATGGGTTTGTTCCTCCTTTGGAAGTCATTCCATACGTTGCCTCTTCAGTACATGTTCTCTCTCTGTCCTGTGTCTAGGAAACTTCAGTTACCTTTCCTCTACTCAATATCCCTCTTATTCCCTTTCACTCTTTCTTGTCAAGGCAGATGAGAGCCCAGTCCTCAGTCTTCCTTAAAGGGGGTTTGGCAAGTGAAATATAGATGTAGGTGTATATGTATGTGGGGATGGGAGTGGGGGGTGGTGACTGCACATACATAATTTTTTTTTAATGTTGACAATAAACTTACTGGCGCAGACCAGGAAAGTTCCAGCTGCCCATCCCATGTACAGCTGGGAACAGAGGGAGCTGGCAATAAAGAGGGGTTGGAATAAAAACTTCCCGGGCCTGTTTCATTTTAGGATACCAATAAAAGATACCATTACCAGTAAAAGTCCCTGTGTGGACGATGCCCTGCCACACAATGGCCCCTCTGCCTTGGGGTGGGAGCTGAAGGTTTCCCAGATGTGTGGAGAGGGAAAGAAAGAGTTTAGAGAAGGCAACAGCAAAAAGACAGCATGACACGTGGCATCATGCGTATCCCATGAAGAATCAAACCTGACACCCAGACCAGGAGATGAATTCACAAACAGCTCTTCAAGTTTTACTTCCTAGATTAGAGGAATGAAGCATTGGTTGAAATTCAAACAAACCAATATCAATCAGAGATTTTTCCCTGCAGCAATTTTTATAGTCAAATATTTTATATTGACCTCTGCGTCAAGGCAAAGCCAGCCCTAACCCATCCTGCCCTCAAAACTCTTAACTAAGGGGATATACCTGTGAATTAGTCTGTGTCCCTTCTGTTTTCAGTCCAATCCTCTATTCTTTATGAGACCAATTTCCATTCCCCTGTGACTTCTACATGGGCTTCTTTGATCCCTTTCCTGCTGAGATTGCTGGGCTTACAAGCCCTATCCCGATGTCATATTTTCCTTTCCTTAGCTTATCAAACCCTCCCTCCTCCCACAAGGCCTTCACCAAAAGAGAAGTAGATGACTCCAACCACATTGTCTAAACAGGAAACTCCCCCAGCCCTCCCCTACTCACCACCTCACCAAGGGCACTTAACCCTTGGCCCCTACCTAATACAAATAGGTAATCTCATCTACTCATTATTAGTATTTGTCCTATCACTGTTCTCTGGGTGTTCTCTCTAAGTTTATCCGTGTGTTGATCCCCCAAGAAGGGATTCTTAGTAAGATAAGGGTTAGGTTAGATGTCCTCTGCAGACCCTTTCAGCTCAGAGATTCTGGTATTCTGTATCTTCAACTCCAAGAACGTGGGGGAGGGAGTGGGGAGATGTCTGGGTAATTTTCTTCTTGAGAGAATCTAGTATGATTCCAACTAATCAGCCAAATAACAAGCAGTGATTGAGTGTCTACTATCTATCAAGCATTGTGTTGGGCACTGGGGATACAAAGAATGAAAATCCCTATTCTCAAGGAGTTTACATGCTAAAAGCGTGTGTGTGTGTGTGTGTGTGTGTGTGTGTGTGTGTGTGTGTGTGTATCTCAGGGGGAACTTATATTGCATACAAGAAGAAGACAAGAGGGTGACTAGGGCATGATGGAATCATAAAACATTCAGGCTGAAAGGGATTATGCAGAGAATTTAGTCCAGGTCCCCTAATTTACAGCTTCAAAAACCTAGACACATGGGATGAAGCAACTCGCCCAAGGTTATCCAGGGTGTTCAGTGCAGGGCCTGGGCCTGAAGATCTTGTTTTTCATTCGACCATTGTTATACTGTTTCCCACTTGCAATTCCCAACCTAGAGTTACATTAGTTGTGCACCAGGTGGAACAAGAGGACCAGGGTGGAGGAAAAGTCATCCCCTCAGCTTTAGTCTGACTCTGATATCAACATCTACCAAGACTATAAGTATAAGGAACTTGCTTGGCCCTAACTCCTTTCTACTCAGGAGGAATATGACGATCTGTGGATGATGGGAATGGAAAGGAAGAGATCAATCAATTTACAAGCATTTATTAAACACAGACTATGGGCCAGGCACTAGGCATCCAAAGATAAAAATGATGATAGACTGATTTAGACACAGATGAGAACTTAGACGTCATTGAGTCTAATCTCCTCATTTTATAGGTGAAGAAACTGAGATCCAGACAGTTTCAATGACTTGCCCAAGGTCACACAGGTAGTGAGGGGCAGAGCTTGTATTTAAACCTAGGTCCTCCAGAGCCAGCATTCTTTCCACACTAAAAATACCCAGCATTTATATATCATTCTAAGTTTTGCAAAGTGCTGGTAGGTGCTATCACTAGGCCCATTTTACAGATGAGGAAACTGAAGTAGAAAGCAGTTAAGCAACTTGCCCAGGATCACCTAGATCTAGATTTACTAGATTTGAACTTAGGCCTTCCTGACTCCGAATCTAACACGCTAACCATGATGGAATGGAAAGGTACCTTTCCATTCTATCATGTTGGAGCCCTTTCCTAGTTCTTGCTGGTAATCTTTCCAGTCCAGCCCAATCCCTTCTCTAATATCCCTAACAAGTGGTCATCCAGCCTCCTCTTGAAGGCCTCTAAGGACAAGGAATTCAGTTCCAGTCAGTGGCCCTTTTCTTCTGTCAAAAGGCCAAGCTGAATAAGTCTGATCCTTCTACCTGTCATCCCTTCAAAATATATGAAGTCCAGTATCATGACCCACTCAAATCCATCATCTCCTCCAGGCTAAACATCCCTTGCTTCTTCAACTGATCCTTGAATGACATGGTTTCAAATCTACTCACTCTAGTTGCCCTTCTCTAGGTGTTCCTTGGCTTTTCAGCGTTCCTTCCAAAATGGGCAACTCTAGGTAGTGCCCCCAAATGTGGGCTGATTAGTGCAACCTTTAGAACTAGTCTATCTCCTTCCCTCTGGAATGGGCTCCTCTTAATGGCCCATTAGAGCAAGTCCAAAACTCTTATGAACCTACTATTCAAAGTCCTCCATAAATAAGTACCATTCTTCCTATTTTTAGGGCTCTAATTCCTTGAACAAACCCTCTACTCCAGAACAGTCTCTTTATTGTCCCAGGTTCTCATCCTTCTCCCAGCCATGCTTAGTCCTCATTCTACCTTTGACTCCATTTTCTCCCCAATCCAAATTCTTCACTTTTAACTCTCATCTCAAGAGTCACATCCTGAAGCTTTCTCTCACTGTTTATCCTGAGGGCTTTCTATTCCAAAAGTCCATGAAACATCTAGTCTCTATGTTCCAATTCATCTCTTGGAGATACAGTGTCTTTTTTGTATTGCCCTTCAGTTTCAACAGTAGAAGGCTCATCTACTCAACTCAACTCAACAATAATTAAGCACTTACCACACACAGTCATCATGCTAGGATCTGGAATAACAAAGACAAAAACCAAAACCTTCAAGGAGTTTCCATCCTTGTGTAAGGCAAGCCTGCTATGTTTTCCATATTTCTGTGACTTAGTAACCAAAGAACTCCAGTAACTGTTTCTATATTCAGTAGAATCCCTTTTACAACGCCACACAATGGCTGACACAGGACTGACTGGACACACAGTAGGTACTCCATAAATATTTGCTGTCTTGCTCCATTCAAAACCAGCTCATGTTTAAAAAAGGGCAGTCAAGAATGGAGATCTGTTGGGAAATCTGTGCAATCACCTTGGGCTACTCAGTTACGCATTAAATTGTTCACATCGGAATAAAATAAATTTTTTAATCCCCAGTCTATTTATGAATCCAGTCACTCAAATTCCCAGGCAAAACTCCTCCTCTCTCCATCCTCCTTCAAACATATATATACTCTCCCTTCACTTAACATCATTTCTCAACTCTCTAGACCAGGCATCAATCCCCTTGCTGAGTCCCTCTCTGTCATATATAATCAGCCTGTGTCAAGGAAGCATAGACCAAAGGGGACAAAGATACATTCAGATAGTTGAGTTCCTAATAATTACAACACGATGATTTTCTTGGGTTCAGTTATTCCTCTGAGGCAGCTGACCCAAATGATTTCCTGGGATGGTGTCTATAGCCCAAGCTGAGCACCAAGCACTGTGACTCTCAGGTTCTATGGAGTGCTTGTTAGCTTCACTCAAGTGTTAAATTGGGTAGGGAAGCAAGATCTCACTGAAAACCTGATGCTGCATGTAAGCTGCAATATATTAAAAAAAATAAAATAGAAAATACCCTTCCAGCTAATGAGTTAGCATTACACAGAAGTCATCTGCAAACATGAGGCTTGAGTAAGCCACCAAAAGGCAGACGGTTGAAACCAATGGCATTGCTGCCTATTTATTCCAGCAAGTTTGTATAGAGTTGCTCTGTACGGGTCAGTTGCCCACTGCTATTCTGGCAAGACTGGGGATGGTGGTGATAGTGGTGGTATTTATGCTTCAGATCCCTTGAGTTCCATTGGGAAGAAATCTCAAATGCACATATATCAGGCTTCTAGTTTTCTAAGTACTCAAACAATGAGAATGTGTGTCAACAGAAGGGTTAAGAATATCTAGCCTATACTAGGTCTTAAAAAAAAAATCCAGCCTCTGACAACACTGACTTTATTTTCAGATTTTCTGGTGAGGGTAGATGGTCTTTTATACTACAAGGATTGTGAAATTAGAAGTTTGGATATGTACTAAAAGGGTAGGTTAAAAGGAAGCCATACTTCAAGGAACTGAAAAGCCAATGATGGTGCTAGAAAACGGGTGATGAAACATACCTGCCTCCTCATAGCAGAGAAATGGGAGAACACTAGAGTACAGTGTTGTGTGTACACTATCAGAAGCCCTCATGGGATCGAGCTTTTTTCTTAATTATTTTTATTTATTACAGCAGAATGTTCAATCTGGAGTGAGAAAAGGGGATCTTTATCAAGAAATAAGTGTGAAGTAAAATATTTTTTAAAAGCATTAAATGTTAAATTTAAAGCATTAAATTGAATTTTAAAAAAAGTGTTCCAGATCAGTAGATATTTTGTCTCTTGATCAATCACCCCTTTTACCTTCTCTCCAAATTCTTACTTCTCCTGCTCTTGGAGCTGGCAGCCTACAGCAGATGCAGGACAGATTTTGCCCTCTGTGCCAAGCCAAGTCAAAATAAGGCGGGGGGGAGTCAAAGTTAAAATGAAAAGTTATTTTGGCAGTTCCCTGGCAATAAATGGTCACATGTGAATATCCACTGAGAAGACAAAAAGGTGTTTCAGGTTTTCTTTCCCTCCTCTAGGGCTAGGACACAATCCACAAATCAGACTTTTCCTCATTATTACTTCCTTTCACTTTTTAACAAATTGGATTGAAACCTCTAACTTGTAAGATGATAACCATGGTCAAAATACCAGTCTCACGTCATCTAGGCTGGGGGCTCCTCGGATTTTCATTCTTTCTCATTTCTCTCTATCACCAAGTAAGTACCATGTCCTGAGTTAATGGAAAATAGGTAGAAGTTTGGTGGTTGTTTTTTTTCCTCCCTCCCAAATCTCTGACAACCCTAGCGAAAAGAACAATTTTTTAGTGAGTATAGGCATCAGAGAATTGAAAAATGGCAAGAGGAAATTCCGTTTTAGCCAAAAAGCTTTAACCTTCCACTCTTGACTTTATTTTTGTAGCATCCATGTTACTAGTTTCTGCCCTGCCTACAGGAGGGAATCTTTTAAAGAAAAACCCAGTTATTAATGTGGTCTCTTTTGTTGTAACTCATTGCGAAGGCAGCAACCCAAGGGTTTATTTTCTCAACGTGCTTGGCATATCTTAACGCCCCAGCTCAGACCTCAGAGTTTGATTTGGGAGGAATCCGAGCCCCTGGCTCGCTCTGACTCACTGAAGAAGCCGCTGCCTTTCCCTGCTATCTCTGTGAAAGGGGTGGGGGTGCCTGATGTCTGGGAAAACCACCCGCCAGAGACAAACTGTGTCCACCTTGGACTTTCAGAAACACTCTCTGTCTCTCTGTCTCTGTCTCTGTCTCTGTCTCTGTCTCTATCTCTGTCTCTCTGTGTCGATTCAGCTTGCTCTCTTGAAAAGACATTTATTTCTTCACTTTTTAGCATGTCCTATTCTCTCCTCCTCCATCTACCGCCTCCACTTTTTTTTTTTAAGGGGGCACACATCTCTTTTTCTCCAGATCTAGAAAATAGCTCCCTGATGCTTCGGGGAAACTAACTTACAAACATGTTGGACTCCTTTGGGAGTAGGCAGAGCATTCCCAAGGCCAAGGAGCCAGAAGGAAGTTAGAACATGTGGCCAAAGCTGGCTGAAAACCGAATCTTGGAGATCTGCCTGGTGCCTGCCTGGGCAACTTAATATTATCCTGAATATTATTCAAGACCTGCCAGGTCATAGATAATGGTCTCAGAAAAGGGGGACACAGTGGCTAACAGTATACTTAGCCTGGAATTGAAAAGGAAGTTAAAATCACAGAAAGAAATGACTGCCTCCCCCCTCCATATTTTGAGGCAGGGATTACAGGATCATAGCCCTAGAGAAGAGGTTCTTAACTAGGGATCTGTGAACTTGTTTTTAAAAATAATTTTATGACTATTTCAAGATCATTATGTTCCTTTGTAATCCTGGGTATTTTGTTTTCTGCATTTAAGAACATTATTTTGAGAAGGGGCTTATATAGGCTTCACCAGAATGCCAATAGTATCCATGACCAGAAAAAGGTTAGGAACCCCTGGTCTAGAGCAAGGATCAGCAGTCTATGGCTGAGGTTTTTGTATAGCCTATGAGCTAAGAATGGTTTTCACATTTTAAGAACAATAAAATTTTATTTAAAAATGAAAAAAAAAACCATTCTTAGCCTGTGGGCTGTACAAAAACCAGTGGTGGGCCAGATTTGGCCTGCAGATTAGTTTTCCGAGCTGTGGTCCAGAGTTCAAAGAGTCCTCAGAGACCATCTAGTTCAACCTCCCTTATTTTACAGATAAGGAAACTGAGGCAGAGAAATGAAGAAGGAGAGCTATTCTTGGACCTGCAGTTCTCTTTTATTCTCAAAAAATGTCTTCTAATTTAAGACATGACAAGTGGAATAAGCATCTTTGCTTTGCTGGGGGGATGCCACCCATGTGATTTGCACAGGGCACTTCTGCTGCTGAGCTCCCTGAGAAGTGAATGGGCTGGTACACATGGAACCCAGATGCCCAGAAACCTTGAATTCCATAGTCAATGGCTTGCAGGGCTTTTCTCCTAACCTTCAGTCTCTTAGCTTGACTAGTGTAATGATGCTTTCACTTGTCTCCTGGGAAATATTGAGCCAGGAGTGGTAATGCACTTCTTCTGTCTCCTACCATGCTGAGGCCATGAATGTGCTAATGGAGACCACCTTTTTTTTCTCCCGGTCAAGGAGTCTTTTTGGCCATGACTTTCTAAAAATAGAATAGTTTTCTTCCCAAATCACTTAATTTCCTTTCCTTTTTTCTCTCTTTGCCTTCTTGGGTCTTTCATCCTTTTCCATCCCCTCTCATCCTTCCCCTGTTTCACTAGTAGATCTAGTAAAGTCATAGGAAAGTGATGCTGTTCCCAGCACCTGGCACACCTGTCTTTCATATTGGAGGCATTTAAAAAATGTCAAATAAATTAATGATGATACTCATACCTACTATGTTCATAGTACTTCATGAATTTTTGAGACACCTTAATGGAGATTACATTATCATTCAAATTATCTGATTTAATCAACTCCTCTCTGCTTTCTCCCACTACTAGTGATTAGCATGTCCAAAGGTTAGCTTGTTCTTTGAGATAATATATGTAAAGTGCTAAGTGCAGTGCAGGTTTATGTCAGGGCACATAGTAGGTGCTATATAAACATTAGTTATGTTTTTCTTGTTGTTGTTATTTTTCCTGAACATTTTCAATACAAAGGAATTTCTTGGTTTTTACAGGATCATAGCCCTAAGAGAAGAAGTTTTTAACCTAGTAGGGTAGCTAGTGCTTTTTTGCCTGGCCCCAACTGGGACTTACTCCCCATCATCCCGGGAAGACAATTTGATTAAATCTAAACTCTCCAGAACCTGGCTCCCTAAACTCCCTCTTGGAGAGAAAAAAAGGGCCTCTTCTCTATGGAAAGTCACATCTCCAGTTGTTTTCTCTGACTGGAGAGAGACAGCCTGGGTAAGAGAGACAGTTTGCTTCACCTTTGATTCATTAGGAATAACAAACCCGGCTGCCAAAAGCACTCTGGAGGGAGGAAGACTTGGCCAAATGGGGCTCTTTCTCTTCGAAGAGAGATTAGGCATGGCCACAGCTTTGCCATTAATTACAGAGGCACTTTTTGATCTCCACTTCCGGCTTGACCTTATATGCAGGTTAAGCATCAGTTTTCTGTGGTCATGTCTGTCTAAAAACAAAACAAAGCAAAGGAAAAAAAAAAGAAAGAAAAGAAAAGGTAAAAAGCTAAACCATCACCCAACACGAAACCCCTAAAGCTCCTGGGAGTCTGATGCTGGAAGAAGAGAGTTGTGGCTTCACTCAGACTGGGGAACTTATTAGTCATTTTGCAGATGCTGTGCTGTCCTAATTTCCTGGCAGGAATGATGCTGTGAAATACGAATATAACCCTAACATGAAGAGGCTAATGATAGGAGAGGGGACTGAGTGACTTCTCTCCTACATTCACCAAGGGGGTAGTCACTGGGCTGCCCTATGAGCAACAGCTCCCTTATGAAGAAAGTTCCTGCACAGACCACACTTTCAGGGTGTTTACAAGGGCTCTGTTAGCTCTGCTTCTCCCAAGTCTCTTTTAATTTCCCTTACAACTTGAGGAGGTGCTGATACACCTTTAGATCGGGCCTTCACCTCTTCTTTAATACTGCAGAACAGGTGTCCTGGAAGCAACTTGGAATACAAATCTGAAGGGGATAGGGGTCCTTTATGAAATTTTAGGAGTTTGGATTCTCTCTCCACTCCTTTTCTCTACTAGATCTAAGCTTCAAGGGAAAGATGACTTCCCAGGACATGGGAATGTGTAAAAGTATTCTGGACCCTGGGAGTAAGGGAGTCTTAGTTCCTAGTCCCTAAATGCAAACAACTAGTATTTATATATTGCATTAAGGTTTGCAAAGCATCTTGTACTTGTTATCGCATCTGACCCTCACAATAACCATATGAAATAGATGCTATTATTACTCCATTTTACAGATGGGAAAACTGAGACTGAAAGGACGAATTACCCAGGATCACACTACTAGTAAGCACCTGTGGCAGGACTGGAATTCAAGTCTTCTTGATTTCAGGGTCAGGACTGCAATCTCCTGTTCTACTCCAACAGCTCCCCAGTCCTTCTAGCTAGAAATTTACTTTTCCACATTTGAGAAAGACAATTAGATTAAATCTAAACTCTCCAAACACTCAAGCACAATGGTCTACCTTAACACACAAACAAACCCATCACTAGGTGAAAGTTGGGGGGGGGGAGCCAGTCCTTGGCTCTAACCAGCCACTCATGAGGAAGTCAATAATCCCCACCCTCCTTTTAGAAGCCGTAATAAAAACAATCCACACGTATATAGTGCTTTATGATCATAAACTTTTAGCATTTGAAAGGATCTTAGCGATCACCTAGTCCAACGCCTTTATTTTATCGGTCCACAAGACATTTTCCTTAAAAAGAACCCTACAAAGTAGATAGTGTATTATTATCCCCATTTTACAGAAGAAGAAACTGGGGGTCAGAGAGGGCCAAGGGACTTGTCCAGGATCACACAGCTAAGTGTCAGAGCTAGAGCCAGAACCCAGGTCTCCAGACTCAGACTCTAGCATTTTTTCCACTAAGATTCCCCTCATGCCAACACTCCCTCCGCCTCCCCCAGTCTTGTCTAGGAAGTTTCATGTTGTTTTGTTTTTTTTCTTTAAAAGAAAAAAAACACACCAAAAGACCTCTCCGCCTAGATCTGCAAAGTCCCTTCCATGGACTGACTCGTGCTCACCAGGGTGTTGCTTTCGCTGCTGTTTCATCTCTAGCACCCACTAATCCTCTGACATCCCTCTCCAACTCCCTACTAAGGCCTTGGCATCGCACCAGCACAGGTTTAGGGAGGGGGCAAAGTGAACAAAGTGAGGGGTGTCCACCAGGCAGTACTCTTGCTCTTAGTTGAATGACTCTTGGGGTCTCCTTTCGACCCATCCCCGGACCCCTACTGGCAAGGGATGGTGGGGATCGGGTTGGACGGGGCTGAAACCTAGTCCGGGCTGGAGGCATCCTCAGCCTTCTGGTACGCATTAGAACTAAGTGTTTCCCATTAGATGTCCTTGGTCCTCATTAGAGCTGCCGCCCTCCGCCCCTACCCACGATGAGAGGTTTCCTAATGAGCTCATTTGGGTGACGGGGCTGTGCGTGGGGAGGATCCCCCTCTCTTCTGCGGCTCACGACCCCCTTCCTCCCACCGAGTCCCAGGGTCACTTACTGTCCTGGGGCGCCGCCTCGCTGCCGCTGCTCCCCCCGGACTGCTCCTGCAGCCCCCGGCTGCCGTCCCGGGGCTCGGCCCGGGGCTCGCGACCTCCGTTCCTGCCTGCGGCCGCCACCTCCTCCAGGTCCAGGAGGTGGCTGACGCTGAAGTTCTTCCTGGCCTGGGCGCAGTCCCCCGGTTCGAGGAGGCGGCTGCCCAGGGACTGCTGCGGCCCGAACGCCTTGTCCATGCTGAAGGCGCCGGAGGTGGCGGCGGGGGCAGCGGCCGGAGCGCTGGGGCTATCCATGCCCCCGGCAGGCGGGAGAACCTCTGAGCCGCGGGGCGACGGAGCTCCGGCCACCCGGAGTCTCTCTTCGAAATACCCTTTTTAAAAATCTCGCCCCCAACCCTGCCCCTCCTTGCACCCCTCTCACTTTTTCTAACTCTTGTTCTGCCTTGTGCTGACTCTGTGAGAAAACAAACTTTTTCCTCCCTCTTTGCTCCTCTTTCTCCTTCGCTTTCTCCCTGAACTTGTTAAAAAACACAATCTCCTCTCTCCACACGCCCCTTCTTGAAGGGAACCTCTTTCCTTCGTCTCTCCCTCCTTCCTTTCCTCCTCCTCCTCCTCCTCCTCTTCCTCCTCCTCCTCCTCACTCTAGTCCTCTCCCCTTCTCCAGCCAGTGGAGGGGCGGTGGGGGTTGGGGTGGGCGTGGGGTCAAAATAGGGGAGTCAAAACCCAAAGGTATAGAAAAAGCTTTGGGAGTCGGGGGTGTTGAAGGAGGAAAACAGTAATTGTTTTCCTTCCTCACCGCCCCTAACATACACACACACCCACACCCACCCACCCACCCACACACACACACACACACACACACACACACACACACACACACCCCCCCACCCCCACCCACACTCACACACACACTTCTGCCAGTTTCTTAGAGCTAACAGTGGTTGGGAAAGTTAAGAACTTCTATCAACAAGTGTCAGAGAATGTGTTTTCTTCTAGTTAGAAGACTGCAATGGATAGTAGTGGTGGGTGGATGGGGGTGTGTTTTTTTCCTTTCCATCCCATCTGCAAATTCCTCTGGAAGTGGGGAACTGATGCAGAAGGTTAAGGGGAGAATGCTTCATAACCCTCTTCCTCACCCCCCCCCCCACCATGTACTCTGTCTTTCCAACACTGCACCAACACAAGACCCTCACCCTGAAATGGAATGGCCCCAGAAACTTCGAAATCCCAATTGCCTCCCCAACCTTGAATCAAGGTCATCTCCAGTGGGCAAGCCTAGCTCTGGAGTTTAATGAGATAATTGTGCCCCATACCACAGTCAAAAACACCCCATCTCCAGGGACAGTTCAAGGAACCTCCCTAATGGAAACCAGGAAAGGAAAAAACGAATTTTCCTTTTTAACATTTTTTTTTCAAAGAAAAGAAAGTAGAGATAAGCTTTGAAAGCGGGGTTAGGGCTTGTGATTGGTGTATGGTTGGAGCAGTTTTAGCTACACTCCACATTGCTCAAAGCCAAGAGGAAAAGCACCGTGAGACATTTTTTTATGGAAGTTTGGTCATTGTTCTTTTCTACATTATAAATATGTGCAGAACAAGAAAATAAGTAGAAGATACATTTAAAATGATGGACAATAAAAACTTACAAATAAGAATAACTTCTGAGTTGCTCTCTCCATTGTTCCATGCCTTATCTTTGTCCATTCGTATAAGCATAAATGCATAGTTTTTACAATTGTCAATACATTTACTGTTGCAGTCCTGATTCCTTTGCTTTATGTTAGACCATATGCATTTATACATTGCTTTGTGCTCACCCTGGTCCATATTTTCAATGGCAGCATAATGTCTCATACCTTGGTGGAACACGGTTTATTTTGCCAAATCCAACCCTTGGACACTTAGGTTGTTTCCAGTTTTTCCTCTTTTGCAGATAACGCAGCTATAAATAAACGTGTACAGATGATCTTCTTACCATTTCGATTTATTGTGCTATAACTTTAATAACAACATAACCCATTGGGGGTTTGAAATTTTTTCATAATTAAGGAAATATTTCTGTGTGCTCATTTTAAAATTCTAGGCATTCTTTTTTTTTAAAGTTACTCTCTCCTAACAATTTCAACTACTGATTCAACTGAAACTTTATGGAGTTGCATGAGCTTTTTAATTTTCTTTTAAAGGAACAACCCCAAACTAATTAGAGCAGACCCCATTGTCTCTTGTCACAACCACATCCATAGCAACTGATTGGGAGGTCACAAACAAATGGGTTGTGAGTTTCTAGAGGGAGCCCCAGGGACAACAAAGGTTTCCCTTCCTTGAAACTAGCTTCTCAAATAATGAAGAATGAAATCAGGGAGACACAGACAATTTTAATAACAACAGTTAGCATTTACATGGGACTTTAAAGCTTGCAACAACCCTGTGAAGTAGGTAAGGGATTACAAGTATTTTTGTCACCATCTTACAGATGAGGAAACTGAGGCTGAGAAAGCCTAGATAATTTGTGCAAGGAACATAGCCAATAAGTGTCAGAGGCAAGAGTCAAACCCAGATTTCCTCATGACTTCTGATAAAGCATACAAAGTACTGTATCTGGAGTCTGAAGACCTGGGTCTGCTATTTATTACCTGTGTGATCTCTGACAAGTTGCCTCATATCTCTGAGGTGGCTTCTGTTTTCTCCTCTATAAAGTTAAGGAGTTGGATTAGGTACCTTTACAATCTCGTGAAACTTTAAAAATCTATGATTCTATACACCACATGGCTAGAGAAAATGGATTCTTTCCACCACTTATCAGACAGCACGGAGTATAAGGACAGCCTAGGATTTGGAGTCAAAGGTTGTGAGTTTGAATATCAGCCCTCCTACTTCTTGTATGTGTTACCTTAGAAAGACACTATCCATCACTAGACCTCAGTTTCCTCTGTAAAGGAAGGAGGTTGGATTAGATGATCCTTAAAAGTCCCTTTGAAGTCTAAATTCTATGAGTGGATTTAATTCAACAAATGTTTATTAAGCTCCTATACAGGTACAAGGCATCATGCAAGACATTGGAGACACAAAAGCAGTGAAATCAGGCTGGAAAGGTAGAGTGGAATCGGATTGTGAAGGGTCTCACACATGAGGGTGAGGAATCTGTGTTTTATTCCAGAGACAAAAGAGAACCACTGAAAACTTTTGAGCAAAACTTGAGTGGCATAGGTCCAACTATGTCACCGCTCCCCTGCTCAAGAATGTCAAATGACTCCCCTATTCTAGGGTACTTAGAAGTCAGGATAAAATTCAAATTCCTTTTGCATTTAAAGCCCTTCACAGTGTGATGGCAACCTATCTTCTTAGATTGATTTCACATTGTTCTCTACCCCCTGTGTAATCTCCTTTCAACTGTCCCCTATACCTGACATTTCTTGACACTGGGCCATTCCATTGCAAAGGCTGTCCCTCATATTTGGAATACACTCTCATCTTACTTCCCCCTCTTAAAATCCCTAGGTTCTTTCAAGGCTCACCTCAAGTCCCATTTGTTACTTGAGACCTTTTCTGATTTATCCAGTTGTTAGTACCTGCCCCTTTGCTCCCTTCCACCCCCACCCCCACCCTCACCCCCACCCCCAAATGCTTTGTATTTACTTTCTACATCATATATTTTGTTTATCTGTTAACACGTTCCCTACCACCACCAGTAGAATGAGGAGTGAGGATTCAACTTCACAGAACAAAATATTCTTCCCAGGTTAAACTTCTTGCCTCTAATCTCACCATCATGGGGTCTAACTCAAGCCTTGACTGACACCATCTCCCTCAGCATCCTCTCCCCTCTGATTGGAGAACTGGAGGGTGGAGCGCCAAACTCCTCCTAATGCCTTCCTTTATAGAGTGAAGAAACTGGACTTTTCCACTCATTCTGTTTGCCATCTGGTGGTCTGCCTATTTTCAACTCCACCAGTGACAGGCCTCAAGCCTGTAGTGAGATAGGGAGGTGTCTACCCCCCGCATGTGAAGACTTCCCCTGAGGAGCAGTCAGATGAGAACAATTTGTCCCAATGGCTATGAAGGCATATGAAGAAGCCAGCGTGGTAGAGCACTTAGCACTTGGTCAGACACCGAAGGCCATCTACAGCCTTCTAGGCCATTGATAGTGGTCTTGACTTTCACCTTGTCACTGATGACTCAGGAAGAGAGAATGAGGCTGATAATTTTGTGCAACTCTGTCTCATTTAAATATAATTCTCATACAAGTCAAGACATCAGCTGATATCATTGGTCCTCTTTAAAAAAGAAAGACAAAGACAACAATCCTCAATGCCAGGCACAAAGTAGGCATTTAAAAATGTTGATTGGATTGGATTGGATTATTTCCCTTTTGCTTTTGTATCTATATTATTTTTCTTGCACAAACTAAGCATTTCATAAATGCATGTTGAAAGCTGAATGACATTTGAAGTAGTTTGCAAGTCCGGCCTGCAGGCAGATGGGTCAACCTTAAGAGTGTAGACTACAGTTTAAACTAAGCCTTTTCTCCTCTTACCATCTTCTCCTCTGGGGCCTCTTCCTCTCCCCTTCCTTCTCCTGTCTCTACCCTTTCCCCCCAAAGTGGGATGAGGGGAAGGAATCCTTCATTACCAGAACCTCATCATTCTAAATTTTTGTTAAACTTTGAAGGTCTGTCTGGTCATAGCTGAATTCCCTCATACTCTACCTATCCCAGACTCTAGCTTGCCCTTGTCTGGAGGTAAAGATGATTTAGATTACCTTGGGATTCAATATCAGGCTTCACACAAATCAGAGATTACTGAGTGAATGGCTTCAATGGACTGCTGGGCAACACATTGTTTTGTTTTGTCATAGCACCCTTGTGAAAGGTCTTTCTTAGGGCAACATTGATTAGTCAACTAAGTGAAATCCCTGACTAATCAACTGGGTGTGTGGGGATGGGTGGGGAGGTTGGTGTAGGGGGGTGATGCCCCGGTAGAATTTCTTCACTGGTCAAACTCAATGTTTGGATGTTTTAAGCACTGAACCAATTGGACAAAAGCAAGTGTGTATTACTGACCCAGTTAACTTAGACACAATGTAAAAAGTTTAGAGAAGACACTCTCCCTGAACTCAGGGAACTTAACAGTGTGGCAAGGGATCTTTAGGGATTTTACCTACATAGTCAAAGAATACATATTCATTTAAAATGCCTCTTGCCTCTAATTCTAGTCTCTCTTAGCTTCTTCCCTTAAAAGCAGAATCAGTTTTGAAGAATCTTGTAGCTGAAATTGATACATCAATCAATCAATCAGTTAACCAAGTATTTATTAATATGTGCCAAGCACTGTGCTGGTTGTTAGGAATAAAAAAAGACAAAAACAAAATAGTCCCTGCCCTCAAGAACTTACAGTCTATCAGGGGAGATACACATACATACATACATACATACATACATACATACATACATATATATATATATAAAATAAACACAAGGTCTTTTTTTTGAAGGAACTTAGAGGTCGTCCTACTAGAATTCACCATTCCAGTATCTTTGCCAAGAAAACTCCAAGTGGGGTCAAGAAGAATTGAACACAACTGAAATGAGCGAATAACAACAACACGTAGCAACTACTTCCCAGGGTTGTAGTGAGCATGGAATGAGATAGGATTTGTAAAATGCTCGGCACGCAGTAGGAACCATGTAAATGGCAGCTGTTATTGTTATGATGATGGCGATGTTGTTGTTGAAGATGATGAAGGAGAAGAGGACCGCCATTGTCAAACGCTACAAAGAGGTTAAGAAGGATGAAGATTGAAAAAAGGTCATTAAATATAGCAATTAAAGGGCCATTATTAACCTTGGATGGAACCATTCCTGTTGAAAGGTGAGGATGGGAGCCAGATTGCAGAGGATCTAGAAGCAAGTGAGGAGAGAAACTGACTCTCCTATTGTCCTGCCCAAGATGAGGATCACTATCTGGGGGGATCCATTCTAACTGTTAGACCATTGTAACGGTAGGACAAAAGATGGGAAGTCCTATTCAATATAATGGGGAGCAAGCTTACGGAATTCTTTATCCTAAGAGATAAACTGAAAGCATAACTTCAAAGAAAGTTTAGTAAATTAATTAGATTTAATTGAACAGAAACTTATCAAGCACTTCTGGAGATATGGATCCTGCCGTCCAGGAGCCTACCATCTTGTAGGGATGCAGAAGAGGCATGTACAAGTAGAAACAATACAAATAAGATTGTTAGGTGGGGAAAAAACCCCAAGTGCTTTTAGGGCCGGTGATGCATAATAATATAATCATAGTGGGTTATTAAGGAAATCTAGCATGTGAAGGAGGCTTTGGAGAACAACCATGCTAACTCCTTTATGAAGTTTTCATTGATCACTCCCAATTGTAAACAGCCTCCCCTTCCTCAGATTTTCCTGGAGCATCCTATGTGGATTTCCTTTGGGTTTCCCTATTCTTGCCTTAGTATTAGACTTGTTTCTGAATATGTCATATCCATCTAGCTAACTACATGCTCTTTGAGGGCAGAAGCTGTGTTATTTTCCATTTTTGTATCCCACAGCCCATTACAGTGCCTTGTATATACTAGGTCTTTTTTTCATTCACTCATTCACTCACTCATTCATTCATTTATCCATCTAGTTATTCATTCATTCAGTTAACAAATTTCTAACTGTCCCTCTGTCAGAGACAGAAGTCTAGACTAAGTAGTAAACCTAACCCAAAGTGTTAATTCTTATCTTCCCTGTATCTTCATAAGGGCAACTCTCTTTAATTATTTTGGTTATTTGCTGGATCTTTTGCAGCTATTTGATGGGTAGGCAGTCCCCTTTCTTAGAGGGGAAAACCCCAGGTTCCCTTAAACCCATTTCTTTTCCCTGCTTTGCTCTTGGAGTAATCTGAAAGCTGCCCTGGCTACCTTGGGCATGGGGCCTCCTGCATCTTCCAGAGAATATGGTTGAGCGAGAGCTGTGTACAGGGAAGTCTGTGCAATCTGTGTCCATTACCACACATCAGGGGAGTCATAAACACTGTCAGGCAGATATGACTCAGTCATGTCTTGCAGTTACTCTAATAGATTGTGAAGTTTTATAAATATTATATCGAGCTGCAAACATTACAGGGGCTTGCTACTTGTGGTGGCTCAGTTCTATACCTCTCTTCTACTCCTCCCAGTGGAGCCATGTTTGGAAAGGCAGTCTGGGAGGCATGACCTAGCTGCTCAACAGAGCTACAGAAGCCAGGAACAAGTAAGTTATGTCCTTTTTTTTTTGTCTTTATTAATTTGTTTGTTACTTTTAGTTTACAAGATTCAGTTCCACAATCCCTTGAATTTCAAATTTTCTCTCCCTCCCTCTCCTTTCCCCCCTCCCACCATGGCAGCGTGCAATCAAGTATAGTTATGTCCTTTCCCTGGTCCTCAGTTCTCCATCTGCAAGAAGGAGAAGCCGAAGTCTCGTTCTCATACTGAAACATTCCTCCCATGGTACTGGTTCCCATCTCCTATTGGTGAC
>CM053581.1:226596011-226615657 GCA_028627135.1 Pseudochirops cupreus
TTTAGTTGTGCGTTGTTGAGGATAGTCCAGTTTATCAAGGTTGGTCATCACACGTACGATGTGTCCGTGATTGTGCACAAGCTTTTCCTAGTTCTGCTCTTCTCGCTTAGCATCAATTTGTATAAGCCTCTCCAGGTAATTATGAAGTCCATCTCCTTCCCATTTCTTATAGCACAATAGTATTCCATTACATTCATATACGTGTAGTGTTTTCTTGACTCTACTTACATCAGCTTATGTTTTTCCACACTTCTTTGCATTCATCATATTTATTGCTTTTGACAGCATAGTAGTATTCCGTCACATTTATGAACCATGATTTGTTTAGCCATTGCTCATTACAATGGACATCTTCTCCCCAGTTCTTTGCTACTACAAAAAGTGCTGCTATAAATATTTTTATATATGGGCAGCTTTTATTTTTAATGGGCACCTTTTATTTTTATCAGTGACTTCCTTGGGATGTATGACTAGTAGTGAAATCTGTGGGTCAAAGGGTATGGCGATTTTAGCCACTTTATTTGCATAGTTCCAGATTGCTTTCTAGAATATTTGTACTAACACATAGCTCCACCAACAATGCATTAGTGTGCTTGTTTTTCCCCAAGTCCCCTCAACATTAACTTTTCCTAACTTTTGTCATCTGCTGATTTGCTGGATGTGAGGTGCCAAATCTAATGGTTTTTCCTGAATCCTCTTTCTTGACCTCTCTGGAGCTTTTGACACTGGCAATCACCTCCTTAATGTTCTCATTTCTCTAGGTTTTTATGACCCTGCTGTCTCCTGGTTCTCCCCCTACTTGTCGGATTTCTCTTTCTCTGTCTCCTTTGCTGTATCTTTATCCAAATCTTGCCTCCTAATTGTGGGTTTCACCCAAGGCTCTATCTTATACTCTCTTCTTTTGTTTCTCTAGGCTATTTCTCTTGGTGATCCCCTCAGTCAAACTAAGACTTGTTAAAGACCTTAGTTTAAAAAGACCAAGGTCTCTCACTGCATCCAGGGCCATCTCCAGTTGTCTTTATCTAGATCTTGCCACTGGACCCAGATGGCTCAGGAGGAGAAAGTAAGGTTGTGACTTTACACAGCCTTCCCTCACTTAAATCCAATTCACTTGCAAGTCATGGCATCACCTCCCTGGTGTTATAGTCCTTTTCACAAACAACAATAGCTTTGGTGATCTTATTAGCTCCCATGGACTCAATTATCATCCCTCTTCTGATGACTCAAATCTATTTGTCCAGCTCTAAGCTCTCCTTTGACCTCTAGTCTCAAATCTCTACCCTCCTATTAGACATCTCAATCTGGAAATCTCATAGACCTCTTAAACTCAACATGTTCAAAACAGAACTCATTATCTTTCTACCCAAACTGTCCCAACTTAACTAACTTCCTTGTTATTGTCAAGGATTTCACCATCCTCCTAGTCACCCAGGCTTGCAACTTTGGTTTGCGCTCTCTCTTGCAATTCTCAGGCACTCTCTCTAACTCCCCACATCCAATTGGTTGCAGAAATCTGTCATTTCACTTGTATGATATCTTTCAGATATGCTCCTTTCTTTCCTCTGACAGTGTCACCACCATTTTAAGACTGCACTATTGTAGTAGCCTACTGGTCAGTCTCCCTGCCTCAACTCTCTTCCCACTGCAGTCCATCCTTCACTTAGGTAAGCTTCCTAAAGTATAGGTCTGATCATATCGCTGCCCTCAATCTCATTCAATAAACTCCAGTGTTTCCTTATTATCTCCAGGATCAAATATAAGATTGTTTGTCTGGCTTTTAAAGTCCTTGGTAACTTGGCCCCTGCCTACATTTCCAGTGTTCTTATACTTTATTCCTCCCCCTTCCCCCAAGGTACTCATTGATCCAGTGACCCTGCTCTTGTCCTCCACGCTGATTGTTGAATACAAAACTGTCTCCTGACTCCTATCATTTTCACAGTTGCCCCCCATGCTTAGAATGCTCTCCCTCCTCCTCGCTGCCTCCTGGCTTCTGTGGCTTTCTTCAAGTCTCAGCTAAAGTCTCACCTTCTGCAAGAAACCAAGAATGTGCCTCCCCTCTGAGATTATTTCCAATTTATCCTGTACATATCATGTATGAACATAATTGTTTGTATACCATCTACCCCATTAGTTGGTGAGCTCCTTGAGAGCAGGGACTGGTGTTTTGTTTTCTTTCTTTGTACCCCCAGGATTTAACACAGTGCCTGGCCCATAAGAGGCACTTAAATAATTTTTGACTTGGCTTGACTTGTTTTGCTTTCATTTTTCTTATTATTAATGGTTTGGGGATATTGTTTCACATGGCTGGTTGCAGTTTGCAATTCTTTTTTTGAGATAAATACTTATTTCTTGAATGAATGAAAGCACTTTGGGTCTATGGTTGGCTTGAAGAAAGAATCTGGGACAAATGCTCACCTATTCCCTGGGAGCTTTCCTGACCCCTACCCCCGCCCCCTCCAACAACAATAACAACAGCAGCAGCAGCAGCAACAGCAACAGGGTTTATGGCAAATTATTTTTATTTTTTCATCAAAGACTTATTTGGTATCTTTTGATTTTGCTTCCCAGTTGTTTCTGGACATGCACCACCCTCCCCTTCCCCTTCCTCTCCACACTGCCTGACCTGCCCAGTAACAAAGAAAAACGGTTCAGTAAAAGCAACGTATGGCAGCATCATATGCACCATTCCTGGTGCCTTGGACCTATGGGTCAGGAGTTCTTAAGGCAACATATTCACAGGACCAGACAGAAGTCTGCCTTCCACAACAGCTGCAGCTCCCCTCTGGGATGATGTATTCCCTCCTTCACAGCCAGCCAGGTTAGGACTGAGGCAGGAAGCTGAGGAAGGGCAGATTTTCAGTGTGAAGAAAGAAATTTATTCAAGAAGCTTCTAGTTCTACGAATCTTCATTCTGAAAATGTATCTTTGGCACTGGGAGATCTGGAGGCCAGTACAATGCTCTGGCACCAATGGACCCAGTGCTATTTAAGCAGTTAAGAGTTTTGTCTTCTGATCAACTTTGATAGACTGGACCCTTCTCAGCAATGCAGGGTTATAAGACAACTCCAAAAGACTCATAATGGAGAGAGAGATGTCTACATTCGGAGAAAGAACTACAAAGAACAGAGTTTGAATGCAGATTGAAGCAAACTACCTGCTCTCTTTTTCTTGTTTGGTTTTGTTTCCTCTTTCCCATTGTTCATTCCATCCATTACAGTCCTTCTTTACAACCTGACTAATGTCTAATGTGAAAGTATCTGCAGATCCTATACTTGACTGCATGCCGCCATGGGGGGAGGGAGGGGAGAAAATTGGAAACTCAAGGGATTATGGAACTGAATCTTGTAAACTAAAAGTAAACAAACAAATTACTAAAGACAAAAAATTTAAAAAATAAATGCTATTAGATGTGGAAAAAGAGTTCTGTCTTCTGTCTTCTCCGGCTGGCTGTTATTTGGCTGTTCCTCCAAGTCTCAGCTCACATCCCATGTTCTGGAAGATATTTTCTTGGTTCTTCTCATTGCTAGTGCCTTCCTTCTGAGATTACCTCCAACAAATGCACACACATATGCATGTATATGTATATATGTATTTCCTATATATCTGCATATATCTCGTGTGTACGTAGTTGTTTCCATATTGTAGCCCCCTTTAGAATGTGAGCCCCTTGAGGACTGGGAGCATTTTTGCCTTTCTTTGTATCCCCAGAACATACTGCAGCCCCTGTCACCCCTGTAGGTGATTAATAAATGTTTGTTGACTAGTCGTTCTGTCGACCTGGTGTGACGAGCATACAGGAAAATGGAGGTTTGTAGAAAGAAAGAAACTAAGGTCTTTTTAGACTAGGGGTTAAATCTGAATGTCCAAAATTTTCAAACCCAGTGCTCTCTGCCAAGCCAGTCTTTCTTTTTTCTTAAAATAAGTAATTTAATATGAACTTGACTTTAAACAATAACAAAACCAACTAAGCTTGCATGTACAACTATAGCCAGAGGCTGGCCTTTTCCCTCTTAGTCATCAGCATCTGCCCTGAAAGCAGCCCCCCAGAAGCCTGTGGTTCAGCCCCCTCTTCCTTTCCTTTTGGAGAACTTCAAGGAGCAGAGAGGGGGTTTCACTTGGTTCAAATGCCTCAGAGGAAGATGGAAGAGAGCAAGGAAGCAAGACTCTCTGTCTTTTTGAGCCCCAAAGACTCAGTGGGAGGTGCTGACCTAAATGGGGTCAAGATGCTGGAGGGGGAGACAAATGGGGTACATGAGCTGGTCCTTAAGAAGTATTTCTACAGCTACCTAAAGAAACCTTTTATGTAGAGTTTGGAATTGTGGGACTAAGGGGTATGTGTCTGTGTCTGTGTGCATATACACACATGTGTATGTGTATCTGTATATGTATATGTATACACACACGTGTGTGTGTGTGTGTGTGTGTGTGTGTATGTGTATGTGTATAGGCAGATAGGTGGTATAGTGGATAGAATCAGAAAGAATCATCTTCCTGAGTTCAAGTCTGGCCTCAAACACTGACTAGCTGGGTGACCCTGGGCAAGTCACTTAACCCTGTTTGCCTTAGTTACCTCATCTGTAAAATGATCTGAAGAAGGAAATGGCAAACCACTCTAGTATCTTTGCTAAAAAAACCCTAAAATGGGTCATGAAGAGTTGAACACAACTGAAAAACAACCTGAACAACATGTGTGTGTATATATATATATACATATATACATATATATGTGTGTGTGTGTGTGTGTGTGTGTATGTGTGTGTGTGTATATATATATATATATATATATATATATATATATATATATATATGAGTGTGTGTGTGTTTTAAATAGGGATCTTTTCTTAACCATCACTAATTGACCTCTCTATTTTTTTTTAAAGAAATAGTCTATGTAAACCATTCTCATAGAATCATAGAACTTGTTAGGACATAGGTCTTTCCAGGTCAGTTAATCTCACCTCATTTTTGGAGGAGGAAATTGAGCGTCAGAGAGGGACACTTGTTCAAGGTCGTAGAGTGAGTTAGCACCAAAGCCAAGACTGAAATCTGGGCTCTGGGTACCCATTTCACCTCTCTTCCCACTGGGGCCACGGGCCACGCTCTTTCCTTCCTTCTCTTTATGCCGCAGGGAAAGAAGATTCAGGATGTTAAGTTAATAAATATGCCTTTAAAAAAAACCCAAAAACTTGAGTTTGAGAGGGTCATTTATAACATGCCTATCTGCCCAACCTCCAACTGCTTTCAAAGCTTCTGCAAATTGACCCTTTCTGGGAGGGGGTCCCTGTGGGAATCACCCCTCATGTTCTTCGCCTTGGAACACTAGACCATGTAGCTTTGAACTGTGGCTATGGGAGGATTTTAGATTGGGAAATATTTGAAATGTGGTATGATATTTAGGGCCACAGCAGGAAGAAAGGAACTTCTGGTCTGTCTTTTACCTTCAAGAAGTCTTGCCCTATGAAATGAGAGGCTTGAATTAAACAATTTGTGCCTAGAATGCACTTTCTCCTCACCTCTACTTGTTAGAATTCCTCTTCCTTCAAGACTTAGCTCGAGCATTATTTTCTACATGAAGCCTTTTTTTCCCTGAACTCCCTAAGAGCTGATGTCCATCCTTTCTAACTACCTTGTATTTATTCTGTATGGATATATTGGTTCCCTGGATAACTAGAAGCTCCTTGGTTGAGTTGTTTTTCAGTCTTGGTCAACTCTTCATGACACCATTTGGGATTTTCTTGGCAAAGACAGAATGTTTTGAAGTTTTCTTTTCTAGCTTATTTTACAGATGAGAAAAAGGAAACAAATGGGGTAAGTGACTTGCCCAAGGTCATACAGCTAGTAATTGTTTGAGGCCAGATTTGAACTCAGAAAGGTGAGTCTTCCTGACTCTAGGCCTAGTGTTCTGTTCACTGTTCCACCTGGTTGCTTTCTATCTGGCATGTAGTAGATGCTTAATACATTCTTGTTGATTAATTAATTGATACTAAGGTCTCTTCTAGTGCTGATATTCTATATTCTAACATTTTGTATGCTAAGGTCCCTTCCAGGCCTGACAGCTACTGTCCTAAGATCCCTCCAGGGTTAACATTCTACATTCTAAGGTTCCTTCTAACTGTGATATCCTTAGATCTCTAACTGTGATATCCAAAGTTTCAAGGCCTCTTGCAGCTCAAACAACTTATTCTAACAGTCAGTCTACAATTCTTCCCATTTGAATTCTTTCTCATGCAAAAATTAGGACAATTGATGTGGTCTTGATGTCTGGGAATCTAGAGAGTCTATTGGGGAGAAGCATCAAACCAGTTTCACTAAGTCTTATGATCTGAAGGGTAATATCCCTGTACCCCTTCATATACCTGGGTATACAGAGCTTCATTCCTAGAAGCTGATGGGGCGAAAAAGGACCTACTGTTCTAGTAAAGCATTGAGGGGATGCTAGAGAAGAAAGTGAACAATGTTTACACACTCACTGTGTGCAGATACCTTGTACCAGATGCTGTGGGAAGAGGTATAGAAAAACTCTTTGAACCATTATGTTAAATATCAACCCTGATAATATTTAAAGTTGCATGGTAGTATAGGTCTGGTGATAATAACTTTGGGTTGGGAAGCAGGAGAATTGGTAGATGGTATAGCTGATGGTGGTCCAAAGATCTGAGTTTGAATCTGGACAGTTTTGCTGCTGTCTGTGTTATGGGTCCTGCTGGACAGGTCCTTTCACCTCTCTGGCTTTCATTTACTTCTCTGTCAAATGAAAGGACTGGATGAACGCCTCTAAAGTCCCTTGGGCTCTAAATCCTTTGATCCCTTGAATTCTGGCCTTGCTATTTGTTGTGTCACCTTGGGCAAATTCAATTTCCTCATCTATAAAATGGGAACAATAATACTTGGTCTCCATACCTCATAAAGTTGGGGTTAGTTAAGCCCTTTGTGAACCTTAAGATATGACAGAGATACGAGTTGTTGTTGTTACTATTATTGCTACATTCAATGCTTCCACTAACTAGTTGTGCATCCTTGGACTAGTCAACCTCTCTGACTTTCCATTTCTTTGTTTCAATTTATTTATGTTAGCGTCTTGTGCAGGATAATTGTGAAGTTTAAATGATACGCCTGATGCTAAAATGCTTTCAAAAGTACCAAGTGCTATGCCAGTGTGGGGGTTCATTACACTCATGAGCCCAGGTCTCTTCAAAACTTGAGCAACAAAATTCTAAGATGTCTAGACTAATCAATTCATCAACCACTCAGGACCAGAAACTCTGCTAAGGGATTGGCAGATACAAAAGAAGCAAAGAGGCATCTAAACCTGAGGAATTTACAGTTTTCTTGTAGAGATAAGACTAATTTAAGCCATGGAAAAGTAGTAAACAAGTAAGAAAGATAACCTAAGTATCCAGTGAGGGGTACCGAGGGATGCGCTGGGGCCAGCTCAAACCAGCTTGAGAAAAGCTAATGGTTAAATTTTTAGTATGAGTATTTACACATCTGAAATCAGCAAACTACAAATCAAGGTTTGATTTATTGTTTTGTCTAGACCTTAAGAAGTCAATGGAGAAAATGTTAATACTGTAGATGAAACTTAAAAGTGTATGGTGAGTGCATTTTCCCCCGATGGGCTGGTTGTTAAATATTTAGCAGCACACCACTGGATAGAGACACTAAGTGCTATAGGGATTCCAAAGAGGGCTAACTTTGTGAAAAAAATCATAGAAGGGACCTTAGAGATGACCTAGCCTGGGATCTATTTTGATAACCGTATTTCAATATAATTAGTTACCTTTTCAATATTTATGCATTTAAAATATTATTTTGAGAAGGTGTTGATAGGCTGCACCAGACTTCTAAAATGGTGTTATCTAGTCTAACTCTGTCATTTCACAGATGAAGAAACTGAGGTGGAATGACTTGCTTGGGGTCATACAAAGAGTGAAGATTCAAAACCAGATTCCTGACTCTATATCTAGCAATCTTTCTATTATACCTCTAAAGAGGGGGAAGAAGGAGAAAAAGAGGAAGGAGAGGAAGAGGAGGAAGAAGAAGAGAAGGAGGAGGAAGAGGAGGAAGAGGAGAAGAAGAAGAAGGAGGAGGAGGAGGAGGAGGAGGAGAAGGAGAAGAGAAGGAGGTGGAGGAGGAAGAGGAGGAGGGAGGAGCAGAGGGAGGAAGAGGAAGAGGAGAAATAATTCCTTGATCTTATTCAGACAAGGGAAGAGGGAGGACATTCAGACAAGGAAAGGGAAACAATATGAGTATAGCACATTGCCTGAATGGTGAGGATCTTCGTGTGGCTAGAATAAAGGGAGAGCAACAGAAGATAAGGTTGGTTGCTTTGGATTGGGGCCACATTGTAGATGGCCTTGAATGCCCTTTGAAGAAGTTAAGGGTTTTTTAAATAAATTTTTTTTTAGTATAACTCTAGTTACCATCAACAAAGAGAAACGTTCAAATAAACAACCAAGAATTTGGAAATGAAATGATACATAGAAGCATAAACTTTTTACAATGTGTCATCTTTAAAAGCGCACGTTCTAACTACTTTCACAAAACAACAGCAATAAAGTCTTATATGCTCTGGTGTCCTCTTCTCATCCTTTTCTTCTGAATTTCTTCTGATTGTTTCTGCTGAATTTCTTCAGATTTTGATGTTGTTATTTTTAAAAAATATGGTTGTAGCCAGGATGCGTTTTGTTCCAATTCTGCTCTCATCGCTCTGCATCAGTTCAAACATGTTTTTCCTTATTCCTGTGTGTTTGCATTTGTCATTTCTGATGGCACAGTACTATTCCGTTATGCTGCTGTGCCAAAGTTTATTCAGCTATTCCTTAATCATTGGCCATATTGGTCGCCAAGGAAAATTTTAAAGAAAAGCAACTTCTGATTTGTTTGTAGCAAACACCCAAGGGTGGAAGAGATGGTTCCTGTCTTGAGGAGTTTATAGTCAGTCATAATCACAGGGTGCTAGATGGGGAGCTGGGAGGGACCTTAAAAGTTGTTCCTTTCATTTTACAGGTGAGGAAACTGAGGCCCACAGGGGACAGTAACTTGCCCAAGAATGCACAGGTGGTAAGTAGCAAAGCCAGGATTTGAATTTGGGTCCCCTGTGTTCAAATCCAGCATTCTTTCCACTGTACCACTCTGTCTCTCTTAATTTAGTTGGGGGAAATAAAACACTAGCAACCTACTACACCGCAGTCAATGTAAAAACAAGTGCATGCTGGGGATTATGGAGCCCTTGTTCATTGTCGTTCAGTCATTTTTCAGTCATGTCTGACTCTTTGTGACCCCACTTGGGGTTTTCTTGGCAAAGATACTGGAAAGGTTTGCTATTTCCTTCTCCAGCTCATTTCACAGATGAGGAAACTGAGGCAAACAGTTAAATCACTTGCCCAGAGTTACCCAGCTAGTGTCTGAGGCTAGATTTGAATTCGAGTCTTCCTGATTCCTAAGCCAGAGCTCTATTCACTATGTTACCCAATTGCCTTCTGGTCAGCTGTTAAACCGTGACCTTTTACTTCTGTCTGTTCATCCATTTGTCTCTTTTCATAGACTCTCTCTTCAATGAACATCAGCCTTGTGCCCAAAAGTTTAGTACTTTAGATGAGTGTTTATGCTTAGATTCCACATTCATCTGTAAGTGGGCATCTGGTAAGGCCACAGAGCCTTGGGAAACCACAGTGGTCTCAGGAAAAGGCTTGTTCTGTTGCAGAAAGAATTGCCTCTTAAAGGAGCACAAAAAAGGTGTGAGATTGTCCTTTGTTGGCCTAAGGTTTTGAGGACTATTCTTTGCCTTTTAGTTTTCCTGGAGCCCCATCACTAAGGACTCAACTCTAACTCAGTTGTTGTTCCATTTTTCTTTTCCTCCTTTATCTTTCTCTCTGTTTCTCTCCTTTCTTTCTCTTCTCCTTCTCTCCCCTCCCTCCTTTTCTCTCTCTCTCTCGTTCTCTCCTTGTGTCTTTCTCTCCTTCCTCTATCTCTTTCCTTATCTTCTCCTCTCCTCTTTCCTCCCTTCCTTCTTTTTTTTTTAGTTTAATTCTCTTTGTCTCTCTCAGTATCTGTCTCTTCCTGTCTATATCTCTTGGTCTCCCTCCTTCTGAATCTCTCTTCCCTCCCCCTCTTTCTTTTCCTGCCAGGAATCCTGTCTCATGTGAATCAATACTCCGTGGCTCTGCTATTTCCCCCATTTTCAGCACTTACTTGGGAAAATAAGAGAGACTTGGGGAGGGGGGAAGAGAGAGAGAGAGGGAGGGAGAGAAGAAAAGAGAAGAGAAGAGGGGAGGGGAGGGGAGGGGAGGAGAGATAGACAGACAATCAAACACACCCACAGCCACCCACACACACAAGAGAGATGAGGGAGAAACGGAACCAGAGAAAGAGAAGAGAATGAGGGAAACAGTGACAGAAGATTGAGATGAGAGAGAAACTGAGACAGAAGAAAATCAGAGGGGAGAGAGAGAGAGAGAGAGAGAGGAAGGAAAAAAAATATCAAAGCTCCACATATTGGATCCAGATGTGCTCCCTTGCACACAGCCCTTTCCAGCAATTTAATTAAATTCCCCCAGACAGCCAGGAGGGTTTCTTAATGATCAAATTTCCCTGGCTCCCCTCCTAAAATGCCCCTTCTCTCTTGCTCACTCTGTCTCCCTGATGGATAGCCAAAGGTATTCTTCCTGCAATCAGCTCCATCAAACAGAGCAATACTTTTCTGTTCTCCTAGCAGAGCAGAGAGAACTCTGTGGTCCTTCTGTCCATTTCCCATCTCCCTGCCCCTACCCCGAGGCTCTTAGCAAAACACCCCTTCTGCTGCAACCACTGAGACTTTGCACTTTACCCTCCCTTCTCCTCCCCATCTCCCCTGGCATAGATTGATTAAAAGACTGGGACAGTATTCAGGGGACACCTTATTCTGGTTCTCTTACCCCCCCCCCCCCCATACATATATTTTGCCACAGGGAACCATCTGCCCTCTCATGGGAGGCAGGCATGAAATGGGAGAAAGGCCAAGCCCTGTGGACCCATCTGGGCTCCTGAGCAGCAATCAATGGAATGGAACATGGGTAGCTATGCCTCCCTAGTCAAGAGTCTCTGGTTTTGTTTCCACTTGGGGCCTGGGTGGCTGCTTTGGGATTTGTTGTTGCTTTGTTTAATTAATTGGAGTTAAGACTTAAGTACCCATAAAGCCTATGCTAGGCCCCTGGGGTAGGGGAGGGTGGAGCAGTCTGCACAGCCTGACAATGTCCCTTGTTCTTAGATTTCTCTTAGAACTTGGGCCTCATATTTGCACTTAGGTTCTAAATTGTGGCTTAGGGACTTGCGTATATGTCTTATTAAACTGTAAGCTCCCAGAGGACAAGGCCTGTAGAATTGAAGCTCATTGCCAGGAAGGATGGTTTCCTTCTTTGTACTCGTATCCCTATTGTCTAGCACAACCTGCAGTGCTGTTCCAGGTATTCAGAGAAGAGAAAGAGTGAGGGTTAATGAATTCAAATGAATTCAAATGAATTCAATAAGTGTTTGTTAAACATTAATTATGTTCCAGACCCTGCACTGGTTTCGGGGCGTACAAAGACAAAAATGAAACAGTGCCTACCCTCAAGGAGTTTCCATTCTACTGCTAGAAGTCGGGAAAGCTTTATGGAAGAGGTGGGATCTGGGCTGGGCTTTGAAGGATGATATAAAATTTAGAGAAGATCAGGGAGGACATTTCTAGGGGGAAGGGAATGAGCTGAATTGAATTCAAGTCGCCCAAACAAACATTTATTAAGGGCTTGCTATGTGTCAGGTCCTCTGCTAGGTGCTGATAAGGCACTAGGTTACTGTCAAATCTGTCTTCCTTAAGGCCTCATCCAGTTTCCACAGGATCACAGAGTCAAGTTAGACATCCGTATAATAACAACAGCAACAACAAGAACTCACATTTATGTGGCGCTTTGGATTTACAAAGCACTAACTTGCCCTATGAGGTAGATAGTGGTTGCGTGATTGTCCCCATTAACAAAGTTAGAAACTGAGGCTTAAAGAAGAGAAATAAGGTCTTTCAGCAAGGAAGGCAGAAGAGAAATTTGAATCCAGATCCCCGATTTAAAGGCCATTGGTCTTTCAGATACCCCACTACACTCCATTCTTGTCTGGAGCTGGAAGGGATGCACGTATCAATGTCTTTAAATTATGACAGACAAGAAAACTGAGGCCCAGAAAGAGGAAATAAGTTGCTCCAGGTCTCATAAAGAGATAGTAGCAAAATTCAGATTAGGATTCAAGTCTCTTGCTTTCAGGAGCATCTTTCCTGGCCAGTATTTAGAGGGGAGGGACGCGAGGTAAGATCTGTAGGAAGCGTTTAGGGTTGTTGGGTCATTCTGGGTCTCATGTACCACGTGAGTCTTCTAATGCAGAATGGGCTGGAGAGTCAGTGCCAACCCCTGGGGCATCCTCACTTGATGTTTTCACTTTGATTGGGGCAGGGGGGAGGAGGGGTATAGCTCAGACAGCAGGAATGTCTTCCAAACCCTGTCCTCCCTCCCTCTTTTCCAAGAGGGTCAGGGAGACTGAGAGCAGTGACTAAGCCCCTGGGAGACAGGACTCACCACACCCCTGGCAGAGGGATTGAGTTTCAGGCCCAGTCTCTATCATAGGGGTAGTGGGGGAGGGAGAAGGGGAGAAGCAGAAAACAAATCTTTTAGTTCTTCTCTCCTACTTTTTTGGGGGGAGATAAAGACAGAAACCCTTTCTGTTCTCCAGGAACTGTCTCTATATTAAGGGACTGAGTTCAAAAGAAACTCTGAAGGAGCCCAGGGCTGGGACGAGGGCTGTGTGGCTAGTCAAGAAACAGCAGTGATCTTCTCCCTACCTGGGAAATCCTGGTTCATGACTTCACATCATTACTAGTTTTTTGGTCTGTCTTGGACCATAAACATTTCAGAAAGGTCAGGGCTGGGATGGCACCTGTAGGTGGAGAGGAGCAGACAGTCAGAGGTGACCCCAGTGGCTCACCTTCTGCCTTTCTTCCAAGGCTCTAGAGGGACTTTTCTTATCTGAGGTCTGGTTTATGTCCCCTGGTCCAAGACTCAGAGACTGGAGCTGACCGAGCCTGAGAGTGCTATCACCAGAGGGAATGATGGACGACATCGGAAGAACACTTCCCCAAGAAAGAAGCCCACAGCAGGTCCCCAGTATAGGAACAGCTCAGCTGGGAGGACAACAAGGGCTTCTTTGTGCTCAGGGAGTAAGAAGTCAAAATGGGGGTGGGGACAAACCCCAAACTAACATCAGGTTCAGGCTTCCTGCTCCTTGGCCTGTTTTAGCTTTGATTCTTTGCTGACGAATCAGTTGTGGGAGATGGCTTCCTTATCTGCACTGAGCCAGATTGTAGTCATACGTAGGGTCTAAGGGAACGATGTGGAAGGAAACTTGGAGACCATTTAGTCTACCCCTCCCCCCAACATTGTACAGATAAGCAAACTCTGTGTGTGTGTGTGTGTGTGTGTGTGTGTGTGTGTGTGTGTGAGATTGAAGGGGAAATCCTGGCTCTGAACTCATGTCCTACTAACTCTAATCTACATCTCCTTCCACTCTACTACACTGCCTCCTCAGAGCCTGGGCATGGTTAACTTGATTTCTTTTTTTTTTCCCTTTAATCCAGGTTTATTTCAAGGAAATCATTGATAAGAGTGCAGTGCTAAAAACAAACACCCCCTCCCCAAGCATTTATAGTTTATCAATTAGGAAATAGCTAAACAAATTGTAGTACATGAATGAAACGGAACACTTCTGTTCTGTAAAAAACAAAAAAAAGGACAAAAATGATGAATATAGAGAATCATAGAAAGATTTACAACATCTGATACAGACTGAGGTAAGCAAAGCCAGAAAAAAATGCACAATGGTGATAATGTAAATGAAAAAAAATCACAAAACAATCAAAAGTGAATGTTCCAAAATTTGAAAGAACAAGCCTGGGGATGCCTTGACTTTTCCCAGAAGTTCTGATGTATGAGATGTTTCTGAGCCCTCCTCTCTGTCCCCTTCCCCACAGCCCACCCCCTTTTCTTTCTAGGGGGGGCCATCTCTCCACCTTCATGGTAAAGCAGTCTGCCCCCCCCACGCCTCAGATTCCACACTGAGTTCTCTTTAAATACTGCTGCATTCAACAAACCTCTCCTAAGAACCTACTACATGCAGGGCATTCAGAGAAGTCCTGAGGTGACTAAGACACAATTCCTGCCCCCCAAGGAGTACTCTACTGAGAGAAGAGCTGGATAGGATATGTATGAGACTGGTGTTGTTGTTTGTCCTTTGTTTTTTGTTGATTGTTTTTTTTTGGAGTGTGGAAGGCAGGGCAATTGGGGTTAAGTGACTTGCCCAAGGTCACACTGCCAGTAAGTGTTAAGTGTCTGAGGTCACATTTGAACTCAGGTCCTCCTGACTTCGGGGCTGGTGCTCTATTCACTGTGCCACTTAGCCGCCCCTGTCCTTTGTTTTTTGAAGAAGACCAATGACATCATGGACTTGTAAGGGAACTGGATTTAAATGAGGCACAGTTACACAAAGTCATCAGCCTCACTTTCTCTTCCAGAGTCAATGAAGTCCAGTGGTAAGACAAAAGTCAAGATGACTGGCCATGGCCAGGGATGCAGTGGATGACCTCAGTGTCTTTGATGTCTGACCAAGCCCTAAGCTCTCCACAACACCTTCTTCGGCCATTTTCATGACCGTTGGAACAAATTGTTCTCATCTGTCTGTTTCTATAGGATAAATCTTCACATACTTGGGGTAGGCATCCCCCTGACTCACCAATGGGTTTGAGGCCCCTTGGTTATCCTCAACCTGGTTTAGTCCACTGAGATGGTTTTTCCCAGGGTGTGGTCACTGCACATGCTACAGCTTTTTGGAAACACAAGTGAGTGTTGGGTGACAAATGAACACCAAAGGTAGGCAAGCAGCCCTGAAGAGGGTTTGGCAAGCCCTTTTATCAGAGATACCTGTTCTCCCTGAACACCCCGTATGCCCCTGTGTGACAGAATACAGGACAGAATGTGTTGATTTATAAGAGAATTATGAACACCAGGGCCACTGGGCCCTTGGACCCCTTAAAGGAAATGGGAGGGAATCGTGAGGGAGGGAGACCTTCAGCTCTCACATCTCTCATGGAGCAGGGAAAGGAAGCTGGGATTCAAAGTCAGAGTGGACACCTGGGCTTGGACTCTGGCTTTGTCACTTATTACCTGGGAGGTAGTAAAGCAAGTCACACCCCCTCACTGGGATCAGTTTTCTTCTCTGTAAAATGAAGGAGGATGGGCTAGATGGCTCCTTCCAGCCTTAAATATTACCAAAGTAAAGTCAAGAAACACTTATTAAGCGCTCACCATGTGCCAGCCACGGGGCAGAGGGTGGAAATACAACTACAAGCAGAAAGGAAGATGGTCCCTGCCCTCAAGTAGCTGACGTGGATTTAATTTTCACCCAAGGATCACTGATCTGGAGTTGGAAGGGAGTCAGAGGCCATGTAGTCTGAGCCCCTTATTTTTGCAATTGAAGAAATGAAGAGCCAAGGAAATGAAATGATTGCCTGAAGTCCCCTAACCATCAGAGGGGGAATTCAAACCTTAGACTACCAACACTTTCTACCATATCATGATACCCCCTGTGTAGATACTGGCTTCTTCACTAGGGTTGGGAAGGAGAAAAGAAGGACTGGGCTTCTCTTAACCTTTCACCTTGTAGGTGAGGTAGATATATGTGGCCCACATGTAAAGAAGTCAAGGGTCAGTCCCATTGTCCACCAGGACATCTACCTAGGGTGTCTTAAGAAACTCCCCCATGCCCTTGTCCTTGTCCTTGCTCTCAGAGCCCATGTTACTCTCAACCATGCTGACTCTTGAGCTCATGTGGAAGGTCTCAGATCATACTTCACCCTCTCCTAGAGGTTTCCAGGAAGAAAGAGAGGCAATGATGATGACAGACAAAGGGTGGAATTTGGGGGGAGGGAAGCAAGAGGAGAAAAGACCAGCAAATCAGGGGAGAGATGGATGGAGGGGATGAGTGAAGGGAGAATGAAGAGGGTGGGAAGGCAGGAGCATGTCATGACTGAACTTCAGAAGAATGCCAATCCGCTTGGACTCTGTTTTTCTGTGCCCCTGGGACCTACCCATGTGTTGAAATCTGGATTCTTTCCATGAAAAAAAAATCTGTTTAGTTTATTGTTAATTTTTCCAAAGATGTGAATTTCTGGAAACTCCATGAGGTTTTTTAAGTGAATAAACTATTGCCCCTTCTCCCTGCCCCCACAGTTAAATTGCCTTAGCCTTATTAGAAGAAGCTCTGGCACTGACCACTAGTCTCTCTGGGAGGGAAGGCTGAAAGGACAGCCCTGGGAGAACAGAGGGGCTGGTGCTGCTGGCCTAGGGGTGTTGTAAACTCACAGTCTGGGGTAAACAGCCCAGCCCAGGATCAACCAGCCCTGCCAGGGAGCAGGATAGGCAAGAAAAGGGAAATGATAAATTACAGATAAGACAGATAGACACATGACCAACAGGGATTATCGGTCGTGACTAATAACCACAAACAATAATTCAAGCTTAGATTTACAGGGAGCAGCAGAGGTAACATGGGGAAGTGGTTAGAAGGCTGGTATTGAAATCAGGAATACCTGGGTTCAAATTGTACTTTGACACGTTACTTGGATGACCCCAAACAAGTCTTTTTATTTCTCTGGGTGCCATCTCTCTCTCTCTCTCTCTCCCCCCCCACCACCCCGCCACTGTTTGTCTCTCCTGTCTCTGTCTCTCTCTGTTTCCCTCTCTCCCTTTATCCCTCCCTCCCTCTCTCTCTCCCTCCTTCTCTCTCTCTCTCCCTCTCTCTGTCCCTTCCTCTCTCCCTCCCTCCTTCTCTCTCTCTCTCTCTCTTTCTCACTCTTACAATAAGTAATTGATCTGCAGCAGTAGAAGGAGTGTCCACACTGGGAGCTCCCTCCAAAGGTGAAATCACAGGTCTAGACAAAAAGAAAAGAACATAGAACAGAACGCTTTCCTCACAACAGCGTGGTTGTGGTGAGATTAATAGTATATTGTTGCCTCAATTTTGCATATGGGAGGAATCTAAAGCTGAGAATGAGGTTAAGTGAGTTACCCCAAATCACAGAGCTAGGACTGTGAGAAGCAGTGTGATAGGAGGGAAGGGAGAAGGCATTTATATAACACCTACCATGTGCCAGGCGCCGTACTGAGCATTTTACAATTGTTATCTCATTTGATCCTCATGGTAACCCTGGGAAGTAGGTGCTAGTATTATCTCCATTTTACAGATGAGGAAACTCAGGCAGACAGAAGTAAGGTGACTCATACAGGGTCACACAGCCGGTAAGGGCCTGAAGTTGCATTTGAAGTCATGCCATCTTTCCTTCCAGACCACTAGCTGTCTTGGTGGATTGAGAGGTTAGTGTGCTGGGTCAGAAGGACGTAGGGCTCAAAGCCCACCTCTGATAATTGCTAGCTTCAGGGCTGTGGGGAATCACCTAATCTCTCTGAGCCTCAGTATTCTTGTCTGTCAAATGGGGATGATAATAGCACCTATCTCCAGGGTTGCTGTGAGGATCAAATGAGAAAATGTGTGTAAAGCTCTTTGCCAGCCTTAAAGGAGTGACGTTTGACAGGACTTACTGGGCTTCTTTGTTACCATGGCTTCTGTCAAGAATCAGTTGGAAACCTGCCTTCTGCAGGATAGTGACTCTGCCTGTCACCATGGCCCTTCCCCATGAGCTCAAGGAGGGCAGCACAGTGGGCAGTAACATGGGCTCAGAGGAGCAAAGGACAAGGATGATGGAGTGAAGCGCTTCCGGGCCTGGTGGGCAATGGTGCTGAGTCCTGGCTTCTTCACCTTGGAAGAGCCTGGGCTGGTATTAGGGGTTGGAGGGTCCAGTGGGGTGGGTGCCTTAGAGGACCGAGCTTCTTGCACTGTGGATGGAGGTTCTCTGACCTGAATATTTCCCAGACAGAGTCCTAGTCCTGTAGAAATGAGGACAAATACATCCATGTTTTATCTGTGCATGTAAAGATTGAATGAGACAGTCATCGTAAAGTACTTAGCACAGTGCCTGATGCAGAGTAAACATTATATAAAAGGTAGTCATTGTTATTATCTAGACCCTGAATTTTCACTTGAGATCTATGAGTGTTCCTGGGAGAAGTGTGTCAGTGGGGTCCCCTACTTCCCCAGGCTTAGCAGGGAATGGCAAAAGCAGGTGAGACTGTACTTCCCCACTGAGCCATGGTCAGGTGAGTTTGCAGCCAGTCACTGGATAAATATATACTTGTCTAGCCCCTATCTGCCATGAGTTCAGTGCTAACTTTTGGAATTGCCTTGCCCCTCCGAGCTGGGGCCAGGTGTGCCAGCCTTTCTTGGATTTGGGCCACTCATTTTTCTTCTGTCCCTGGCAACAGCAGGGGTGTGTGTGTGTGTGTGTGTGTGTGTGTGTGTGTGTGTGTGTGTGTGGCAAGGAGCTGGGTAGCATAGAGTCAATCTGGGGACCATGACAAGAAGGGAGGGGGAAAGAAACGAGTGTGAAATCAGAAGCTAAGAGAGATGGAACCTTAATGAGAGACAGATGGAGACCTAGAGGAAGAGAGGTCACTCCTGCTGACAGGAAGCAGAGGTCAAAGGGCACAGAACTTTCTAAAGATAGGAGCCAAGCAAAATAAGTGACCAGGCAATAGCCAGAGCTGGTAAGAGGTGAGTTATCCCTCTGTGCCCAGTTCCACTACCCAGAGCAGAATCCTTGGGGGGTAAGCTATTTCTGGTGTTGTCATTTGCTAGTTCCCATCCCTGATTACTCCCACCTACCCTAGCTGTGTACAAAGGTTAAAGGGTATCTCGTGGGTAGAGCACCAGACTTGGAATCAGTGACTTGTGAATATCTGGGTTCAAATGCCATCTCTGATACTGACCAGCTGGGTGACCATAAGCAAGCCACTTATTCTCATTTTCTCATCCTTAGAATAAGAGACATAGAGAGATGACCTCTCTGGTTCCTTCCAGTTTGAAATCTATGATCCTGTGAAATCACAGAATCATAGAATGTGACTTAGAAGAGACCATAGGAACCATCTATTTTTTTGGGCAGACCCTCAATAACTTTATTTTATTCTTAAGAATGTTTTTATTTTATTTTTCCTCAATTACATGTAAAAACAATTTTAACTTTTTTTTGTATTATTTTTGAGTTCCAAATTGTCTCCCTCTCTTTCCTCCCTCCTCCTGGAGAAGGCAAGCACTTTGATGTAGATTATAGATAGTATTTCTGCCTTAGCTGTGCTGCCAAAAGAGAACACAGACACATACACACACACACACACACACACACACACACACACACGAAAAATAAAATGAATAAAAAGTATGCTTTGATCTGCATTCAGATTCCATCAGTTCTTTCTCTGGAGGTGGTTAGCATATTTCATCATGAGTCCTTCAGAATTGTCTTAGATCATTGTATTACTGCGAATAGCTAAGTCATTCACAGTTGATTATCCTACAGTATTGCTGTTGCTGTGTACATTTGTATCAGCAAGCACCCTAGCACACCCGGGGTGGCTGCTAGCACAGGTTCTTAGATCTGCTTTTCTAAAGGAAAGCAACTCAAAATGGGTTAACAATCT
>CM053581.1:226616157-226679689 GCA_028627135.1 Pseudochirops cupreus
TCACAGCCCTCTAGACCCACTGCCCAATCACAAAGCTACAAGGCATGGGCATTCCTGGAAAACAAGCCTGGCGCCACAGGCTCCACGTGACCACATTCAGCCTATTAGGGAACAGAGTATACTTTCAAATATCCAAGGGTCCTCAGGGTCACGTAGCCACTTTAGCAAAGGGCCTAGGGGCAGGGAAGATCTTCAGATTCCCATAACAACACTGTTCTCCTGGGTCTGCTTCTTTCACTTCTTTCACATCAGTTCATGTAAGTCTTCCCAGATGTTTCTGAAAGTTGTTTTTTTTTTTTTGCTTTTTGGAGGGCAATTGGGGTTAAGTGACTTGCCCAAAGTCACATGGCTAGTAAGTGTGGCAAGTGTCTGAGGCTAGATTTGAACTCAGGTCCTCCTGACTCCAGGGCCAGTGCTCTACTCACTGCGCCATCTAGCCACCCACATAATTTCTTATAGCACAGTAGTATTCTGTTACAATCATTTACCCCAACTACCATCTAGTCCAATTCATGCATGAAAGAGATTTCTCATTATGCCTTATCTGATAATAATAACTAAATTTACATAGTGCTTTAAGGTTTACAAAGCATTTTACATATCTTATTTGATTGTAACAATCCTGTGAGATAGGTGATATTATTTGTATTTTACAAATGGGAAAACTGAGGCTAAGAGGTTAAGTGACCAGCCCAGAATCACACAGCTAGTAAGCATCTGAGATAGGATTTGAACTCTAGTTACCCTCATTCAAAATCCCCCTGGCCACCTACCCAGAGGCCTGAGCTGAACTGCTATCACACAGCCAAGTGATCAGGCCTGTGCTTCTTTCTTCTCTGGGGCCAGCTCAGGGCAAAGATGATTCTGCTGCCTTTTCAGCTGTCACAGTATTGATTCATCAAAACACCTGTCACTGTACTTCCTCGCCTCTGGATCTTGAATTTCCATCTGTAGCTTTGGAGATAGTGAATTTGGAAACAGAGAATTTGAGTTCACATCAGTCAGTCAGCAAATATTTATGAAACACTGCCTGGAGCTGGGGATTTAAAGAAGAAAAAGCAAAACCTGTCCCTGCCTTCAAGAAGCTTACATTCTAACGGAGGACACAACACTGACGTGAAAGACATATACGATATACAGACAGAGGAGATGGAAATAATCTTAAAGCAGGGTTTCCCAACCTAGGGCAGGAGAGAATAGACCATAAACTTAGATGGGATGACAAATTTACAACTTTATTTTCACTAACTTCTTACTGAAGTTTAGTATATCTTTTAATCACTTGAAAATATGATTCTGAGAAAAGAGGCCCATAAACTCCACCAAACTGCTAAAAGGGTCCATGATCCAAAATGATTATGAACTCCTGCCTTGGGGGAGGGGAGCAAGAGGAGGAAAGACAGCAGAGCAGGGGAGAAATGGATGGAAAGTCTAAGTGAAGGGAGAACGAAGGGGGTGGTATAGCAGGAGCATGTTGTGACTTCCTAGTGCCTCTGCCTCAGTACCCACAAGAATGCTTGTAGATCCAGGGGGCAGAGCTCCCAGACAGAACCCTCTGCAGGTCAAGATCCCCTTGACAATGGGGTCTGACCTCACTCCATTCAATGACCTTCACTGAACCATCATGACTCCTACCTGAGCCAAAAGGAAACAAATAAAGCCAGGACACCTTCAGAGGTTGCTTTTAGAGAATAGTTGTAGAGAGGTGGGCTTTACCACAGCCTCTTTTGCTCAACTTTTAAGGTTATTTTTATCAGTGATTGAGGTTTCCCAGAGTTTAGGGGAACTCTCTCTTACATGTGGCAATCTCCAACTCTTTCCCTGTATGGGGCATGGCTCTTACCAAAAGAGAGTCAAGTACATTCACTGGTCATACTCTTTTCTGCATATTACCCTGAGATGTGATGAGGCAACCCCTAGTAGGACTACATCATATCTCCTAAAATGACTGAGAGTTCTGAGAAACAGCTTTAGAACCCCAGAGTTGGGTCCTATGCCCCATTCTTCCAAGAGTTCATTTTATGATTCAAAGCAAGCTATTTTTTTTTTCTCTTTGCCTTTTATTTTCCACTCTGGGACTGAGAGAAGCCCCAGGAATTCATATCCATCTTCCTGCTTCCATGACTATGTTGGATGGCCCTCGTGACCTACACACTAGAACATCTGCTCAGATGCTTCATCCAGCATGTGCTCTATCAAGTCTTCACCTTTTCCTTTGGAAGATACTAGAACAGTCTCAGAGGTCAACTTGCAAGCACTTCAACCCCCTTCCTAGTAGCTCTTGGTGTCTCCCTCTGTGGCCAACATCATTGTTCTCTTTATTCAACACACTATGTAGGAGGAGGTAGAATATTTGTTCTTTCATTCATCAAAACTTTAATAGAGCTATAATCGCATCAATATGGATATTCCCTCTATACAGGGCTGATCATGATCCATTCAAGCCTTCTCATCTTGCCCCATTCTTGTCCATGTTCTCCCATAGACCCTTCAAAGAGAATCCACCAAATGGACTTGAGTCTTTTCTCTGTGTTTTTACATTGTCTAGGTCTAGGAACTGGTGCTTTGCTCTTGGCCCTTGCTCTTGCTTTGCGGTTGCCCTACCGCTTCTTTTCATCATGCTCTTCCTGAAGGATAATCCTTAAGTTACTTATTATTTGGAAGTCATCCATGTGAATATGCCCCAACTTACTTATACCTACCATGACACTCTCCATTAACCACTGGGTTAGCTGCAACTTGGTATCTTCAGAGGCTCTGTTGTTACAAGATTTACAATCAAATGGCATCACTGGGAAGGTAAATATTTTTACTTTTGTTTGGGAAAAGTCACAACACAATTTTCCTAAAACAACCCATTTAACCAATATTCAACAACAAACTTCAACACGCATATATTTATTTAATTTGAAACTGAAGCATGATGAACAAAATTGAAAATTTTAAACAAATTCTAAAAACAATGGCATATAAAATAAAACTTTCAAATGACAATAAAATTTATGATTTAAAAAACATAAAATGGGGGGGCATGGGGAGATATAAGACAGGGTAGATTGGGGGAAAGGGTATTCAAAATGTTTTCCATCTTGGGGTGGGGGTAGGGGAGAGATGGGAAGAAAATTTGTAACTCAAAATCTCATGGAAATGAATGTTGAAAACTAAAAATAAATTATAAATTAAAACCTATACATAAATATGTATAAATTTGAGCAAAAATAAAAATCTTCTATTTGTTTCTATGTCTTCTTTCTCATTTCCTTTAATTCTGTGTACTTTCTGGATTATGCTATCATTATTATTATTATTATTATTATTATCATTGTTATTTCATTCCTCTCATCTTGTTTTGATGATGTTTGCATAGAAATAGCACAAGGACAAGTAGCTATCCTGCCACATGGGCTATTGCTCAAGTATTTTTGTGTAATTGAACAAGTATTTGCATGCAAATGATGTTGATACTGATGTTGTAAAATATTATCATTGCTTCATGGTTGTAGTCAGTGTGCATATTGTTATTCTGATTATTTCATTCTGCAAAGCTATAACCAAGGTAGGATGACTAGGGCTTTGCCTCAGGACATTGAGATGAAAAGAGCATTGGCAGCAATTTATATTCTTCCATCCATGGGAAATAGCTGAACTCAATACCTCATTAGAAAAAAATAATTAGATAAGACATCAAGCTACCAGATATCCCTATTCTCTTCTATGAAGTCCCAGCGTCTCTATCTTACCTTCATGGAATAGTGCCCTGCGGTCCAATTTCTTTCCCTGTGGTGTCTTGGTCTCTCAATCTCACTCAACTTTTTGCCCTGGGTCCATTTTGTAGTCTTATCACAGGCACCAGAATAGTTAGTCATGCTATGATGCTGTCACTGCATAATTGTGTATAAGTTCGTATGCTTTTTACAGCATTTATAGTTATCATTTCTTAGAAAGCATTCATTAGGTTCATCTACTATGGTTTCTTATCCATTTCCCATTTGTTTCTACTTTGTTTGGCTTTTAGAAATAATGCTATTATTAATATTCTTGTTCAGACAGTTCTTAATTCTTTCAATAACATCCTTAGGTTACAGTACTAATAATGTGAACAGTGAGTCCAAAGGATGTGAACAGTTCTATAGTTCTTTTTATATGTTGCCATATTGTTTTCTAAAATGATTATATCAACTCACAGCTTCATCATGAAATAGTATGCCTACTTTTCCACAGCCCTGCCAACACTGAATTTGATCTTTTTTTTTTTTTAACAATCTCTACCAGTTTAATGAGTATAAGGTGGCATCTCAGAGGTGTATTCATTGGTATTTTTCTGATAATTAAAAGTTTGGGAAATTTTTCATGTGGTTATCAAATAACATATTTCTTCTTTCTAGAATTCCTTATTTATATCCATTGACTACTTATCTTTTGGTCACTCTTATAAATTTGTGTTACCGTCCAGAAAATTAGCAAAGAAGGGAAATGGAAGGGCTATGGAAAAACAATTCCATTAATACACTATTGGTATTGAAGTTGGACCAAGAGGGTAGAGTAGAAGAGAATGACAAAGCTCAGCTCCTACTTGCCACTCTACAGCAGCTTGATTACCACACAACTCACCCTGCTTGGCAAGGATTTAATAGAATTTATATCCCCTGAGGAATGAAATGAAGAACTTCCCATACAAGGGGGAAAAAATGTTAGGGGTCTTAACTGATGGTGAAAGAAAGCCCCTCAGTGCTGCAGGAGGAGAGACAACCTCAGATTGAGTTAAGAAAAAGTTTATAAAAGTTATAAAATGATAAATAAAAAGTTTTCCTTCCTTCCCCCTCCACATCTAGAAGAGACCTCAGTTAGGTCCATGGCATGAGAAGAAGGATGAACTTGAACTTAGCTGAGAATGAAAGAAAAGGCTTTTCTTTCCTCTCTCCCCTTTCCAAAGAAAGGGCTTCAACTAAGGCTGATACAAAAGGAAGTGGGAGCTTTGGTGTCCTGGGTGAAGGAAAGGGCATGGGATGAAGGAAGTGATCCTAATTTAGTTTGACTCCCTCTGAAGTAAGAGAGAGTACAGGAGAAGGAAAGAATCCCAGGGTGGAGGAAAGGTAAAAAAAAAAAAAAAGATTTTCAACTTGGTCTGATGCCTAGAGTAAGGGGGACCTAGAACTTAACTTCTGAGGCAAAGGAAAGGCCCCCCCAGTGAAAGAAGATGGCCTCAACAAGGTTGATCTATGACTCAACCTCCTCAACATGTCCCCCCTACCCAGATGCATAGGATCTCAGCACCAAAAAAATGAGTAAATAAGCCTACAATCAAACAAACAAAAAAGAATTTCTCGGATGCCAGGGATGTCTAATACACAAAACTGGAAACAGGAGTATGACTCCAAAATGACCATAATAAAAACATCAAAGAAAGAAAAAAGTTGCCCACAAAATCAATTAAAATTTCTAGAAGAAATTATCGAAGAGTTTAAAAAGAATTAAAAATATGTTATACATGAAATGAAAACTACGGAGGAGAGACTTGGAAAAAAGGATTAATGGCTCAGCACAAGAGATTGCAAACCTTAATCTAGTAATAGACCCCATAAAAATTAGAATGGACAAAATAGCCGTTTAACGACTCCAGGAGTCCATATGAAATAGTAAAACAAAGTTAAAAGATTGAAAAAAATTGAAAAAAAATGTAAGCTAATATAAAAACAAATAAACAACCTCATCTAGAAAACAGATCAAGGTAAGATAACAATCATTGGACTGCTCTGAATGAAATCTATGACTAAGGACCCAGATATCATATTTCAAGAAATCATGAAATAAAATTGCCCAGACATATTAGAACAAGAGGGCAAAGTGAGTGTGGAAAGAAACTCCAAAAGGAAAACTTCCAGGAAAAGTCCTTGCCAAAATTTTAAGCTTCCAGATGAAAGAAAAAATGCTGCAAGTGGCCAGAAAAAAAGAATTCAAATACCAAGGAACCACAGTCAGGATCACATGAGATTGAGCAGCTAACATAAAAAAGAAGCAGAGAACACAGAAAGTGATATTACAAAAGACAAAAGACATATGCTTACAACCAAGAATAACTTGTGCTTCAAAACTGACTATAATCCTTTAAGGGGGAAAATGGATCTTCAATCAAACAGAAGACTATAAAACATTCATGATGGAAAGATTGGAGGTGAATAGAAACTTTGAAATACAAATAGGGGAGTTAAGAGAAGAACAAAAAAGCAAACATAAAGGAACTTTCCAAGGATGAACTGTTTACATTCTAATGCAGGGAGGTTTGTCATCAGGGGTCACAGAGGTAGTCAAATGAGACTAAGGACCTAGAATTGGTTTTGTTATGTTTTGATGATGCTGAAAGAGGGATCTTACACAAAGCAACAACAACAAAAAAGACTTAAATAAAAAAGATAAACAGAGAAATCATATTTTGCAGGAAAGTACCACAGATAATGGGTTGATATCAATGCTAAACATATGCACCACGTGGCATAGCATATAAATACTTTAAAGAAATGTTCAATGAGTTATGGGAGAAAATAGACAGTAAAATTATAATAGGGCAGGACCTCAATGTAACCCTTTCATTTCTATATACGTCTAACAAAAATAAACATAAAAGAAATGAAGGATCTGAGTGGATTTTAGAAAATTTGAATAGGCTAACCCTTTGGAGATTATTGAATAGGAAAAAAAGGAACATAAATACACCTGAGCTTTGTGTGGTAGGTTCACAAAAATTGAGTGGTTGTTCAGTCTTAAAAGAATTCACAAACAAATGCAGAAAGGCAAAAAATATTAAACATGTTTCCTGAACAAAGTGAAATAAAAATTATGTTAAATAAAAAGCCACTGAAATAAAATTGATTATTAAAAATGAATTAGAAACTAAATAACTTAATTCTAAAGAAAGAGTGGGTCAAAGAACAAATCATAGAAACAATAAATAATGACAACAATGAGTCAACATAACAAAATGTGTAGGATGCAGCCAAAGCAGTCCTTAGGGGAAAAAAAATTACATCTCAAGCATTTTCATTGCCACAAAAGAAAGAACAAACTGACAAATTGGGAATACAACTTTTAAAAAAACCTAGGAAACTAACAAATCAAGAAACTATAATGAATACATTAAAATAATAATCCTGAAAATCAAGAAAGAGATTAACAATTGAAAGAAAAAAATCCTACATTGTATTAGTAATACAACTAATGCCTGTTTTGTTGGGGGTGGGGGAATAAAAAAATAAACAATTAGTTAATTAGATTAAAAAAAAGAAAGAAGAAAATTAAATTACAAGGACCGAAAATGAAAGAAGAGAATTAACTACAAATGAAGAGATAAAGAGTATTATTAGAAACTCTTTTTGCCCAACCATATTCCAATAAAACTGAAAAATAAAGTGAAATAAAAGAATATTTACAAAATATGGAATATCCAGAATAACAGAAGAAATAAAGAATTTAGACAACCCAATATTAGAAAAAGGCATTGTATAAGACATAAATAAGCTCCCAAAGGAAAACAAAACAAAACAATCCAGGATAAGATGGATTCATAAGCTAAATTTACCAAATTTTCAAAGAAAAATAACTTTCAGTATTATACAAACTGATTGCAAAAATAGCAAAGGAAGGAATCTCACCATATTCCATCTGTGATTTAAATATGGATGATACCTAAACTAAGAAGAGTCAAAACAGAAAAAGCTAATTATAGATCAATATTCCTAATGAATATTGATGCAAAAATTTAAAATAAAATATTAGCAAAGAGATTATAACAACATGTCACAAAGGTCATACAGTACAATCGGGTTGGATTTATATCAGGAATGCAGGGCTATTTTTATATTAGGAAAACAATAAACTTAATAAACTATGTTAATAAAAAAACGATAAAAAAAAATCATACGATTATATCAGTAGACAGGGACCAAACTTCGGACAAACTTTAACATCTGTGTCTGTTAAATCCACCAACAGAACACAGGAATAAATGGATCTTCCTTTTTTTTTTAAATTAAATTAAATTTTTTTTGGATCTTTCTTTAACATGATAAATAGAATATATCTAAAACCAAGATCCTGCACCATATGTAATGGAGATAAACCAGAATCCTTTCCAGTGAGATCAGGTGTCCATTGTTAGCTATTTTATTTGACATAGTGCTAGAAATGCTAGCTATAGCAAAAAGACAAGAAAAAGAAATTGAGGGAATATGTAAAAGAAGAAACAGAATTATTACTTTTTCAGATAATATGATCGTGAACTTAGAAAACCCTAGAGTCTACCGGTCAATAAACATTTATCAGGCATCTATTATGTGCCAGGCCCTGTGCTAAGTTCTGGGGATACAAGGAAAAGCAAAAGACAGTTAGTTCCTCCTCTCAAAGCCTTCAGTCTAACAGGAGAGACAACGTGAAAACCCAAATGTATAAACAAGCTCTAGACAGGATAAATTGGAGATAATCTATAGAGGGAAGTTAAAAAATTAAGGGAGATAGGAAAGGCTTCCTGTAGAAGGTAAGGGGTGTGTTTTTTTGGGGGGGCAACCAAGGTTAAGTGACTTGCTCAGGGTCACATGGCTAGTTAGTGTCAAAAGCCAGATTTGAACTCTGCTCCTCCTGACTCCATTACTCTATACACTGTGCCACCTAGCTGTCCTAGAAGGTGAGATTTTAACTGGGACCTGGAGGAAGCTGGGGAAGTCAGTAGGTGAAAGTGAGGAAGGAGAGAATTCTGAGTATGGGAGACAGCCAGAGAAAAATGTCTGGAGTCAGAATAGAGAGGAGGTCAGTACCACTGGAACAGAGTGTGTGTGTGTGTGTGTGTGTGTGTGTGTGTGTGTGTGTGTGTGTGTGTGTGTGTGTGTGTGTGTGTGTGTGTGTGTGTGTGTGTGTGTGTGTGTGAGAGAGAGAGAGAGAGAGAGAGAGACATGGCCAGACCTGCACTTTAGGAAGATCACTGACAGCTCAGGGGAGGATGGCCTGAAGAGAGAGGCCTTGGAGGCAGGGAGGTCAACCAGAAGGCTATTGCGATAGTGCAGAAGTGAGTGAGAAGGGGGCCTATTGAGAGATTTGAAGAAGCATCAACATAAAAATAGTCATTGACTCTATGGGACCTAATGAGGTCACCAAATGAAAACATAGAAAGAGAAGACAGTACATAACAAATCCCTGAGGGATGTCCCTGGTCAGAGGGCGTGATCCGGAGGAGAATCCAGCAAAGGAGACTAGGAGAGATCATTCACGTGGGCAGGAGGAAAACTAGGAGAGCAGAGTGTCACTAAACCTTCAGAGAAGAGAGTATCCAGGAGAAGAGGGTGATGGATAGGTTTGAAGGCTGCAGAGAGGTCGAGAAGGGTGAGGATTTAGAAAAGGCAATTAGGTTCTGCAGTTAGCCAATTGTCAGCAATTTGGGAGGGAGCAGTCTTAGTTGAATGATGAGGTCAGAAGCCAGGCTGTAAAGAGTTAAGAACAGAGTAAGAGGAAAGGGAGGGAAGGCATTTAGTGTAGATGAGTTTAATCACAAAGGGAGGAGACAGGCAGGATGATTGGGGGTGGTGATGTCGGAATCAAGTGAAGATTTTTTGAGGATAGGGAAGAAATAGGCATGTTTTTAGGCAGTAGGGAAGCAATCAGTAGACAAGGAGAGAATGAAGATAAATGAGAGGGTGGGGATGATGGGGGTTGTGGCAATCTGCTGAAGATGATGTGATGGAATGGGATCACTTATACACATAAAGGGATTCACCTTCGCAGGAGAAGTTTGCCTTGGCACCCTCTTCATCTGAGGGTGAAGGGGAAGAAGACATCTGGGTGATATGAGATGAGGAGGAGGGGGGAAGAGGGAGTTCTCTAGAATGGTCTCTTTTTTTTTTTTAGTAAAATATGAAGCAGAGATCTCAGCAGAAAAGGCGGAAGGAAGGGAAGCAGTGGGAGAATGAAACAGAATGAAAAACTTTGGAAGACCTAATGGATTGAATGGCATAGTGAGTTAGTTAATGAAGTATAAAAGGATTGCCTTGCATTGGTAAGTGCCCAGTTCAGGTTATGTAGCTCAATTTGTAGTGGACCCAGTTGGCATGGTTTTAATGGTTTTTTTTTCTAGCAACACATGTGTAGAAGCAAACACAGAGGATGGTGAGAGGTCGAGGCTTGGCAGGGCACAATCAGAGATATAATAAGGCAGCAAAGGACTCAAGAGGAGAAGAAAGTGTAGAGCTGAACTGACTCACCAAAGGGTCAATATGGGGAAGGAAGGAGAGTGTAGCCAGTGCAGGTATAGTGACCTGGGAAAGAATTGAGAGGCCGAGAGATTTGTCCACGATATGGACAAAAAACAGGATTTGGGACTGAAAGGCAAAGGGAGAAGTGAAATGATGATAGACAGTGACCAGATAAGGGTATTTTAGAGTTTATACCATGGAAGTGGTGCTTTTGTGATGGCAAGATCAAGGGCAAGGCCCTTTTCATGTGAGGATGAAGTAGAGTAGAGGAGTAGGTCACATGAAATGAGTAAGTTGAGGAACTGTGAGAGTAGGGTTTTTGAAGGAGTATGTTGAAGTATGTATGTTGAAGTCTCCTAATATGAGGGGATGGACTGAGGATCAGAGAGAGGCTATGAGCCAGGCACTGAGTTCATTGAGAAAAGAAGAGAAGTGTCCTGGAGACTGGTAGATGAGAGTCCCCAGAATTTTGATTTTGTGGTATATATTAATTGAGTGAACCTGAAAGGAGGAGAGGTTATGAAGTGATGGTGGTGGAGGGAGAATCTGAAAACAGTAGTAGAGAGCATGGGGGTGTTCCAACTCTCCCACCTTGACTAGTGAGTCAGGGGCGAATGAGGGAAAGGGCAACCAGTGCTGGAGAAAATCAGGGAGGGAAGGAGTTAGGTCTCAGTGAGAACCAGAAAGGGGAGTTTGTTTAACTGAAACAGTTATTAACTTCAGCAAAGTTTCATGATATAAAATAAATCCATACAAATCATCAGTGTTTCTGTGTATTATTAATGAACCCCTGCAGGAAGATATAGAAAGAGAAATTCCATTTAAAATAACTGCAGAAAATGTGGAGGCAGCTAGGTGATGCAGTGAATAGAATGCTAGGCATAGAGTTAGGAAGGCTCACTTGCCTGAGTTTAAATCCAGCCTCGGACACTTACTAGTTGTGTGACCTTGGTTGCCCAAGGTTGTCACTTCATCCTGTTTGCCTCAGTTTCCTTATCTGTAAAATGAGCTGGAGAAGGAAATGGCACAGCACTCCAGTATCTTTGCCAAGAAAACCCCCAAAGGAGCCATAAAGAGTTGGAGATGACTGGAAAAGCAACTGAGCAACAATAACAAACAGAAAATGCAAAATACCCAGGATTCTACCTACCAAGATACAGATAGAAAATATATAACAACAACTATAAAACACCATTTGCAAAAATAAAGACAGACTAAAGTAACTGGAGAATATTAATTGCTCATGGGTAGGCCAAGTCAATATAATAAAAAATGACACAAATTAAAACAACTTTGAGGTGCCATATCACACCTATCAGATTGGATAATACGATAGAAAAGGAAAATGACAAATGTTGGAGGGAATATAGAAAAATTAGGACAATAATGCACTCTTGTAGGAGTTGTGAACTGATCCAACCAATTCTGGAGAATAATTTGGAACTGAGGACTATAAAACCAGGCATGCCCTTTGACCCAGCAATACTTCTACTAGGTCTGTATCCAAAAGAGATCAAAGAAAAAGAAAAAGGTCCTATATGTCCAAAAAAATCTTTATAGTAACTCTTTTTTGGTGACAAAGAATTGGAAATTGAAGGAATGCCCATCAACAGGAGACCGGCTGAATAAACTGTGGTATATGATTGTGATGGAATGTTATCGTGCTATAAAAAATGACAATCAGGATGGTTTCAGAAAAAAACCTGGGAAGATTTATATGAACTGATGCAAAATGAAGTGAGCAGAGCCAGAAGATCGTTGTATACAGTAACAAAAATACAAGGCGATGAACAACTGTGAATGACTTCGTTATTTTCAGCAATCCCAAGACAATTCTGAAGGACTTGTGATGAAAAATGCTATTCACCCCCAGAAAAAGAACTGATGGAGTCTGATTGCAGGTCAAAGCATACTTTTTTGAACTTTCTTTGTTTTTCTTATTTTTGTTTTGCTTCATTTTAGTCTGTGTTCTCTCCTGCAACATGGCTAATGTGGAAATATGTTTTGCATGACTGCACATGATTGCACCGCACAAGTGCTTGCTTTCTCAAGGAGGGGAGGAGGGACAGAATGTGGAATTCAAAAATAATAAAAAAAGAATGTTAGAAATTATTTTTACATGTGATTGAGAAAAAATAAAAACATTCTAAAAATGACAATACTACTTAAATTAATTTATTTAGTATCATACCAAACTACTAAAATGTTATTTTATATAACTGAAAGAAATTCATTTGGAGGTCGAATTTTAAGAGAAATAATGAAAAAAAAAATGGGACGAAAGTGAACCTAACAGTACCAGACCTCAAACTATATTACAGAGCAGTAATCACCAAAACAATTTGGAACTAGCTAAAAAAAAAAAAAAGATCCGTCAGTAGAACAGATTAGATATACAACATATAGAAACATATGGATATGTTAGCCTAGTGTTTGAAAAACAATAAACATGCCAGTTTATTACCAAAGGTATGAATTCACTAGTTGATTAAAAACTTCTTTAAAAAAAAAACTGAGCAGCAGTGTGGCAGAAATTAGACTTAGATCCATACCTCATACCTTATACCAAGATCAACTCCAAATGAATATATACGCTATAAAGGACACGTCGTCAGCAAATTTGAGAAACAGGGAAGAAATTACTTTTCAGATGTATGGATGGGGGAGGGGGGGGACAGAGGGATCTTGACCAAACACAGGATAGAGAGGATCACAAAAGATAAAATGGACAATTTTGATTAATAAAATTTAAAATGTTTTCACAAACAAAACAAATTCAGCTACATTAGAAGAGAAATAGTTAACTGGGAAAAAATAATCTTTGCGAAAGATCCTCTAATAAAAGTCTCATTTCCAAGATATATAAGGAACAGATTCAAATTTAGAAGAAAAGAACCAACTGATAAAAGGGGAATTTCAAAGGATATGAACAGACATTTTTCAACAAAATAAATCCAAGCTATCAAGAGCCATATGAAATAATGTTCCAAGTCACAAATAATTAGAAAAATGAAAATTAAAATCACTTTGCATTTCCATTTCATACCTATCAGATTGGCAAAGCTGACAAAAAAGAAAATGACAAATATTGGAAGGGATATGAAAAAACAGATACGTTGATGCACTGTTGGAGGAGCTGTGCCATGGTTCAATTGCTCTGAACAATTTGGAATTATACATGAAAAGTTCCTAAGTAGTTCATGCCCTTTGACCTAGCTAATCTGATACCCCAAAAAGAAATCGAGATAGAGTAAAAGATTGTAAGGTACAAAAATATTTATAGCAGCTTTCATTTTTGGTGGTGGCAAAAAACTGAAAACTAAGGAGCCGCCTATCAACTGAGGAATGGTTGATTAAATTGTAGTATAGGAATATAATGGAATACAATTGTGTTGTGAAAAATGAGGAAAGATATGATTTAAAAGAGGCATGGAAAGGCTTATATGACTAATGCTGGGTAAAGTGGGTAAAGTGAGATTAACTAGTATCAGTATTACAAAAATGAACAATTTTGAAAGACTTAAGAACTCTAATCACCTAAATCATCCTTCCTTCCTTCCTTCCTTCCTTCTTTCCTTCCTTCCTTCCTTCCTTCCTTCCTTCCTTCCTTCCTTCCTTTCTTTCTTTCTTTCTTTCTTTCTTTCTTTCTTTCTTTCTTTCTTTCTTTCTCATTTTTTTGTTATATTGGCCCAGTCTACCCAAGAATAATTAATATTCTCTAATTATATAAGTTCATCTTATTTTGTATAAAGCATGTTTTGAAGTTGTGTTCATATGATTCCTGCTTGTGTCTAAGCAAAGAGACTCCCAAGTATTTTATGTTTTCTGCGGTTATTTTAAATGGAATGTCTCTTTCTATCTCTTCCAACTGGATTTTAAGGCGTCTCAAAAATCTTACTGCCGTTTTAGCTAAAGACTAAGTAAATGCTAATGATCTATATGGTTTTGTTTTATATTCTGTAACTTTACTGAAATCAATTGTTCAATGAATTTTTAAGTTTACTCTGCAGGGTTCCCTAAGTAAACCATCATATCATCTGCAAAAAGCAATAATTTTGTTTTTTCTTTGCCTACGATTATTCTCTCAATTTAATTTTTTGTCTTCTTGCTAGAGCTAGCATTTCTAGCACTATACTGAATTGTAATTCTTTGCCCTTGGTCTTACTGGAGCGGCCTCTAATTTATCCCCATTGTAGATAATGCAGGCTCTTTATTTTAGATACGGACAACTCATCATATTAAAGAAAGATCCACTTACTTCTTTGCTTTTTAGTATTTTAACAGGATGTTGTATCTTGTTGAAAGCTTTTTTTTCTTTTGATATTATCATATGATTTTTGGTTTTATATTATTAATATAGTCAATTTTGTTTGTAGTTTTCCTAATCTGAGTCAGACCTGAATTCCTGGAATAAATTCCATAGTGTATAATCTTTATGATATACTGCTATAGTCTCTTTACTAAAATTTTATTTAAAATTGTTTATTTTATTCAATTTTTATTGAAGGCATAGGTCTATAGGTTTTTTTCTGTTTTAATTCTCCCTGATTTAGGTATCAAGACCAGATTTGTATCATAGAATTTGTAGGAGCCTTTATTTTTCAATTTTTCCAGGGTTTTTTTCCTTTGGGAATTCATTTGTGGCTTGCTCCATTCCTGCCCCCCACCCCCAGAGATTGAGTTATATAAACCCTCTATTTCTTTTTCTAATAATCTAGACATTTTATATTTTTGTAAATATTGATTCATTTTATATACATTGTCAGTTACTGGACACGTAATTGAGCAAAATAGTTCCTAATAATTTCTTTGATTTCTTTTTTATTGGCTGTGAATTTGCCTTTGTAACTCTTGAATATTGATAATTTAGTCTTCTTTCTTTTAAAAATCAAATTAATAGATTATTTATCAGTTTGATTAGATATCATATAATTTTATTATTTTAAAAACAGCCCCTAATTTTATTAATTATTTTTTTCTTTCAGTTTTGCTAATGTCCTTTTTGATTGTCAGGATATATATTTTGGTGTTGAATTAAGAGAGTTTAATTGGTCAATTTTCTAGGTTTTTTTTTGTTTCACTCCCAATTCATTGATCTGTTCTGTCTTTCTTTTATTGATGAAAGTGTTTAGAAATTAAAATTATCCCTTACGGACTACTTTGGCTGCATCCCCAAAATTCTGGTATGTTGCCTCATTGTTTTCATTATCTTTAATGAGATGATCTATTGTTTCTATGATTTGTTCTTTCACTCACACATTCTTTAGGATTAGATTATTTAGTCTTCAATTAGTTTTTAATAATTTATTGAGCAGTCCTTTATTAAACATATTTTTATTGCATTATGGTCATAAAATATTCATTTAACATTTCTCATTTCTAAAATTTCATTTTAAATTTAATATTTCTGATTTTTTGCATTTGTTTTTGAGGTTTTTTTTTACTCTAATATGTTCAATTTTTTGTGAAAGTGACATGCACAGCACAAATATATGAGATATAGAGAGATATACACAGCACAAATATGAAAGTGCAGCATATATATGTAAAATATATAGATCCAGAATATATGTATATATATATATGTATATAGATATATAGACATACACACATATATACATATGTATGTATGTATGAAAGTGCCATGCTGAGCTTCATCTCTCCCATGAAGTTAAATTCTAGTTGAATTTTTGCCCATGCTATATTTTGCTTTGAGGCTTTGCTCCTCGATGTTTTTTGGAGTCATTCTTTTCTGGGTTTGTATCTTAAGTACCCCTGTCACCATAACAGTGCTTTATGGTGGGATTCTTTTTTTGTTTGATCGTTATTGTAGCTTACTTTCTGACTTCAGACTTAATTTTAGGGACATGCTCTGTGTACTTCTAGAGGGAATGTCTGGGCTGAGCTTGTATCCTCTTAATTCCTTCTTTTGTCTTATTAAGATATTAAATGTTATGTTATTCTAGGATCTCAGGGAAAGCTCAGTCTGGGAACCTGAAAGTTTTCAGTGCTCTAAACTTCCCTTGACATAAGTCTCTGCCTTCTCTTCACCCTTGGATTTTTGCCTTTTCAGTCAAATTCAGTAAAGTGAACAACAGATCTGGCAGTTGGAACCTGTTACTGCACAATGCCTCCTGAATGGGTCTGAGACTTCTTCTTGCCCCGGTGGACAATTGTGGTCCTCTTTCAGTTTTTTTTTATCAGAAGGCTCTGTGGTGTGCTCCCAGCTAGGCTTCATCCCTGGTATGTGCACATCCTGTATATCTTCCTTTGCTGACCTGGGCTGGAAAAATGACTCACTGTGGTTTTTTCCCTTGGATTTCCAATCAGGAGTCATCCTTGTGTGCTTTCTATATCCTTGTGGAGGAGTAGAGTTGAGGAGCCCAGGTATATTTCTTCCTGTTATTCCACCATCTTGACTCTGCTTCTTGCCTAAGTTCTAGAACTTAATTACATGAGAAAAATCACTCAACTATTCATACTCTTTGACTGTGCATATGTCCCAATGAGGTCACAGACTTAAAGAAAGGCCTCATATATACCAAAACATTCACAGCAGTCTCTTTTTCATGGTGGCAATTGCTTCTGCTGGGGCTGTAGCCACAACAACTAAAGACTGGAAAAGAGAATTCTTACACTCAAAGTGCTTGGCATTGTCAAATGGTTAAATGTCAGACATAGATATGGTTTAATCAGTAGAAATAACATTAAAGAAGATGCATTACAGTATCCATTTTGCTTCTACACTTCTAAGAATAAGGGGACATTTCCATGATGCCTTATTTGTGAACCACTTCTTAATCAAATAATTAGCATTTATTAACCATTATTATGTGCCAGGCACTCTGCTGGGGTTAAAAAGACAAAAAAAAAAGAAAGAAAAGGAAAAAGAAAAAGAAAAAGAAAAAGAGATATAACTTCTGCTCTCAGGAAGATTATATTCCATAAGGGGAGATATTGCTTATATAAATATGTACAGAATACTGTAAATATAAAACAGATACAAGGTGGGAAGGGCGCTAATATTTGAGGATCAAGAAAGGCTTCGTGCAAAAGGCTTCATGAACTAAGTCTCAAAGGAAGAGAGGGATTCTGAAATTACTCTTTGAACCAGGGACGCTGGCCTCTTGGCTGTTCCACAAATAGGACACCCTGTCTCTTAGCTCCCATAATTTTCTCTGGCTGTTCTCCGTGCTTGGAATGCTCTTCTTTCTCATATCTGCCTGTTAGCTTCCTGGCTTTCACTAAAATCCCATCTTCTCTAAGAGGCACATATTTAGGGTGAGGCAACGGTGAGGAGGGAGGGGATCATTGGTATCTGGGATGGTCAGTGCAAAGGTAAAGATGAGAGATGGCGTGTCAGGTATTGTGGAACAGAGAGGGTAGCTTGGGTAGAGTCTAGAGTGTGGGAAGGGGAGTAATGTGGAGGGAGTCTGGAAAGCCATTCTTCCTTAGCATCTTCTCCCTTCATCACCATATGTTACTGTCGTGACATCCACTTGGATGTGGAAAAATTAGCTTCTATTTAAGTAAATGTATTTATCACCTCCATTGAGGGGGTATATATATATATATATATATATATATATATATATATATATATATATATATATATACAGAGAGAGAGAGAGGGAGGGAGAAAGAGAGAGAGAGAGCACAAGTAGGTGGTGCAGTGACCTGGAGTCAGGAAGACCTGAGTTCAAATCCAGCCTCAGACTTTGGATAAGCAAGTTATATTGAAATTTAGTTGTCCAAATATTATTTTTAAAAGTTCATAGGCACTAGGTTATGAAGTCTGTGTCAAAGTATCCACTTCAGCTACAGCCCTAGGTCTCTGGACTTTCTTGGCTGTGTATGCCACAGAAATCTCATTGCCCTGGGAGCTCACTTCCCCATGGACTTCTCACCTTGGAAGGATGCTTTGCCTCTGCATCCCATGACCTGAGACAGCCATGTCTTTGTTCTTTACTTGTGACTTTCCAGACTTAGAGATCTCTATGATGTCCCCCCAAAGAGACTTTGCCTCATACTTGTCAGCCTCTTTTATGTGTTGTTTTCTTCCATTAGACTCTAAGTACCTTAAGGGCAGAGAATGTTTTTCTGTTTGTATTTATAAACCCAGCTCTTAGCACAGGGTCTGTTCCCTAGCAGGCACTCAATAAATATTTTTTGACCTCATGTTATCATTTCTATCCTAGACTAAGTAGGGAGGTCAGGGACCCCAGTTTCCTGGGTTGGCAGTGCTGGCCCACAAAGAACTTCTCTCTTTAAGTTGTTTCTGTTTTTAATTTGTTGGGTCGGTGATTTCATTGGTATAAGGAATTCCCAGTAAGGAAACTCCCTCCACTAATATACATCTTCCCCAGGCCCTGCAGCCTGGAGCTTTAGAAAGGAGCCTGAGAACGGAACTGTTCTGCCTAGGGTTTCCAAGGCAATATGTGTTAGTGAAGGACCTGAGCCCAGGTTTTCCTGATCTGAAGTCTGGCTCTCCCTCCTACATCCTGTTATCTGTCTCCCCCACTGAGATTTTCTTATACTTCTTAAAATTTGTTTTTCCAGTTGGTCCTGTAGCTTTGCTCCTCATTTGCCTAGTCTCATAATGAATTTGTGTAAAAGACTCTGATCAGAACCCAGTAAATCTACAACAGGGCACCTAGATGGCACAGTGGATAGAACCCTGGGCTTGGAATCAAAAAGACTCATCTTCATGGGTTCAAATCTGGTCTTGGACATGTGTGACCCTGGGCAAGTCACTTAACCCTGTTTGCTTCAGTTTCCACATCTGTAAAATGAGCTGGAGAAGGAAATGGCAAAGCAATCCAGCATCTTTGTCAAGAAAACCCCAAATGGGGTCAAAAAGAATTAAACATGACTGAAACGCCCGAACAACAACAAAATTAGAATGAGAGAAATTTCAAACCCAAAGTTACACAGCCTGGCTATCATGCTAGCAGCATCATGGGGAAGCTGCCTTTGGTGAGCCTTCTTATCTCTCTGAACTTCAGTTTTCTCAGCAATAGCACACGGATAAGGACACCCATGACCCCACCCCCACAGAGTAGAGGTGAACAAAGTGCTTTGAAAACCCCCAAATCCTATAGAAATCAAGCAGCCTTCATTGCCATTACTATTGTTGCTGTATCACATTCATCCCGGAGCATAGAACAGTGCAAACTGGGGATTCTAATTCAGGAATGAGACAGAGGAAATGCCTCTGCCAGAGTCAATAAACCAGCAAGCAGGTGAAAGGAGGAGTGATGGAAATTCAACTGCTGCAGGGTGACTGAGAAACAATCCTTACTTTCCCCATTCTCCCTCCAGTCTGCCGTGGCTTTCTATTATCGCCTTCTCCTGGACTCACTACTAATTATGACATGTTGGGGCAGACCAGATACCAGTCTTCTGATTAGCCTTATAAGGCTCCTTAGAGAAGCCTGGTGTAGTGGAAAGACCATTCAATTTAGAATGAAAAGATTCAGAGGAACTTGGTTTGCATTCTGGTTCTGCTGGTTATTAGCTGTTTGACCTTGGGCAGGTGACTCTCTGAGCTAAAATTTTATCATCTCTTAAATGAGGTTGGATTAGATGAATTCTAAATTTCCTACCAGCTTTACCATTCTGTGAAACCTGTTTAAAATCCTCTTTCTGACTTTGGAAGCTATTATAACACAGGCACTTTCCAACATTTTTAAAAAGACATGTATTGTTTATTTTGAAATTAAAAAAAAATTTCTCGGGTGGCTAGGTGGCACAGTGAATAGAGCACCAGCCCTGGAGTCATGAGGACCTGAATTCAAATCTGGCCTGACACTCAACACTTACTAGCCATATGACCTTGGGCAAGTCACTTTACCCCAATTACCCTGCCTTCCCCCCTCCAAAAAAAAAAGCAAAAAAAATTCTACATGTAACATGTTACATGTAACAATATTTTTTAACTTTCATTTTTTATAATTTTGAGTTTCAAATTCTCTCCCTCCCCTCTCCTGTTATTGAGAAGGCAAGCAATTTGATATATGTTATACATGTGTAGGCATGCAAAACATATTTCCATATTAGTCGTGTTGTAAAAGAAAACACAGACAAAAAAAATCCAAGAAAAATAAAGCTAAAAAGCAGTATGCTTATCTGCATTCAGACTCCATCAGTTCTTTTTTTCTTTCTTTCTAGCCTTCTTACACCTTATACTCACTCCTGTCCCCTTCCCCAACTCTTTGATGCAGTGACATTGGTCTTAAAGGTCCTATGACAAGACACTCCAACTCCCAACTCAGTCCCTTTTCCCTAGTTGTCAGCCATGTCTAGGATGCTCTCTTTCTTCATCTCTGCCTTCTGGCTTCTTCCAAGTCTTGGCTAAAATTCCTGTCTTGAAAACAACAGAAAGGGAAATCCCATTCCAAATAGCTACAAAATACACAAAGTATCCTGAGAGCATCTACCAAAGCACACAAACGGCTTTGATAGATTCAATTACAAAGTGCTTCTTAAAGTAACAGAGACTAACTTAAATAGCTGGAAGAAACTCATGGCTGTGCCATGGCAACATAAAAAATTATAATACAAAGACTACTCATTTACATATTTAATGTTATACCCATCAAATTATCAAAGGGATACTTAATAGAATTTGGAAAATCACAGCAAAATTCACTTGGAAAAACAAAAGATCTAGAATATTAAAGGAAATGATGAAAAAAGGTAGAGAAGAAAAATTGTACTTTCAATTATCAAGCTATATCACAAAGCAGGAGTCATCAAAACCATCTGGTATTGGTTAAAAAATAGAGATCTAGACCAGTGGGAGAAACTAGACAAAGAAGAATAAGAAAGAATGGAACTTAATAACCCAATGGGAGGTAATGAGAAAACATAAGTCACTTAGACAAGAACTCTCTATTTGATTAAAAAAAACCAACCACTAGAAAGTAGTCAGGCAGCAATTAAGCTTAGATCAGCATCTTACACCACATTCCACAATATATTTATTCTAAATAGATATGAAACCTTTATATTAAAGATCATCCTATAAAAAGTTAGAAGAGAAGCAGATCAAATACCTCTCACAGTCATGGGTAAGAGATGTATTCTTAATTGAATGTAGGATAAAGGCAATATGAAAGAGAAAACAGATAACTTAGATTACAGATAAAATTAATGCACTTAGGATAAGAAGGGAAGCAGTTAAATCAGAACACACTTTGTCTCAAATTTCTCTGATAAGAATTTGGTATGCAAGATATATAAGCAATTAACAAATATAGATAACATATATAAATAGTACAGATATTTATCATAGATATGTATGTATAGATATGTAGATATGTAGACATATATATGCAGACATATCTAAATCTATCAATCCATCACTAAATAACTATGTGATCAAAGGGTATGAACAAACAGTTCTCAAAGGAAGAATTCCAAAGTATTAACCATGTGAAAGAATTCTCCAAATCACTGATAATAAGAGGAATGCAGATTAAAACAACCCTGAAGTTTCACTTCACATCCTTAAAATTGGCAAAGATTACAAAAGATGAAAATAGTCAATGCTGGAGGGGCTGTGGGAAGATAGGCACACTGGTACATTGTTAGTAGAGTTGCAAATTAGTACAACTATTTTAGGAAGCAGTTTGAAATAATGCAAATAAAGTGACTAAAATGTTCATACCTTTCGGCCAGAGATTCAGTTACTGGGTTAATACCCTAAAGAGGTCACTCATAAGAAAGTACCCATATTATATCAAGATATTTTTGGCAGTACTTTTTTGTGATAGCAAAGAATCGGAAACAAAGTAGATGCTCATTGATTGGGGAATGGCTAAACAAACTGTAATACATGAATGTAATAGACTATTATGGGTTCTAAGAAATGACAAATGCAACAAAGAAGCACGGAAAGAATGAAGTAATAAGGGCCAAGAAGCAATATACATGGTGACTATAACAAAGTAAATGGAAATAACAGCCATATGTGAATCAAAAGTGAATTTTACAAAATTATAAAGAATCAGAATGGCTCCAAAGAAGAAATATGAGAGGATGATACCACTCTGCCCCTTTGGAGAGGTGGGAGGTCTACAAGTATTGCACATTGCATGTATTTTCAGAGTTTTTCAGTGTATTGATTAATATCATGCTGGGTTTTTTTCTCTTCTTTTTCTTTCTTTAAGAAATACTATTTGTGGGGTGGCTAGGTGGCACAGAGAATAGAGTACCGGCCCTGGAGTCAGGAGGACCTGAGTTCAAATCTGGCCTCAAACACTTAACACAAAAACTAGCCATGTGACCTTGGACATGTCACTTAACTCCAATTGCCTTACCTTCCCCACTCCAAAAAAAAAGCAAAAAAAAAAAAGAAATACTATTTGTTAAATGGGGCAGCTCTCTGGGAAGGGGAGAGGGAGGGACACTGGGGGAGACTATGGAAATATAAAAACAAAAGACATCGTAATAACTTAAAAAAAAAGTCTTTCCCAGTATCCCTTAATTCTAGTGCCTTCTTCCTGTCGATTATCTCCAATTTACCTGGAATATGACTTGCTTGTACAGAGCTATTTGCATGTTTTCTCTCCATCAGACTGTGAGCTCCTGGAGAGCAGGGACTGTCTTTTGCCTTTCTTTGTATTTCCAGAGTTTAGCACAGAGCCCGACATATTGAAAATACTTGATAAATGCTGGTTGATTTACTAACTGACCACTGTGTGTGAAGTACTATGTTAGATACTGGAGATTTGAGGACAAAAATGCAGATAGTCCTTCCCTTTAAGGAGTTTGCATTCTTCTAGAATCTAGACTATAGGGAATCAGTAGAAGTTTTATAGGGCCCTTGTTTCCAGTGTAGTACAAAATTTGTGTCAAATGACTTTTTTTTAAAGATAGGATAAATAAGAAATAATTTGTTAGATTTTTTAGAATTCATTTTGAACTTATATACAAAAAAAATTTGTTTTTCTTCTTCCTTCCCCATCTCACCCTTGGGAAGACTACCATTAGACGCATATGTATGCATACACTTCTTATTCATCAGTTCTTTCTCTGGAGGTGGAGAGCATCTTTGCAGTCGATTCGAATAGTTACAATACTCAGAATCACTTAGTCATTCACAGTTATTCTTTGGACAAGGTTGTTGTTACTGTATACGATGTTTTCTTGGTTCTGTTCATTTCATTCTTTATTTCCTGCAAGTCTCTTCACGTTTTCTAAAATCAACAAGCTCAAAAAAAAATTTTTTTAAAAATCAACCAGTTCATAATTTCTTATAGTACAGTAATATTCTATCACAGATGACTTATTTTTGAGTAGTATCAATGTGTAATAAGAGAAATGCTTTCTTTTAAAAGGTTTACTATATCTTAGGTCCGGCTATTCAGTCGCTAGTCATTGAGCACATAATGTATACCAATAATAAGAACTACAACAATAATATAGCTAACAATTATTTAGCCTTTAAGGTTGTAAATTTTATCACTTTTAATCCTTACAACAACCCTGTGAGGTAGGAGCTATTATCATTATGGCCATTTTAAAGATGGGTAAACTGAGGCTTAAAACAGGGTAGTCCTAGGGAGTATTAAGAAATACAAAAGGTTGGTTCCTGCCCTCAAAGACATTGTGGTTTCAGCTTTCGGTTCAACATGTATTTCCTGGGAACACCCCCCAAACTGTAGAGTGTCAGTCAATGGAAAAATAGTACTCACATAGCTGAAATTCGTTTTAGGTCAGCTTTTTGGTATCTTACACATAAGCATGAATAAGTCAGGGTGAGGGAGCAGGAAGGAAGGCAGGCGGAGGGGAAAAAAAGTCTTGAAATAAATAAAATATCCTGTGTTATAACGAGTCCTGGGCTTCCTCTCTTTTCTCCCTCCATCCATACCTTTGTCCTGTCTTCAAGCTCACTCCCAAGTGCTGTGGGCATAGGTCATCCTGGCTTCCATCAGAACCAAGCATTGGGACACATGTTCTGACAAAGATATGTGACCCTGAACAAGTCAAATCATCTTTCTGTGCTTCAGACAACCCTCTCAGTGCTATAGGTTACAGAGAGGTTGTAGGGTCCTTGTTCCTTCCCCTATTGCCCCCTCCCCCATTTATGATTTGTATAGCTTTGTGTATGTAGCTGCTAAAATTGTATGCGGTTTTCATATCGGTGTCTACAGGGCAGGGTTCATGGGATCATCCATTCATTTAATAAACATTCAGTAAGGAAGGGCTCTAAGCAGACCACAATGATAACATGAAAGGGCCTCAAAGTGGTTTGTTAGTCCTGGGTGGAAGGTCTTTCTGAAGCTGGTTGATAAGGAAGCATAGATCTAGACTTGGAAGGCCCCTTGGAATCCAGCTAGTCCATCCCCTTCTCTGCCATTTTGCAGATGAGGCTAGGAATTCATGAAGGGGTCAGCATTCTAGCTTTACCACTAGAAGTGTCAGAGCCCATCAGCTCAACCATCTGTCATCCCAGCTGAGCACATATGCTATGTTCATGGCTATAGATGTGTGTAATGTGGGTGAGGGTGTGAATCTCAATGTTTCTTCAGCCTGCATTTCTCCATCTTTGGTGACTTATGTATATTTTTATTGCAATGCTTGCTGACTTGATTCATTCAGTTACTATTTGCTGAAATATTGGAATTTCCTTGGCATTTCAATGGTTTATGGCATAATGAATAGAGAGCCAGCACTGAAAGATTCAGTGATTTGCTTAGAGTCATACAATCAGTATGGGTCAAGACAAGATTAAGTAGTGCAGTGAATAGAGTGCTGGCCCTGGATTCATTAGAGCCTAAGCTCAAATCTGGCCTTGGACTTACTAGCTATGTGACCCTGGGCAAGTCACTTAACCCTGTTTGCCTCAGTTTCCTCATCTGTTAAATGAGCTGGAGGAGGAAATGGCAAACCACTCTAGTACCTTTGCCAAGAAAAACCTAATTTGGGTCAGGAATAGTTGGTCATGACTGAAAAGACTCAACAACAACAACTACAACAACAATTTGTAGCTTATTGATTTCCTAGATGTTTATGTTACACTGAAAATTTAAAAATTGGCTTCCCAAGACTATTCCAGTTGACTTCAACACACCCTTGAGTATCTTTCTAATGTACCCTCTATGATGATCAGCTGATATCAGTTTATCAGCTAGACTTAATTAGCATTTAGAAAGGCAGATTCTACCGAGGTATTATAGGAAGAACAGTACAAATCTCTCCCCAACTACCCTCATCCCCCATCCCCCATTCAGTGATAATACAAAATCCAGAGAAAAGTTGGCCCAGATTTAGGAACTCCATGTGACAGTAGGTAATTCATAAGCCTTTTCCCTTCCTGAAGCTCCTCACAGGGATGGTGAAGCTTTTATTCTGGGTTTCTTCTTGGGGTTCTGAAACTGCCATCCTTCAGTGTGTAGGGTTTGTCCTAGGCTCTGACGTCTGCTGTCCCAGGAAGAGGCTTCCAAATCCTCCCCTTCCAAAGTTTGAAAGGGGGAAAGGGAGAAAACAGAGACTGAAGCCAATTCTTTTCTCAATAGTTTGTTGGGGATGGCTTCTACCACTAAGCTGTTGGGAGCGGGAATGTTTTTGAATTACTTTGCTAATTTTATATAAAACTTCCAGGATGTGACCGAGTTCCCTCTACTAATTAGAACAGACTTCCTGTCACACCTAGTTGACTTGCCTTTGATTGGTTGATTTAATAGATATAGCAAGGCCTTGTTCACATCTGTTTATCTTTCTGATTGATTGACTCAGTGGAGGTGTTCTCCCCTGACAAAGGTATCATCACATAGCATTTTGTTAGTTACTTTAAGTGTGTGAAAGGATTTGGTAGATTATCAAAATTAACCGCCACCTTAACATACAGAAAGTATTCTACCAACCTTAAATTACTATATCAATGAAAGTTTAGTATTATCCCAGCATGATAGAACCTGCTAATGCTTATGCTCAGTTAGCAAACCTTTCAGAAACCCCCGAGTCATAACACCATCACCACAAGGCACTAGAATAGGACTTGCACTGCACCGGTTTCTTTCCAAACTTTATTTCATACTACCTTTCTTTATATACTCTTTGTTTCAGCCATAGATGACTACTGGCTATTTTAACCTCATCCTGTCTCCTGCCATGTGCGCATGCACCACTCCCCAGGCTTGGAAGGCTTCCCTGTAATCTCTTCTTAATGATATCTTTTCCAGTCCCAGCACAAGGTGGGTATATGTCTTGCTTGTACATAGCTTTTTGGATATTCTCCCCCAAGGGTCTCCACCCTCCTTGAATTCTTAATAAATCTTTTGTATTCTAATTATTTGCACAGAGATCTGATTCCATCTTGTTTGACCCTAAGTTTCAGGAAGGCAGGGAGTATGCCTTTTTTCATCTTTGCACCCATCCATGGCCAATCTGAAGCCAATCACAGGGTCCCATACACAGTAGGAGCTTAATCAATGTTTTCTGAGTAGTTGAGCCCCAGGGCTACAATTTTGGAGCCATGCTGCCCCCTTGTGGTTGTTGATCCTACATCCTCTCTTTTGTGGTAAGAGCTTTTCTAATTATCTAGAGTTGATCCATATCTCCTGAAAGCCTTGTTCAAGCTGTGTAATAATGAGAAAAAGTGGAGGAAAAGAGTTAGGGGCCTTTCAGGCCCTTATCCTGCCCATGACCCCATCCTGGTCACCATAAGCATTCAGGAATAGTGAATACTCCCATTCCCCTCTCTACACCGTCGGACCAAATGTCCTGATCATAGAGACTCCTAGAACCTGAAGGGCCAGGGAGGACTTGCTTAGAGTCACAGAGCTAGTAAGTATAAAGTTTGAGATAAACTGTCAGAACTAGATGGGCCCTCAGAACACAAAATCTCTCTCCTTAGCTTCAGTCTTGCGTTTCTGACTGCTGTCTACACATCCCCACTTAGATGACCCTTTGGTACTGAGAGTTCTACATACCTCAATTCAAACTTACATTCATGTAATTCACCCCTCCTGCTAATTTCTCCTCCAGATTCTGTTGACAATGCTGCCTAAGACTCAAAGCCTTGGAATGGCTTCTGACTCTTCCCTCATATCTATCCCCCATATCTCTGAGTACTGTATATAATACCTCCACAATCACTCTTGCAACCGTCCCCCTTTTTTCCCACTCACATGGCCATCACTGTGGTTTGGGGCCTAATCATCTCTGACTTGTACTATAGCAATCATTTTGTAAAACAATCTTTCTCCAGTCTCTCTGACTTGCCTTTGTCCTATATAAGTCTACCTGAATAATCTTTCTAAGGCACAACTTAGATCACTTCCCTCTCAAAGACTTTCAATGGCTCTCTATTGCCCTTGGGATGAAAATATAAATTCCTTAGCCTGACATTTAAGGCCTTCCACAATCTGGCCCTAATATACCTTTCTAACTTCATTTCACAGTACCACCTTCACCCACGCTCTGTATCAGTACAAGTATCCCTCCCATCCCTTCTCATTTTTGTCTTGAAATTCTTCTTTTCTTGTAACAGCTCTTTTTGTAGTAACAAATGAACAGGAAACAGAGGGTGCCCATCAATCTGTAAAAGGCTGGATAAATTTTGATATATGAATATAATAAAATACTATTAGGCCATTAGAAATGGTAAAAAGGATAGTTTCAGGAAAACCTGGGAAGACTTGTTTGAAATGATACAGAGTAAAGTAAATAGAATCAGGAAAACAACTTATACAATAACAACATTGTAAAAGTAGACAGCTGAGGAATGCAATGATCAGCCAATGTTTCAGAGAACTGACGATGAAGAATGTTATCTACCTATTGCCAGAGGGATGATGGACTCACTATACAGAACTAGACAAACTTTTTTTTTTTCCTGAGGCAATCAGGGGTTAAGTGACTTGCCTAGGGTCACACAGCTAGTAAGGGTAAAGTGTTTGATGCTGGATTTAAACTCAGGTCCTCCCTACTCCAGGGCCAGTACTCTATCTCAATTCCCTTAGATGTACATTTTTAGACATAGCCAATGTAGGAATTTATTTTTGCTTGATTCAATTCAATTCAATGCATATTCATTAAATGCCTACTCCCTGTCTGACTCCGTGTTAATCACTGGGAATATAAATAAGAAAAAGGAAAGACTGTTCCTGCCGTCAAGGTCTTAATGCAATCTGGGAAGACAAAAAAGGGTTTAGTAGAGAGTGGAAAGGGTACTTAATCATGATTATGTATATTTGTCAAGAGAGGGTTTTTTTGTTTTTGTTTTTGTTTTTCCCAGTGGAGGGACAGAATATAAATTCTGGTTAATTACACATAATGAAATTGTTGAAAAAGAAAAAAAAGAAAAATTCTCTTTTTTCTTGGTTCACCTTAGATATCACCTCCTACATGAAGCCTTCCTTGATTCTTCTAGCCAAAAAAGATTGCTCCCTCCTCAAATTTTGGTAGAGAGCTTTAATTTGATCTTTCCTTTGCTCCAATTATATACTATCTTGTATTCTACTTTATAGGATCATAGATGTAGAGCTAAAAGGGCCCTTTGAGACTAGCAGGTCCAATCCCCTTATTTCACAGGTGAGGAAACTGAGCCAGCAGAGACTGGATGACTTGAGCAGGGTTAAACTTACTTGTATACATTTCTCATATCCCTGAAGCAACATGGCACAATGCAAAGTCTGCTTCTGCAGTCAGAAGACTCGTGTTGAAGTGTTGCTGCCTCTGCCCCAGTGTGACCTTAGGCAAATCACTTAATCTCTCTGGGACTCAGTTTCCTCATTTGTAAAATGAGAGGGTTTGACTAGATGGCCTCCGGAGTCTTTGTGGACGTAGGTTCTTACGTGCAGGTGTCCTGTCATTTTTCGGTCTTTTCTATCCACAATATCCCGTGCCATTCCTGCCTAGCTATAATTTATATATATATATATATTTTATATAACTTATAATAGGCTATAGTAAAAGTCGACGGAGTGGAACTTTCCCCAATATATGGGATTTTTAAATTTTGGTCCCTCTAGCATTTCATTTTAGGCCGAGGAAGAAAGAAAATAAAGTAAAAGCTATCGTATTGACTAAATTACAAATGCTTTTCCTCTTCAGGCTTTTTGAGGGATTTTTTCTTTAATTTAGGAGATTTTGTCACATCCCTTCTGAAAAGTCAGGATGTTTACTATATATCAAAGATTACAGGTTTCCACCAAAAACTAAAGCAAAAAAGCAAAAGCAAAAAAAAGCAAAAAAACCCAACAACCTAGCAACAACAAAAAAGAAACATTTTTATTGAATGAATAGAACGTCAGGAGCTAAAATACCACAGTTAAGAGCCACTTCACAGACCATCCAGTCTAGGCCCCTCATTTTGCAGATGGGGAAAACTCAGGGAGGTAGAGACGCCAGATATCTCTAGCTCTTTCTCAGCCCAGCCCTTTCCCCAAGTCGCGACGTGATTCTATTGCACTTCGCGCTCTCCTGCTCCTCCGGCCCACCAGGGGGCGCAGGGCGCCGGGATCCCGCCGCTCTATATATACCCTTGCGCCGCTTCCGTACTTTTCCTCGAGACGGCTGCCGTCACTTCCGGTACCGGGTTCTCTGCAGCTTCGGGCGCGGAATCGATGAGGGTAAGTGGGGCCGGGCCGCTGGAGCTAAGGGGGCGTCCGGGCAGGCGCAGGGCTGAGGGAGGCGGGCCGGTTGCCCGAGCTGGAGTCTCGGGAGGGAAGAGGGTGGAGGGCAGGGCTGGAGTCGGGACCGACTGGGCCTGACCGGAGGCACCGCTCCTGCCCATTCCCGCGCGTGTTCTGCGCTGACAGATGCGCCGGCATCTCCTTTAGGCGCGATCCGAGGGGCCCGGAGCCCAGCCCTGCCCTGCAGCCCATGACAGGCGGTCATCCAGCCTCTGACTGCCCACCATCGCTGAGGGAGAGCTTATTACTTAGCGAGGAGCCTCATTCTCTGCATGGACCGTTTTAATCCTTGGGAAGTCCTTTACATCCGGCCGATTTCTTATTTGTAACTTCCATCATTGTACCCAGCTCCCTTCAGTGTAAAGCTAAACCCCTTACTCTCCATCCTTTAAACTCCAGTTCCTTGCCACCTTCTCCAAGAAGCCTCCCTCCCTTCGTAATAATTAAGGTAACTCGCCTGTAGGGATTTAAAGTTCTTCAAATTTTTTTTATAAAAAGAGTTCTTTGGCTTGATTATTCTCCCCGTTTTGCAGATGAGGAAACTGAGGCCCAGAGAAGTAAAGTGACTTGCCTAGGTCACAAATAATTGTCAGACGGGGAGCCCGTTTTCCCTAAGTCACTCTCACGTGACACTGATGGGAGGTCTCATACACCAGCCTGTCTTATTCAGTATTCTGGAGACACTGTATATATTTCCACAGTGGAAAAAGTGTTTCGAAGACCTGAATATTGTTTTGTCACTGCTGTTTTCTAGCTGTGTGTGTAGTCTTGGACAGTTCGCTTCATTTCCAAGAGCTTCAGTTTCATTTCACAAGATTACAAGGAAAATGTCTTGCAACCTTTAAAACGCTATGGAATGCATTATTACAGATAATAACTATACCCCCAGCCCCCACCCCAAAGAACTTGGCTATGTATCTTTAACTCATACTACATGGTAAGCTTTGCCACTTATTTGCTTGGTGACTGGAACAAATAACTTCCCTTCTCTGTGTTCAAATACCTGCTTAGTAAATGTAGTTAAATTGAATTGAACTCAGCCTCTTTGGTGCTTGGGGATCTCACCTCTCTAGAGCTAGTGTATATGCTTGCATTTATTTGACATATTTATGATACTATGTGTAGAGCATTTGTGTCTCACAGTGGGAAGAGAGGCATGTAAAATGACATAGTCCTTCCTGTCATGGAGCTCACAGTTTGTAGGAGTATCAGAAATATATTAACATATGAAGAAATTATACAAGATTATACAGGAATTATACAGAACTATAATGTAGGAAGTTTTATATATAAACATAACATATAAACATATATAAATGAAGGAGGAAGGATAATGTATTTATGTGGAAAAGGGATTGGACCTGCTCCACATGGGACCTCTAGAGGGCAGACCTAGGAGCCAGTGGGGTAGAAGTTAAAGTGAGGCCACTTTCTGCATAATATGAGGAAAACTTGCCAACAGTCAAGCTGTCTAAAAATGTGCTGGGCTGTCTCGGTAGATCACTGGGAAACATCAAAGGGAGTTTGGATGACCATTCTTGGGAAGTTGTAGAGGGAATTCCCATTCAGAAATGGGTTGGATTAGATAATGTCTGAAGTCCCTTTCAACTCAGAGAAAATCTGACTCATGCCCTAATGCAGAAAACATTTATTAAGTATCTGTTATTCGACTGTACTGTCCTAGGTGCAGGGGAAGAGACAGAGATGAATTAAACATCATCTCCATTCTCAGGGAACTTATAGGAGTAGTTCTTTTTTTTAAATTATTTTTTATTTATTTGTTATGTATGTTATATATAAAAATTTTTTTAACAATCATTTAAAAAAATTTTGAGTTCTAAATTCTCTGCCCCCCTCCTTGAGAAGGCAAGCAGTTTGATATCAGTTATACATGTAAAGTCATGCAAAACATGTTTCCATTATTAACCATATTACAAAAGAAAACAATAAAAATAAAGTTAAAAAGAATTATGCTTCAGTCTGCATTCAGAGTTCATCAGTTCTCTCTCTGGAGGTGGACAGCATTTTTCATCATGGGTCCTTTGGAATTGTCTTGGATCATTGTCTTGATCAGAGTAGCAGCAGTAGGTCTAATGTCGTAGCAGTCCCTGCCAATTTGTCTGTATTGCTGATAGCCTCCTCCCTGAACCTCTCACTATCTATAATAAAATGGTGATGGCGATATATATATATAGAACACTAAGCCTACTTCTAAGTCAAAGGATAGAGTATTGTCATTGGGGTTGTCTTAGGAGGCAGTCTGATGTATTGGAAATTACTTCCTGGGCTAGACCTCAGGAGACATGGCTCTGTCACTGCTTTGCCAAGCATGAGCTGTATGATCTTGAGAAAGTCACTTGATTTCTCTGAGTCTTAGTTTCTTCAGCATTAAAATGGGGGTGTTGGACTATAATGATCTCTAAGTTACTGTTCAACTCTTAATAGTCTGTGGTTCTCTACTTTTTTTTATGCACATCTTATTTTTTGAAGCAATATAGAAGTGCTCAGAGGCTCCACAGAGGGAATGAACCCAGATCAATCTCTTGATTTCAGAGGAAACGAGTCCTTAACTCTTGCAGTTGATGCAAGAGTCTCCTTTGGGAACTCGGACCAAGCTACCACAATGCCTTTTCTTCATGGGTTCCGGAGGATCATTTTTGAGTACCAGCCTTTGGTAGATACAATTTTGGGATCTCTGGGGATACAAGATCCTGACAGACAGGACAGTCTGGAGAGGTAATTAAATTCTTTTCCTCTATGGTTTATCTAAAGCAGTGAAGGCTGCCTGATGCTTATGGCAAGTGGAGAAAGCCCCTTTCTAACAATGGATTCTGTAACTGGGGCAGAGATGGCAGAGCCAGTGCCTTCTTTAGGAAGCAGTGAGTCAGGATACTGTATTCAGAGGGTCCTAGCCCTGAATTTGAACTGACTTTGTGGTTTTAGAGAAACCCACATTCTTGCCTCAGTTTCTTCCTCCTTGTATCTTGATACCCTCCATCTGTAATAGATATGAATGGGGATAGTGCCTTTGTATCAGTACTTCTTATATAAGTATGTGTGAAGTTGTGTGATCTGGTCATCATCTTTTTAAAGTGTGTCAGAGTAGCAAACCCTTACAGAGTACTATGTTAAGTTGGAAGGGGAAGAGTCACTCCCCTAATATTCCTTCTATGGCAACCTACATTTTCATGTATGGGGTTTACTTAAAAATTGAGCATAACTATATTCTTATAGTGTCTCAGACAAAATGTTAAGCTTATGTTCCTTTAACCACTAGTATTGTCTCAGCATTTAGGGTTTTGGCCAGTGGGAGTACATGAACCCTCTGTAGGAAAGTCTCCATATAATCTTTAGAAAACCATTGGTAGCTAAAAAGCTTCTCACTATGTTGGAAAAAAAAAAGGAAAACTATATACTGTTAGAAGGTTTAGATGATCTCAAAAGATTCCAGCCCTGACATTCCATAATTTAGACATGTATTTTAATTTTCATGTAAAGGGAGTCTTTTGAGGAAACGGTGTGTAAAAATAGGACAGTAATACCTGGTAGACTTAGATTGGCTTTTCCTCATTCTGGAATTATTGGGAACAATGATAGAGAAGATAGATTGAGTTCTTGGTACTTGCAGTATTTTTTTAACTTGATATCCCAGCTCCTTGACAATGATGACCAAATGACCAAACCAATCCCAAATGTACAGCTTCACCCTGAAGACATCCCCTCAGGCAGTGTTCTGAGAAAGCAACCAGAGAAACCAGTGACAGGACTTGGAAGATCTCTAATATTCAACACTGGCATGAAGTCTCGTTCAGCAGATAAATATCATTGTATAAAAATGGTCAGAAAATTTTCTTTCAGAGCTGAACTAATGCTCAAACGGGCAATTTTAGTACAAGACTAAACCACCATATTGAAGCATTGTTTGTTTTTTTTTAACATAGAGCAGGTCATCAGGAAGGTATTACCCATTCATACCAGATGTCTTAGGTTTAGGCCTCATCTCAGTGTGTTCCCTTCTTACCGTCTGGTTTCCTTCCTGTGTCTCAGCCCAGCTTACCTGGCTGATGATGGAAGTCGAGTCCTTGTTCTCAATGAGCTGTTGGAGAGGGAGGCGCATTCGCCCTTTTACCAGGAAGGTGTGAGCTACTCCTTGCTGAAGATGGCAGAGCTTGGGCTGACACATGCAGCTGACACCCTATTGCAGAATGGAGCCAACCTCAACTTTGAAGGTCGGTTGATTAGTGGTGTTTCATTCTAAAATAGTTTCTCTGACAGCCCTAGTAGGGGCTGAGCAGGCAGCTTAAGAGTTCAATCGTACCTTGGTGTAAAGGCTAGCCCTTGAATATTTCTGGTCTTTTGATTCCTCAGGTGACACTTTAATTTTTCTTGTTTAAGCTCTGAGAGCAGTCACATTTCCTTTCGACTTGTGAGCAAATGCCTAATGAAGGGGAGAAGAGGACTTGGCTGAGTGCCTCCTCCTCTCTCTGCCTTTTAAATGGTTCTCTTGCCACCTCTATTCTAGCTGAAGCCCTGTCTTTGCTTCAGCTCCTCCTGTGATTGATTTAGCAGCCTTTCCCCAAGTCCCCAGTTATGTTGCCTCTCCCATTAATGTTAATGAAAATGCGCCTGCTGGCACTGAGCCCAGGGCTAAGAGAAGATAATTTCTTGCTGCTTTTCTCTGAGCTGTCTTGCAGTTTATTTGTTAATACCGTGTGGAGAGGAGAGCAGATAAGCTACTTTGGGCATAAATCATGGCACAAAGGCGTTAGTTTCCTGTCGTGTAAATGGCCATAGAACCAGGCTGCTCCATGCAAAGGAGAATGTGGTCCTTGGATTACATGGGGTAGGTAGGGCCTGGGCGGTGGGCAGTCATGGATAATGTATAGCTGGAGAAGGCATTTTAACACATTTGTGCCATTGGTGACTTGTAGCTGCTTTAATAACAGATCGTGGGGTTGGGTAGAGCATGTATGTTATGCTTATCCTCAGGACTGGCTAGACTCTGTACTGCTAGTCCTACACTTTTGGTTTGTGAAATCTTTACAAGAGAGGATTTGGCTGAGAATCATTGGCTTGAATTTGAACCACTAAGTGGGAGGGGAAATCCTGGTGTAAGATTGGGTAAGTTTAGGGGAGGAAAGGTCCTGCTTAATTACCATAGGAATAGATAAATGGTTCTGCTAATCAGGAAGAAATGCACCTGTGGGTGCCTCAGATTTTTTTTTTTGTTGTTGTCATTCCATCTTACGTCTTTTGCCCTTGATGCCTTTGCTGTGGCTGGCATCTGTAGAACCTGTTATCATGAGACCAAAGAGAGGCTGTGGAACCAGATGTTGTGGGATAGTGTGCGTATGTTGCCTTGAACACTGAAGTCTCATAGCCTCTCTGTCTCTAGATCCTGTCACTTACTACACTGCTCTGCACATTGCTGTCCTCCGCAACCAACCTGATATGGTAGAGCTGCTGGTGCATCATGGGGCTGACATTAACAGGAGAGACCGGGTATGCTGGTCCAGGGATAAAGGATGAAAAAGCTTTGTAGCTTGTAACCACCTATACATATTATAGCCAACTCATGCTAAGAATGGCATTTCTCTGAAGCTTCTTTTAATGTTCTATCACCAGGAACCCCATCTAGATTCTTTTAAGTCCTAATTGCATGTCCCCCCAACTTCTTCTTTGCCCCGCCCCACTCCAGTGACCACTGGTGGCTTTTGGTTAACTCCTTTCCCCGCTTCTGTTCTTCCTGCTCAGATTCATGAGAGCAGTCCCTTGGACTTGGCCAGTGAGGAACCTGAGCGATTGCCCTGCCTGCAACGACTTCTGGACCTTGGGGCTGATGTAAATGCAGCTGACAAGCATGGTTGGTAGCTCTTGGATATAGGATGATGACACTCTATGAATATGAATCCTTCCTTCCTTAAACTCCTCCCACTCCCAAAAAAAGGAAATCTAAAATTAGGCTGAAAGTGGATGGTGGTTTATTGTTATATAGTACAGGCCCATGGACCCATAGGCTGCCAGGTTTTATTCTGGTTACCTTTGCTAATATAGTTTAGCCCAAAATAAGGTACTTAGCATCAATTTTCTTCTCACTAGAGTATCATGTAATTCTTAAAGGTGTTTGTACCATACAAAGCTTTATCTCCCCAAAGCTGGCAAAGCATACTAAAAATGAAGTAGCTGTACTTACTGGCTCCTCAAGTCCCTTCCAACTCCACTATTGTTCTTTAGCTACTGTATTTAGTTAGATTCATAAAGGGGTGTACCTAGGACTTTGCTGCTGACCTTTTGTGGGCTACCAAACTAGCCCAGGGTTTAGAGAACACCTTAGGCTCAGAAACTGGGTTCAAAAACTGGGGTCTGCAGTACTGTTTTAAATATTTTGATAACTGGATTTCAATATGATTGATTTCCTTTGTAATCCTAATGTACTTTATACATTTTATTAAAACATTGAGAAGGGGTCTCTGATACAAAACAGGTTAAGAATACCTGACTTAAACTAAAAAAATAACTTTTCCTGAAATACATCTTTGTTTTGTAAAATCCTATTTCACTTTCTATGCTACTCCCTTAACCTAAGCAACAGAAACCCTTAGAGGCCTTATTGGAGAGTGTTCAGGAGAGCGGCAGCTCTGGATGCATGGGGTATTTTCAGAGGTAGCTCTTTCTCTAATACATACAACAACCCTTAGCTAGCCAGCCTCCTTCATGATGCCAAGCATATTTACTAAGTGTTGTCCTTCTACAGGAAAGACGGCTTTGCTTCATGCGCTAGCGAGTAGTGATGGGGTCCAAATCCATAACACTGAGAACATCCGGCTCTTGTTGGAAGGAGGTGAGTGGTAGGGCAGGCATTGTGGAGGCCCACTTTATATGTAATAACTTACACTCACACTTCCCCCTTTGTCCACTTTCTTTCTCATCTTCCTGGTTTCTTCAGATGTTGGGTACATAATTTTACTGGTTTAATTTTGTATCTGCTTTGAATACCTGGGTAATCTCTTTTAATTTATATAATGATGGGGTGGCTAGGTGGTTCAGTGAATAGAGCCCTCGAATCAGGAAGACCTGAGTTCAAATGTGGCCTCAGATACTCACTTAACCCCAATTGCCCTGCAAAAAAAAAAAAAAAGCAAATTTATATACTGGCCTTATCAGCAGTGTGTTTTTCCTTTTATGTTCCAGGAGCAAATGTAAAGGCCACCACCAAAGATGGTGACACAGTCTTTACATGCATCATCTTCCTGCTTGGTGAAACAGTGGGAGGGGACAAAGAGGAGGCCCGTATGATCAACCGGTTCTGCTTCCGTGTTACTCAGCTGCTACTGGCTCATGGAGCAGACCCTAGTGAATGCCCACCCCATGAATCTCTCACCAATATCTGCTTCAAGAACTTTAAGCTACACTTTCCACTCTTGCGCTTCCTTCTGGAATCTGGAGTCTCCTACAGTTGCTCTCTCCATGGCCCATCTTGCTGGTCTGGCTTTCATATTATCTTTGAGAGACTGTGTTCCCACCCAGGCTGCCCTGAAGATGACAGCCACTCTGAACTCCTGCAGAAAGCAGAGACTGTCTTGGAGCTCATGGTGGCTAGTTCCCAGAGAATTCAGCTGCCTAGCAACTTTGAGGTCAACCCTGCTGGCTGCCTGGCAGAAAAGATTAAGGCCCTTTACACTTCCTTGAAGCAACTAGAGTACTGTCCCCCACCCCTTAAACATTTGTGCCGTGTGTACATTCGCCAACAGCTCCGACCTTGGCCTGTGGACATAAAGGTCAAGGCCCTACCTCTTCCAGACAGGCTAAAGTGGTATCTTCTCATTGAGCACAGTGGTTCTAATGATGATGATGTCTGATATGACACAGGCAAGCCCATTCATCTTCCATTTTTTTCCCCCCAGTCCTATCCTCCTCCTCCTCCCCTGGATCTCTGAGATTTCCCAGGTTGAAAGGCACAGTGGTTGGAGCAGCTTTAATGCGAGTTTGACCATTTGTGCACTAAATGAGTATAGGTCCTTAGGTTCTGGGAGGAGAGAGGGGGTAGCCCCTTTCCTCATTTATCTCCATCTAAACAAAAAGAGGTTTGGGAAAGACCTGGTTCTTTCTGGGTGCTAGGAAAGATAGGTGGATATCCCCTAGGGTTTCTGACGAGGGTGCTTGATGATAGAAGCTTCATTCATTCCTAATATAAGATACATTATTAAAGGTGGCTTTGCCCCATGGGCTAAGGATCCCAACCCTTGCCTGAAGGGAACAGACACTGGATTCTATGTCTGGGAGAAGCTATGATAGCAATTTTCTTTGTCCACTGAAGCTCACCTCTGTGTAGTATTGGAGGGAATAAGAAATCTGCCTGTGTTGGTACAAAGACTACTGCTCTGTGAAACTCTTAAGGCAATTGGTTTTCTGGGAGCTGTAGGAAATTAACATTCTTCCGGGCTGGAGAAGCCACTTAGTAAAAGATGATGTTATTTATTCCTTCTAACTGAAGGGATTTTAAGAGGGTAGCCAGTCTCTTTCAACAGCTGAAGACCCAGAAATTGGTTGTTTCAGAGTGAGAGGTGTGTGAGGGGGAAAAGAAGAGGTCAGACATATAGCCCTTTGCTCTGCTATTTTTCACCACTGGTTCTTTTAGCTGTTACTTGGCAGCTCCTGCCAAAGTGCCTTTTGGGTGGCAGGGGGAAATAGCTACTGAAAACTTACATAAATTCATTTATTCTCCTATGGGTGAAAGATAAGCTCAGATCTCTAACAGCACTACAGAGCTATGAGGCTAAGATATTAGGTCACAAGGCATTGTGTGTAAATACAGCTGGTTTGAGCTACCTCACCTTATCAGTGGGCTGTAGGTAGTCTGTAAAAAGAGCCTAACATTATTAACATATTGATTGTCTCCCTAATACCAGTGTAAGTTATGGTTAAAGTGCCAAAACCAGGAGCTTTCTTATTTCACTACTGGAAAATAAAGTGCTATGTATGATACCACTTGTGTTTAAAAGCAATTATGAGTATATTCAAGTATGTGGCCTTTTATCAAAGTCAGTCTTGTCTTTGTGAGAGAGCTTTAACTGAGTATGGGAAATATCCATTTAATTAAATCCAGACTGTAAAACTTCACTGCCAAAATCCATAGTCATTGTCCCCTCCCCACAAAACTCTTAAAGACATGCTGGCTATCTGCAGATGTATAACTATACTATATGGCACTGATGTTTGAGTAAGCTCAAGCAATTAAATGAGATCTTTTGTAAAATTAAACACCGACAAAGTCTTTTTCTCTCTTTAAGAGTTTTACAATCATGTTTTCCATCTTCCACTGGTAAGAATAGCCAAAGTCTTGCCGGTAGCCAGTGCAGAAAAAGTAGCAAGCCATTAGGTAAGACTTCTGAGGACAGAAACAGCCCAGGTCTAGATATCAGGAAAAGAGTATTCTGCTCAAAAGTAATAGCAAATGACGTTTTCATTCTACCTTACATAGGGGTTTTAACACTGAATGAATTTATCTTTTATTTCTGACTGAAAATGACACTGCTAACAGCTTGCCACAGAAGAATCATATTCAAAAGCAAGGCACAGTGAGTAATAAAACCATAAGTAAGTTTTCTGCTCTAATCTGAGTGCAACTATGGGGGCTTTAACCCTTTTCCTAATTTGTTACATTCATTAAAGACAAGCACACAAAATACTTAGTGAAACATTGAACAGTCCCACAACATAGAACAGCCCTGCCTTAGATCCCTGTTACCAAAATGAGGCTTAAATTAACCAAGGCTGTGAAACAAAACCTTAATTTACTTTTAACAGGATGGGAAGTTTGCTTCCCAGTAAAGTAAGTAACAATGGATTCTTTTTTAATGTCTGTAGAAGCAAAGTTAAGGGTGATTTTTACTTCCTATTAATAAGGCAGCCAGACCTCTGGTTAAAAAAAAAAAAGTCATCTGGTAGGATCAGTGTTTTCCCAGACCCATTATCATGTGTAACCATGTTCCTGGAAGAAAAATAACAAGTCCCCATATAGGCACAAGGAAAGATGGGGTGGGTGGGGGAAAATTAGGAGATGGTTATGATCCAGGCATATTCTCTCTATTTTGCTCACAAAAAATAGTTGGCTCGCACTCTCTGCTTTGGAATCACTGCAACTCATCATCTATCCTGTCCAGCAGCACTTTTACCTCCTGTTTCTGACTTTTCTTTTAAATATAGAATCTATACAGAGAAAACTGACAGCAAACATACAGGTGTATTTGGCAGCCTCCACAGGACTGTTTCTGTACTCCTAAACCATAACATAACACTGCTGGACCCAACAGCTGTCAGTTGGCTCCAGTATCCCCCACCCCCCATCCCCACACTGGTCCCTTCTTGTGTCTCTCATGCCAAACTGGGTCTCATCTCATGGCAAAGCTGTAGACTTGATAAATCTCATCAGGGAAGTTTTCCTGCCTCTCTTCAGCCAGGAGGTTAAGACCTGCATGGCGGACAATCCTGCGTACCACCTCCTGATCCCGGCATACACTGCTATCCACATCATCCATGATCACACCTTCCTGGGCCATGTTGTCCTTGATGACAATGATGCCATTGGGCCGTAAGCCTGCCTTGCACCTTCGTAGGAATTCAGCAAGGTGCTGATCAGTAAGGTGACCTAGACAAGGCAGATGTGAATTAGAGGTATAGAAAGCTCTGTTACACGACTCTCTACATAGTACTAGCTCATCAGCAGACTTCCATTCTTACAAGCAGCTTCTATGTGATCACAAAGAGGACAGATAATGAAAGTAAAATTTAGGAATGTGAGGAACAGAACAGTTACTCACTTTACTGCTGGTGATAGCATGATTTCCTCTGGGGATGGGGCTAAGCTCATTCTCCCTTGTGGGGAGAGTCTAGATGGGTGACTGCTTCTATTACGATTAGGGGATGGTGGCAGGACTGCTCTATAATAGAAAAAGGGGCACTGCTAATGGCTCAAAGGCCATTCTCAAAGAAAACTGACGTAGCAATCATCTAATTACACAGCAGAGCCACCGTGAGAGTACATGGACTTCCTATTTTGAGTTTCAGATCTGGGGTAAATAACATGTTAAATAAATTGGAAGCAGTAGGTACAAAGGACTGTCAAAGCTGAACAGCCCCAGAGAAATGAAAAACTGTCTCTTTCAGAATGGGGTTGGAAATTTAATGGTTTTAAAATTTCCCCTTGGTTAGTCTACCCAATATGGAGTATATCATTTCACTATTAAAACTAATACCTGAAAAAAAAATCTGTTTTGAATAACTAAAAAAAGTTACAGGTCAAAATATTCTACCCAAATGAATTACATTAAATAACCAAGTCACTCTCCATCTCTTGATGGGACAGGGGTGTTGCTAGAATGATGAAAGCAATGTTTCCAGTACCGTGTGGGGATACCACGGCAGAAACAGAAAAAGAGATCAAAGAATGTCCTACAGGAGTATAGTTAGGAGCACTGATGGCACTTCCTCCCCACCCCAATGCAAAAGAAACCAAAGTAAGGATAACAGTCCTTACCTATCACCCACTGGATCCAAATGACATCATAAGAGTTTGGCTCTGGACTGAAGTCCTGCAGGCCACAACAGAAATAGTTCCTCACCCTCCTGCCCTCCTCACCCAGGTAGGTTTTGGCCTTAATCAGGAAATCCTCAGTAACATCAACCATATCCACTACTTTGAAGAGTGGCAAGAGCAGCCTTTTGGTGATTCGACCAATGCCAGCTCCACAGTCCAAAGCACAGTTAGTCCCCGTTCTATTTGGACCTTCCTGAAAGGAAGGGGGATATGATTAGTAAGGACAATAAAACCTCAAGGATCCTTTTAAAACAAAGAGGGAAGATCCCACTAAGCTAGAAATGAGAAACAAATTAGAACAGTAATCTGTCAGTACATCACCTGGCTGTTGGATAGAGGTCTGTGGGATTTATTTATTCATAGTTCTACCACTGCCTTGTGGTAACCTAAGCACATATAATTCCTTTTTTTGATGCTTAACTTTGTAAAATGAGACATGTTTTTCAGAGCTATTATGGAAGTTAGCATATTAATATCTGTAAAAGTTTTTGACATGGAAAACATTTCATCTAAGTCACTGTATAGAAGTGGGTTTTCTACATGAACTTTATGTTGAATAGATGATAAATATTATACATAAGGACCTATGTGCTATCTGAATACTGCTGTGTCATAAGTATGTAGAATTTTATTCCAATCATTTAACCATATGGGGCATTGGCAGAAGACTGACAATAAGGTATCTCATAAAGAGCCAAATAAAGGTACCCCATACCAATTAGCTAGGAACATGGAGCTTACTATTACCCTACCAATGAAAGAGATCAAACAAACTGGAAAATAGGTGGATACACAGCCTAGGCAGAAAGATAGCAGTGAAGGCCTAGGATATTGGGGATGAATGTGGTTGCTGTGTCATGTTACTAAATTTAGAGCCAAAAAAAAAAAGTAGAGGATGGTTCTTCTCAGGACTGGGACTGGATATGCCATTGAAGCCCCTTGTATTGCAATGGATTTGGAAGGATCCTACTATGGCTTTCTTCATAGTCACCTACATGAGTGACAAGACAGATGACTTCTATTTTGGGGGGTTGGCAGTAGCTGGGAGGAAGTAGGAAGACTCTGAAGTGTTGAATGTAAAAACAGCCAGTTGATTTGAGAGACAACACATTAGAGCAGCAGCTTCATGATATTCTCATTCAAAACACACTGTATCATGATAGCCAATATGCTTTCCACCCCAGTCCTGCCTGTAGAGCATCCCAGACCTGCCTACCCTCAAAAACCTCTGCAGGAACTTCTTGGAGCTGTTGATGTCGATGTTGGAGATATGGCCATACCCTCCAAGCATGCCGTCTACTGTGGGTGGGACATCTTTCCAGTACTTCTCTGCCTTCAAGTAGAATTGGCTCTCATCTTCCACAACCTCACTTGTCATGTTGCAACCAACTCAGGCTGTTTCCTGGACAATAACACAATCAGCTATGGATCTTCTCCTCAAGAAAGAAGAAAAGAACAACTTAGAGCAATAGTAGAGACCAATTCATCACAAGCACTCACATAATTCACCCTTTAAAATGCAAGTACACACTATCCTTCGCATAATATTCCTCTGTAATAAACAATTTCTACTCACAGGAGAACAGAATCTGACTGAGGGAGTAAGAAAAGGTGAGAATTCCACTGAATTCTTAGATCACTCCTCCATTCTACTGATAAAATGTCTGAAATCAGACAAAAATATTCAAAATAATATTTCTGGACAGGAGATGAATTAAAAAGGATGATATATTAGCAGCACAGCATTAGGAGGAAAATAGCAATTACAGTATACATGAAGACAAACTTAACTTCTAATCATGGCGCACGCCTTAAAGTTCATAGAAAGTTTTAAATATTCATGCCTTGACCACAACAGGGGAAAAAAGAAACAGAAGGCTCACATCCTATGTTTCTTTCACACATACAGGTTATAACCAAAAAGGATCTTAGGATCTTAAATTTCTGTGACTGAAAAGAACCTCAAAGCTCATCTAAGTTCAAACCTCTCATTTTCCAGATGAGGAAATCAAGACCCAGAGAAGCCAAGTTGTCAAAATCTCAGACAGAGTAAACATCAAGAGGTGGAATTTGAACCCAGGCCTCTGATTCCAGAGGACCTTCCATGATAACACTGTGCCTCCTACTCTTCTGGGGCTTAACCCACTTCACTCAACTTTAAAGCACATATATTTACTTTTGTTTAATCTCATAAAGCCTGCACTGAACTAAGGAACCTCAGACACCCAAGGAGTAAGCATTTGACCATAATCATACATTACTAAGTATTGGAATATGGAACACTATTTTAGGTGCCCCAAAGATTCTTAATATAAGCCAGAGAATATCTTATTAAAAAGGATGAGCCAGACTGAACAGTGACCTGGGCACAAATTCAAAGTCTTCAAAATACTTTTTGGAGAGTAAAAACCCCAATACTACCGAGAATGAGCTGAAGGTTCTTCACTGACCAACAGTATGTTATGCTTTATTAGTTGTGCTGGTTCTGCCAAAATAAAAAGCCTGAGGCTCCATGGACATTATTCAGAGAAGCACCCCTCTTAGAAGTAGGCAGCTTTCTCTCTCAGTGATCTCATCCTGTCCTCATAGGTCCAATCATCTTTATGCGGTTGACAAAAAATACATAAATTCAGCCCCATCTTTCTCTTAACTAAGCTCTAGTCATAACTGCCTCCTGTACATGCTTCATAAACAACCTCAAACTTCAGCATATCCAAAACAGAACTAATTTGTTTCTCTAAACTTACCTTTTCGTTTTTAGTGTACCACCATTAATGAACAAGCATCTTACTAAGCACCTACCATATAACAGGCATCGTATTGTGCTCAGGAGATACAAATACAAAAAAGTGAGACAAAACTTGTCCTCAAAGACTTTACATTCCAATAAGGAGATAAACATGTTCACAGACATGTAAAAATAGGACATATATTAAAATGTACTAAAACAAAGATGCAATAATTGGAGGTACTAACAACTAAGGGAATTTAGGAAAAACTTCTTGAAGCTAGATTGTACTTGAGATAGGAGCTGAAGGGGAGGTAGAGATTCCAGGAGTCTGAAGTAAGAAGGGAGAACATTCTAGGCATAGATGACAGCCTGTGCAAAAGCATGGAAGTGTGAGATAAAATTTACTGTTTATAAGGAACAGCAAGTATACTGTTTGCTAGAGTGTAGAATGTGTGGAATACAATGTATAATCAATCTGGAATGGAAGAACAGTGCTGAATTTTGAAAGACTTTTAATTCCAAAAGAAGTTTTAAAATTTTACCCTAAAGGTAATAGGAAGCCAGTGAAAGGAATATTAACATGAAAGTTGTGTGAAAGCTCTATTAGAGAGAGGTGGATTGGATACAAGATCAGCTATGAAGCTATAGGTGAAATGTAAAAAGTGATCAAACTAGGGTGGTTGTGGTGAGGACAGAGAAAAGGGTATGATAGGATATAAAAGTTGAAGAAGCAAAATTGCAAAGATTGGCAACAGACTGGATTGGGGTAGGAAGTGTGATATGAGAGTGGGAAATCAAAGCACAGGTTACTGACCTACTTAAACAATCTGCAACCTTGGAGTTATCTCCAACTATTCACTCTCTCAGATCAACCTATGCAGTCAGTTGCCACTTTAATAGATTAACTTCTATTATTTCTTTTAGATCTACTGCCTTCCAACTGGAGTATTACTAAATGGTCCCCTTGATTCTAGAGTCTCCTTTCTCCAATCCATCTTCCACATAACTGTCAAACAATCTTCCTAAAGCACAGGGTCTGACCATGTCAATCCCAGGTTAACCAATCTTGAGCAGCTCCTTACTGTCTTTAGGATAAAATACAAACTACTCAGACTGGCATTTAAGCCCTTCACATTATGGGTCCAGCCTGTTTCCAGACTTATTTCACATTATTCCCCTTCATGATAACTAGCCTATTGCTTGAACTCAACATTCAATTTCCCACCTCTGAGCTGCTGCAGTCTTCCAAAGCTGTAATGTTATTCTCTTCACTTCCTAGAATCCTTCGTTTCTCTTAAAAAGGCTGCATAGGAAAACATTTCCTGATCCTTCTAGTTACAAATGTGCCACCCCTTCTCAAATTAATTTTAGTCACTAGTGCACGTTTTAACCCTCCAATAGAATATAAGATCTTTGAAGGCAGGGGTTGTTCATCTTGTCTTTGTATCCTCAAAGCTGTGCAGTGTCTTGAACACGACAAAAGCTAAATAAATGTTTGAATTTTACTGAAACTTTGCCCCTCTTAGAGAAACTTCAACTCTTCCTTCCACAATGAAATATGGTCCTACTTTTGTCAGTCCTTAGCCCTTCTATTGCTACTGTTTCCCTCACAGTGACTTCACTTAGGACCAGGGCTTCAATGATCACAACAGTCGTTTCCCAATTAAAAATCCAGTCCTAACCTCTCTGCAGCTTCAATGCTGTATCTTCAGGTAGCACTCCAAACTCAACATAACCAAAACCTACGTCATCATTTCCCTCCAATATCTGCTCCTTCTGATTTCCCTATGTTAATAGCCATACCATCTTTCCTGTCATCAAAGCTCAAAACTCCAGAGGAATCTTTGATTATTCCCTCAACTTTCATCTGCTGCCAAGTACTATCTACCTGTCTAAATCTACCCCACAATGTCTCATATACATTAAGAGATTAATTTCTGTTGTTACTTTTATACCTCCTTCCACTCTGTTTCATAAATATATTTTTAAAAAATAGTATTTTATTTTTTCCAATTACAGTAAAGACATTTTTTAAATAAAATTTTGAGTTCTAAATTTTCACCTTCCCTCCTTCCCCTCCCTAAGATTGTAGGCAATCTGATATAGGTTGTATATGTGCAAGCATGTAACATTTTCCTATTAGTCATGTTATGAAAGAAACAGAAGAAAAGGGGAAAAAAAGTGAAAATACTATGCTTTGATTTGCATTCAGACTCCATCAGTTCTTTCTCTGGATGTGGATAGCATTTTCCATCATGAATATTTTGGAATTGTCTTGAATCATTGTAGTGCTGAGAAGACCTAAGTCAATCATAGTTGCTCATAACACAATGTTGTTACATGAATATTTTTTAAAATGAAGTTGCAGTGCACAGGAACAGAAATTGTTTAACCCAGACTACAGCATCCTGCTCTTAGGAAACTCAAGTCAAAAGTAAATAGGGAGGGGTGGTGATGTGTAAAGTAGACAAAGAGCAAGGAGGCATAACTGGTTTCTTTCTTTACTGTGGACATAAACTTATGATTTGAAAACAAGTACAGAAAAATAGCGTTAAATGTTTTGTTTCTGCACTGCATGTCAAATTGTGTGAATCAACCAGTTAGCGACTATGAACTACGTTGTAAATGTTATCCTGAGGTAAGTGTATAATTGGATTTGAATAAATTATGTTGAATACAGAACCACAATATATCTATCGCTTTCAACACATTATACCACTGTTGGGGGGAGAAGAAGGACAATGGAATAGTTAATAAGTTGTAACTCAGAATTTCAGTTGTCAAGAAGGGATGGGGAGAAAGAAATGTTCAAACTAACAACTAAAGATATAAAACTTGAAGAGAGGCCGTTATGTGACTATCCTGAGTAACAGGCTGTGCTGATCATGGATATAAATATATCCAACTGCCCCCTGTAATCCTACTATGTCAGTGTCCCTCCCCCTCACAAGTATATCCTCAAAAGGGCAAGGAGGCATTCTGCTCAGAACAGCTGGAAGAACCCTAGGAACCTTTTACAATGTCTTGAACATGTTATGGGGGAGGGCCCCTAAGAAAATAGTAACTAGCCAACATCCAAAACAAGGTCACCTCACTCCCTCAAGAGTTTCCATTCCCTAGCATTTAACACCAATAAGTCAAGGCCCAGCTGATATTTAACTAATTAGGGGTTGGGGTGGGGGAGCTGCTTCCTGAGGTCTGAAGGTAGAGAAGCATTCTGCTGGAGAGCACCAAGCCAAGAACTGGAGTCCGCATGAGGCAGGACAGAGTACATTGTACTTCTTAAAAAACCTAATATAGGCACACTTTACCTAAGAATTGGTTCTATAAAAGTATCAGTTTAAGGATCAGTTGAACATAGGCTCATAGACTTAGAACTGGAAGGAACCTTCCTTCAATTTATCTTGAATATCACTTTTTTGTACAAAGTTGCCTCTCTCCATTAGACTACAAGTTCTTTGAGAGCAGGGACTGTTTTCTACCTTTCTTTGCATCCTCAGTGATTAAGCAGAGTCCCTCACACACAAACAGATACTTAAAATTTTTTTAATGACTTGACCAGCCTCAGGGGTATTCTAGACTATTGGTGTCAAAAAGAAATAGAAAACGATCCCTACTGGTGACACACAAATTAACATTTATCTACTGTATTTTATTTTTACTTATTTTGTTAAACATTTCCCAATTACATTTTAATCTGGTTCAGCTGCACTCAACTGGTCACAGGTTTGACATCTCTGTTCTAGACCAACCTCCCATTAAATTGATTAGGAAAATGAGATACAAAGAAGGTAAGTAGGATTTGAATCCAGTGCTCCTTCTACTGTACCAGGTTTTTGTAATATTTTCTTAGAATGTGGTCATACTACATTAACCTATACTGGCAGGATATTATGGGGGAAAGGGCTGACCCTGCATATAAAAATTCAACCATGTAAGAAATATATTGTAATATGAGATCTGGGTTCTAGTCACAGCTCTACCACCTACTAGCTGTGTGACTATGGGCAAATCATTACACTTCTTGGCAGTTGTTTCCTGAGCTATACAATGTGGATGTTATTACTTGTGCTCCTTGTATCACAGTACTGTGAAGATCAAATGAGATAGTAACATATGCACCATGATATGAAGTTATTACCATCTGCTAAGGCACTCTTTTCTATAATCTCTCTGTGGTATCAGAATCAGAGAAGTTACAGCCCAGTGAGCTTAAGAGGTCTGTCAATTCAATCTCCCTCATGTTATGTAAGACACAGAGGTGAACTTTACCCACTGTGGTCCCAAGGTGAATTAGAGATGAAAATATTAACTGTATGTACAAAGGAAAGGAGACTAGAATTAGAGAAGACTTGGGTTCAAGTCCTATTTCTGAGCCATGGGCAGATCCCTTCACCTCTCTAGTTTCATGGAACTCACCGACTCCAACCCCCAAGGCCCATATATGCCAATATACCAAGGCCCAGAGAGGTTAAGGGCCTTCTCCAAGGTCATATAGGTAGCAAGTAAAAATGGGATTCAAACCCAGGTCTTCCGACTTCAAATCCTGTGCTCTTCCCACTACATTTCTTGGGCAAGCTAAGGATAATTTGTATGGGGTTGTTATACGGAAAGAATTTTTATGAACGTTAAAGTGCTACCTTAGTATTAATACACAGGGTGGTCCTTGAATCCCTAGCTAGTGATCTTCCCACCAATGCACAAAGTAGAAACTGTCTTTGAAATAACCTCTCCATTGCGCGAGAACAGTAACGTCAGGTTTGTTTCTAGGAGGGTACAAATCACCTTCAGACAAAACTCACTTTTTATATGTGTAGCAAGGGTCAGGCAAGTCCCACTTTGGAGGTAGAAGCTGGGGACTTAGGGAGCTATGTAAAGCAGTCAGGCCTAGCCCATTCAGGTTACTTTATGTAACCACTTCTCTAGGGCACTGGTCAGATCCTAGGTAATGTCTCCCTATTACTCCCCTCCATAACTCCAAAGTCTCACGGCCGGAAGGTCCAGTACCAGCTCCGAAAACTCACTGCGGCAGGCGCCTCGGGCGCAGCATCAGCTCTCACACTAAAAGGCGGGACAAGACTGGAAAACAGTTTGTACCTTGTGGGGTGGGGGTGAGTTTGAGGAGAGGAGGAGGAAAGAGACTTCCTGCTGTTGCTGCCTGGGCCAAGGTAGCCGTTAGGAGGCCGAAGCCTGTAGGGGGTAATGCTGAAAGGAGAAGAGCCGGTCTCTGCGGCACGCACTCTTCGTAGGGCAGGGGGGCCACGTGGTTCCCAGAAACGCAGAGTCACGTAAACACATATTCCCAGAGAGAGGGTAGGGGGCTGGCACGAGGGGCGAAGGCTCACGTGGTCAGACTGGGGTCTCGCGCTCCAGGGGGGATGGGCTGGGAAAGCTGAGGTCGTTGGGAGGAAAACCTCTCCCCACCACCACCCTCACCTCGCCACCCTCACAAGGACTCCCCCGACGCTACTCACCCTCGGGACAGAGGGCGGTGGGTCACCTAGGGTCGACTGGGAGGGGGGGGAGGGTGGCAAAGGCAGCGGCAGCAGCAGCCCAGGAAAGCTCAGCCTCAACACCAAGACTCCAGTTTGGCGTCGGTGGCGAGCCAGCGTGCGTTCCCTTTGTCCTATCTACGTCACTTCCTTCCGCTGGGAGCGAGGGGGCGGAGTGAGGGCATTGGCTCCGCCCCTTCACTGGTCGTGGTAAGTTCCGGGGCACCACCCATCGGATTGACCCCGCCTTTCAGCGGATGCTGCGTGTGTCTGGGCGGACGCGAGCCCTTCCTTCTTACTGTGCTGAAAGTCCAGAACGTTTTTGCCACGTCTTAGGCTTGGGGGAAGGAGGAATGCTCGAGAGAAGTGCAGAGTGGGTTGGCGAAATGCACTAGTCCTTGCTATATGAGGACACAAAACGGGCGCACATTCTTGGGAAATGCGCTGCCCAGTCTTGTGCAACGCGCAAACTGCTGCAGCCGGTGCGGCATCTGAGCAAATGTAATGCACAATAACCGAATGGTTAAACATTAGAGAGGATTCAGTGTCGACGTAAATGCGTTACATGGTACATGTAGTACCTCTCAAGCCGCTGCAATGGCTCAGAAGTCCAATAACTGGGCAAATGCAGCGAAGAGGCAGCCGCGGTATTTGACAGGGAGCAGGTGCAGTACCTGAGCGGATGCAACACCAGTTGGGGACACAGGGTGGCAGCACGAGCCCAGGTCCTTGAGAGTCCTGGGCCAATTGAGAGAATCTCCCACAGCTGATTGCCTGGCCCCCAACGAGTCAGGAGTACTAGGCCCTGCCAGATCGATGGAAGGCAAAAGAATGGGGAAAATGTTATTAGTGCCATAGAAGAGGGGAACAAAGGGGTGTGTGTGTGTGTGTGTGTGTGTGTGTGTGTGTTTGTGTGTGTGTGTGTGTGCGCGCGCGCGCGCGCGCAAAATGTTGGGAAGGAATGGGAGAGAAGTGCCACTGTGGATCCTTAAAATCAGTGCTGAGCATATTTTGTCACTGGATCATAAATGGAGCCTTGGACTTGAATAACTATCAGGGTAGTTTTGCAGTCCCACAGAACAGAAAGGCTGTGGGCACCTGAGACAGCAACTGCAGCAAAGACCTAGTGAGGGCTTTACCAAAGCTCCTCAGGATTCAGGGCATTCAAATCCCCACGGGAGAGATGGGATCCACTGCCTTCTAGCCTCCCCCTTTAATCTATCATATTCCTTAAACATCCCATCTCTGTCTTCGTTTCCACCTCCCATCACCTGTTTTCTATTTCCTGACTCCTCTTTCCTCCCACAGTCAACAACATGCATTTATTAAACTATGTGCCAGGGTATATAATCACCCTCCTAAAACTCTTGCATTCTGCCACCTGCCCCTGTCCCCCTCTCTATTTCAGTTTCTTTCACTCTACCTCCTCCTCCCTCTAAATTCCCTCTACCCTACCACTTAAGTCTCCCTATTTTACCATAACCTTACAAACTCCTAATACCTTACCTTCTCTTTCTCCTGCACCAGCATCTCTTATAAATCTCAAGAGAGCACGATTGTTTGGGCTATCAGTGCCCTCTGCCTTTTATCCACTGCTGGGCTGGCATAGCACAAAGGAAAAGGCTTACTACCGCTTCCCATAAATGTTAAGGTACAGAGAACACACCTGAATCCCAAATTTCTCTCTTTCTCCTTTCAGGTACAACTCTGATAACACCTTATAGCACTGACTGGCTTATTTCTCTGACCTCAGGAGTTCTGAACTCCACATCTCCTTTTCTTTAGGGAAGCAAAATGACAGAGAATTCAGCCTTGGCAATTCCTGAGCCATCAGATGCTTATCCTGGTTATTATATCTTCTGTTAGCCCTCTTTGCTAGTGCTGTTTTATGTGGACAGGGAAAGATACATGGGGTTTAATTCAGGTCAAAGTCCATATACCCAACTGACAGTAATTATGCAGAATTAATTTTAAGGCTCCAAATTCCCTTGTCTTATCTGTTCCCCAGTTTTGGAAGGCATTATACATGACCCAGTTTCCTCATCTGTAAAATCTGAACTGGATAAAATTTCAATGGGTAGAGTTAGGGGGTTGGGATGGGAAAGTATATTCCAGGCAGAGGGAACAAAGGTGGGGAGGAAAGGCCAAGGCATTCCTAAAGGACAATTATTATTAATCTGCTTTGGTTGGAATGTAGGGCCCGTATTAGAAAGGAGGTGGAGTTTGGCCAAAGAGGGGGTTGGAGCCAGACTTTGATGATTGTTCCAAATGCAGTGAGTGAAGTTTTCTGAGTAGGGGAGTGCTACAAATCACAGAATGGTGATCTTGCTCAAAGATAAATCTGACTCTGTGGGATGGCAATTAGGGAGAGGAGAATAAAATCTAGTAAATGTATAAGAGCAGGATGACTGATAAAAGACTACCAAAACAATTCTTCCTGTTTTTTGGGAGGTCAGAGGGACTCAAGCCCCGTAGAGGCCCTGTCCTACCAGCCAAATGGTGGAACTGATGGGGGTCTTGTAACACTCCAGTTCCCTTTCAGCCACCACCATCAGAGCTCTGCCATTTGCTAACTGGGTGACCTTAGGCAAATTGATTAATTTCTCTGATCTTCAGTTTCCTCATGTGCAAAATGAATGATATAAACTAAAAAGTATCCAAGGTCCCTTCTGGCTCTAAATCTATGACCCTACAAACTTCTACCATTCTATGATAGCCCCCTACTCTGTAGCGATCTGGGCTCGTGCTGCCACCCTGTGGCCTAAGCTTAGATTGTACACAGTGGGGAAGACACCCTCTTACAGTCTAATGGCTCAATTTGGTGAGGGGAATTCGACCTAGTGCTGATTGCCCTGGGGTCATGGATGAGGTCATTCTTGCCTCCTGGGGGAAGGGAGGGTTATGGGTGAGAGAATGGTGGATGTCACTCTTAGGTGCATCGCATGTATACCACCTACATGTGTTTGAGGGGGGCTCCTTACCTCTCCTAACCTCCAGCAAGTCTGGGATCTTGGGAACAAAAGCTAGGAAATGAGATGGTAGAGTAGTTACCACCTGGACCTCTCTGTGTTCTCTTCTTCTAGGCCATATATCACCTACCCTCTCTCCACATTTCTTTTCATCAGAAGTCCATGCTATCTGTTTATAGGATTGCCATGTTTGCAGTTCCCCAGGACCTATTTCAGTTGTCTTAGTTGACTTCCAGCAAACATCAGCACCTGGCCCCTATTCCAGTTCTTCACCACTTCCCTACTACCATCCTCAGCGATCCTACCTTACCATCCTCTGAAAGACGCATTACTGGGAGAAGGGGGCAAATGTGGAGCCAGCAGACCTGGATTTGTACTCTGACTAGCCATGCAATGATGGGCAAGTCACTTTACTACTCTGTGCCTTGGTTTCCTCACCTGTAAAATGGAAATAATAATGCTTACATTGCCTACCACCCACAGTTGTTGTGAGTAAAGCATTTTGTAAGCCTTAGCGCACCTTCATAAAGTGGCATTGTTATTATCATAACAACATTGCCTAGGGCTTAGAGGAGGAATTCTTCACCTGGGGTCCAATTGTGGACTCATTTCAGGAATTATGTGAACTTGGATGGGGAAAAACAATATCTTTATTTTTACTAAACATTTAATTGAAATTTAGCATTTACTCCAATTATTTAAAAATAATCACTTTGAGAATAGTCATTTACTACCATTTATGTAGTGCTTTAAAGTTTGCAGAGCACTCTACAAATTGTATCTTATTTGATCCTCACAACAACCCTGGAAAGCAGATACTATTATTATATCCTCTTTATAGATGAGAAAAATGAGGCAAACACAGGTTTAAGGTGACTTTCCCAGGGTCACATGGCTAGTAAGTGTCAGAGGATAGATCTAAAGTTGATTATCCCTGACTCCAAATCTTGCACTCTCTCCATTATGCAACCCTGTCTCACACGGAGGAGAAATAGGTTTTACCAGAATGCCAAAGAAGTCTAAGACACCCACCCACAAAAAAAGGCTAAGAACCACTAGTTTAGAGGGACAGGCCTTGGACTAAGGAAGATTCGGGCTCATGTCTTGCCTTTGACACATACTAGCTATGTGATTTAACTTATAGTGTCCTAAGACAAGAATCTAAGATTTGCTTTGGTAGAAGGAATTTCTGCAATAATGAGCAGGTCAATTTCAGAAAAATCTGGAAAGGCTTACATGAACTGATGCAAAGTAAAGTGAGCAGAACCAAGAGAATATTGTACATAGTAAGAACATTATTGTAGGATGGTCACCTGCAAATGACTTAGCTATTCTCAGCAAAATTATGATCAAAGACAATTCCAAAGGACTTATGATGAAAAATGCCATCCACATTCAGAGAAAGAATTGATGGAGTTTGAATGCAGATCAAATGTTACTATTTTCCACTTTATAGTTTTTAAATTTTTTCTTTTTGATCTCATTCTTCTTTCACAAGACTAATATGGAATTATGTTTTACATGATTGCACTTTTATAACCTATATCAAATTGATTATTGTCTTAGGGAGGGGTGAAGGAAAGAGAGGAAGGAAGAAAATTTGGAATTCAACATTTTAAAAAATGGATGTTAAAAGTTGTCTTTTATATCTAGGGAAAAAAATAAAATACTATTTTTAAAAAGGAGTTTCCACACAGGAAATTCCTCTCTCTGATGAGATCACCATCCTGATCCCTCTTCAAATATTATCAGCCATGGTGAGAGCCTAACAGGCATCACTGGCCTAAGTTGCCAAGGGCCCTGGAATCTTCTGATTTCCATCTTTACTCCCCTATTAGCCTTGGCCACAACCAGCAACTCATTATCAGGGGGCATTGCTCCATCTCTGAGCTCTCTAACTCAATCTTTGCTATTCCCTCCATCACAGACTCTTTCCCTGCTACTTCTTCCAATTGCCCAACCCCATACACACATACCCACTGAACCTGTGCTTCTTCCCATGTGACTTCCAGTTACTAAGATCTTTGCATCTCACCCAGCCCATCAACCCTTTCTGGTGACTCTAGGCTTCCTGTACATTCTAAGTTTCAGGGCTAGCCCTCTCTCCACACTACACCTACCACCATACTTACTATCTGTACTGATCCCTAGCTCTGAGTTACCTCCAAAAGGAGAGAGAATTCTGTATTTCATATAGCTAATGCAGTAAGCATTTACTGAATACTTACTACTGTGCCAGTCACTGAGGGGAGATAACAAAAGTGAAAACACAGTCCTTGCCCTCATAGAGCTTATGATCCGAATACATTGGAAACTGCCTTAGAAATTTCTCCAGTTGCCTACATGTTTGTCAGCATTTCTTCCTTTGCCCTCAGAAGTTTGGCTGTCTTTGGCACTCCTCTTAATTCTGCTCTTTTCAAGGTCATCATTGGGCTTTTGCTCTTCCATCCTCTCATACGTAGGCCCTAGCAGGGCATCATGGTTAGTTGTATTATGCAGCAATGATTTTGACCTGATCCGTCTCCATACTTAGAAATCAAGAAAATCAACCAAGGAAACACTTCTTATGGTTGTCCGAAATTAGAAAAGAAAACCATCACAAAATGCAGGTAATAGGTAGAAAAATCAAGGGAAAGGTTCTTTGGGAAAGACCATTAAAAGAATAAGGTCAGATGCAGCTAGGTGAATATAGAGTATATATGGAGTATAGAGCAGTGAATAGAGCACCGGCCCTGGAATCAGGAGGACCTGAGTTCAAATCTGGCATTAGACACTTGACGCACTTACTAGCTGTGAGATCTTGGGCAAGTCATTTAACCCCAAATGCCCCCCCCCACCATAAAAAAAAGTTCGATGTGCTTCTCATCTGAGCCTTCTTCAGAGGTAGTTAGGCAGCCCAATGGATAGAGCACTGGGTCTGACATTAGGAAGAACTGAATTAAAAATCTGGACTCAGACACTTAACTAGTTATATGACCATTAGCAAGTTATTAAATCTCTATCTGCCTCTATTTTCTCAATGATAAAATGGGGATTATAATAGCACCTACCTCACAAGGTTGTTATGAAGATTAAATGAAATAATATTTGTTGTTACTGTTTAGTCATGTCCAACTATTCCTTTGAGGTTTTTTTGGCAAAGATACTAGAGTAGTTTGACATTTCTTTCTCCAGATCATTTTACGGATGAGGACATTGAGGCAAACAAGGCTAGTGACTTGCCCAGGGTCACAAAGCTAGTAAGTGTCTGAGGCCAGATTTGAACTTAGGAAGGAAAGTCGTCCTGACTCCAGACCTGGCACTCTCTCTGCTGGGCTCCCTTGCTGCACCCAAGATAGTATTTGCAAAGTATTTAGTACAGTGCCTGATAGAGTAGGTACTTAATAAATGCTTATTCCTATCCCATACCTTACAACAACCCTTGTAAGGTAGTTACTGTGGGTATTGTTATTCATGTTTTATGAATGAGGAAATTGAGGCCCAGAGAAATTGTGATTTATAGCTACTATACCAGAAGAAGGCTTTTGAATCCACATCTTCCTACTGCTAATCCCAGCTTCCTATCTTTTGTACTATCCTGTTTTTCTTCAAATGAAAACGACATAATAGGAATGGGGGCATAATTTTGTCATGGATATAGCTTAGAGCCCCTGAAAGCTATATCTAGGTTCAAGGTTTTCTTGGATCAGCATGTATACAAAACCATAGTGCACAAGTCCCCAGCTTTTTCCCCCTATTATCAGACCAAACCAGAGGATAAATTAATGCAAAGCAGAGACTTTTAATTTAAAAAAAAATAGCAAGGCAATTAACAAGGAAAAATCATCGCACATATACTAGGCAAAATAACCTACAGATTCCCATGTGCCTGGTAGGAAAAGGAGCACTTGTAAGCCTGGTAGCCTCATGCTCCAAGAGTTGCATCCTCACTAGAATGTCTCTCTGCCTTCAAAGCTGCTGCTTGCTGCTTCTTCCAGATCTGCCGATGTCCAATGCTGAGCTGTCACCGTCCGATTCTCCACTGAGCTGCAGATTAACATCTACTTACTGCCTTTTTGGTCTGATTGGACTGGGCTTCTCCACTAAGATGCTACCGCCACCTGCTGCTTCTTTGATGAATTACAGCTTCTGGAAAGTCGGTTTTTTCCCTCACAGCAAGAATTTTACGACTCTTTGGTGAGTCGCCTTGTAACCTCATGAGTGTTTTAATTCTTTTTTTCCCCCCGAGACTCACAGTTCCAACTAGCCAGTATAAACGAGAGTCCCTTGGGTCAGGTCAGTCTTTTTAATTTTTTTGCTTGGGCAGGAATTCTTTTAGTCCCACTAGATGCTTAGTGGGCATGAGTAAATTCCTTTCAATTTCAAACATATTTCTGGAAGCTTTCACCAGCTTTCATACAGATTACCGTGGAACTTTACTTAGAAATACTAGAGAGGTATGATGGAGCTGACAACTTTTATCTTGAATTCCTTCAGCTCTACTCAAATCCCTTCCTAAAGTAAGAAACTGATTCCTTTACTAAAATCTTCCTCTGGTACCTCATTGTATATATTGTTCTCCTGGTTCTGCTTACTTCCCTCTACAATGGCTCATACAGACATTCCTGTGCATTTTTGAATTCTTACATCGCTTCTTACAATTCAAAATTATTCCATTAATTCACATTCCAAAGTTTTTTCATCCACTTACCCAAATGATTGACATATACTTTGTTTTCAGGGAGACCTGGATTCTCAAAGGCTAAGTTAGGGGAACATGAATTTTGGTAGGAGGACTAAGCTGGAAAGGTTTGACTACAAGAACCCACAATGGACTTTGTCTGCTGTCCAAGGATCAACCTAGTTGAGTTTGGAATGAATCTTCTCCAAGTTGACCATCAACCACAGAAACTTATAAAGATGTTATAAGTATGTGTTCATTCTCCTGTCTGCTGCTAATGGTGAGCCATGCTTGCAAATAAAATAAATATCAGTAAATTTATTGCAAATCTTAGGAGTTGCATTCTAAGATGTGAGTTTGAGAAGCAAAATAAGTCCTTAAGTTGATAATACAGATGTGTGATTCTATACAGTACTGTTAACCTTACTAGGAGATCTGAATGGTATTAAAATACTCGCTAATAATGTTTGCTGGCCTTTTTCAGTGTTTATATTTATTATAGGCTACACTTCTTTGTAAATATTACTAAACTTAATATTTCATATTTATTAAATGATTTTAGATATCTTTAATAACAAGTAAAGATTATGAAGAATATTGGATGCATTTCAAGATTGAGACAGGAAATCAGTTATCTTGTTGCCAAATGTTTTATTTTTTCCTTTTTAAATTTATTTTTAACATTCATTTTAAAAAGAATATTAAGTTCCAAATTCTCTCCCTCCCTACATTTCCTCCCTAAGAAGGCAAACCATATGATACCCATTATACATGTGAAGTCAGCTATGTATTAAATCATTATCACAATGTATTGGTTCATAATAATAATAATAATAATATATGCATTTATTGTATCAGTTTTAAAATGAAACCTCTGAAATTTTTGGTATAACCCTATCATAGACAAAGGGCAGCTAGGTGGTACAGTGGATAGAGCACTGAGCTTTGAATCAGGAAGACTCATCTTCATGAGTTTGAATCTGGCCTCAGACATTTACTAGCTATGTGACCCTGGGCAAGTCACCTAACTCTGCCTCTGTTTCCTCATCTGTAAAATGAACTAGAGAAGGAAATGGCAAACCACTCCAATAGCTTTGCCAGGAAAACCCCACATGGGGTCATGAAGAATTGGACACAACTGAAAATGATAACAACAAAATCATAGAAAAATGATTCAGTGTTTATTATTATTGTTACACATTATTCAAAAGCATACAAATAAAATTTTATGAAGAATAAAGAAGAACATTATTATAGGAATTCCCAGGAATTCCAGTTTCTCATGATTAAATCTCAAATATTAATATCTATTGGGAATTTGGAGACACTACTATCTATGACATGGAAAAACTGTAGTCTTCTTTGTTGGGGGCAGTGTGCCCACACAGAGTCTTGGAGCTGAAGTAGTGAAGCAAGAAATGTATTAGATGGAGGGGAAAGTGTAGTTGGGGGATGACATTAGACAAAGATCTTCACTGCATGTTAGCAAGTGATGAGCACTATGTGCCATGGTACAAACTAAGTCTATAGTACTACTGAGGAAGACAAGATTCACTTCCAACTGGGGTGAAGATGGGCTAGGGGGTGGGATCAGAGAAAGAAAGCATCATAAGAACAGATAACACTTGAGTTGGTTTTGGAGTCCTCTTTGATAGGTGAAGATGGGGATGGAAGGAGGTATTTGAAGTGGAAGGAACAGCAGTTTGGGCAGAGGATTAAAGACAGAAAGTTACAAGGCTTGTTCAGGAGCAGAAAGGAGTCCAAGTGAGCTAAAATAGAGTGTGAGTGCTGGAAAGAGGAAGAAAAGGGAAGATAGTGACATACTGCAGAGGATTTATAACATGGAGTGAAGGGGTTTGAGGCATTGCATCCCATAGGCAGGGGAGAGCCATTGAAGGTTTCTAAGCAAGGAAGATCAATCTGGTTGTGGTTTGTAATGTAGATCTACTCTCTTTAAGAAGGGTGATTGAAGTAAGATGGGTAGCAGAGAAAATGGAAAGGAGACTGATTCATGAGATACTTGTTGAATACTTGTGGATCCATGATATCTCCACTGTGAGTATTCCCTCCACCAGTGCTGATCACAACTGATCCATGCCTTTTCCTCCAGAGTAACTCTAATTTTTATTTGTTCACAAATCCTCCCCCAGAGAATCATATATATGCTGGAGGTCTTCCTCTGGGTCTTTTAATATTTTATGGGTACCAGAGCAACATCTATTATTTTTTGTTCTTGCTACATGATTGGCCTACTTTTTTCTCCAGTCATAAATGTCCATGATGATGCTTTTGCCACCACCTGTTAAATGCAGGTTCTTTTAATGTGATTCAGCCTGTTTTTACCCATGCATCTTTCTATTGCCTTTTTGGTCACTTGAAATTTTGATCCCCCCTAAGATCAAGCTGTTATATTATTCATAGCCTTGTGCTATTTTGTTCTGTAAGTCAAATGCTTTTATAGTAATAAAAAATTATAAACACAGCAGGATGTTATATTTTTTATGTCTCCCATTCAATTGTGTGACCATGAAGACATGGTCTTCTGTAGAGAATTACCTATGAAAGCCTATTTTCTTCTCATATTTTCATCAAGGAAATCTTTGATATGTGCATAGACCATTAGCTTCAAAGTTTTATAGAAACCAGAAAAGTATATGAGTCTATAATTATAACATAAATACCATTTATGTGTCATAGTAATGCCAAGTAGGCTGCCTCTTTTCATACTTTTGTAAGCTTTCCTTCTTGGTATATCTTAAAATTCAGTCTCTGAGTACCTTTATAATCATGCCCCCCTTCATAGCACAGATTTCCTTAGGTTGTGTTTGGTCAGATTCAGCTGCTTTTCTAGACTTCATTGTTGTGGGTGCCATTTACACCTACTCATATTATCTACTGGGTACTGACATGTTAGAATTCACACGTAATAATTTTACTGTAATCAATAATAGGAACAGAGTACTATAGAAACATTAGGAGACCTGTTATATTTCAAATATATTTCTTGTTTCCCTTCCAGTTTCTTTTACAAATGCTCCTGAAATGATTAGATTGAGGAGGCATCATGGTGCAATGGTGCTGGAAGAGCAGTAGTCAGAGGACCTATCCTAGCACTACCATCACTACCTATATGACCTGATTAACTTCTCTGGGTCTCATTTTTCGCCACTGTAAGACAAGGTGGGGCCTGACTTGATGGCCTCTAAGGTCTCTTCCAGTTCTAAATCCTATACATAGGCAAAGACTTTTACCTGAGCCCATAAATTATAAGGGTAATTCTTTTTTTCTTCTCTGGTAAATCTTCATTTCTCCCAATCATCTAGCCTTAAAATACTGCCTTCTAAGGTGACCTCTTTCCTCTTTGAAAGGAGAAAACACTCAGGCTTGCTAGAGAGTTAAATTCTCTTCCTTCAGTGGGCCCTACTTTCCCAGGAAGTGATACAATCCCTTCCAGAATTATAGCACTACCCTGGTTTAAGTCCCCCTCCTAAGAGGAGGGAACACTTATTCTAAAGACTCAAGCAACCCTTTCTTCAAGTGAGCCTTACCTTCCCATTGACATATATATAGTTCTTTGGACTTATAGTAGCATCCTGGTTGAGTTTCCCCACATCCCCAGCCCCTGGAAAGAGGAAAGCATTTAGGGCTTTGTCCCAGTGGTGAGTCCTACCTCTCCCAAAGTTATAGACAGTCCTCTGGGTCAACAGTAGAGGTTTCTCTTAAAGTAGAGGTTTCTCAACAAGCACTCAGGGCTCCTCTGCAAGTAACCTCCTTACCTTGGACATACAAAAGCCATAGAACTGTAGTACTAATGAGGGGCAAAGAAGTCTTGGTTTACTCCTCTACAATACGGCTACACCTCCTAACTGCTCCTTAGCACATCTTTCCTGGTCCTAACATTCCTCTCCTTGGACCATGTTTAGGCATTTGTTTTATCCAAACAGTGGATAGTGTGTTTAGGAGACTTTGCTTGAGAAATTTCTCTGCTTTTCCAGAAATCCCTTGCTGCTACATTGGTTCTATCTATTGCTGTCTCTGGAGCTACATGGTTCCCTGATTGACCTGGCTTCCTGAAGTGGCAGCAGAACCCTCCAGGGGCTGTATTGGCCTGACTTCTCTTTGGCTATCTTGTTTTTTGTCCTCTCTATCCTCTGTGTAGTCTCCCTTTTTAAGGACCAGGTCCAGAGCTTAATTCTGGCACATGACTAGTCATGACTCATTCAGTCACCTTTAATGTAAACTCCCAAGGCAAAGTGAGCTCACACTTTATTAGTCAAGGCATCATCAATGCCAGAACAAAGTCTAAAATGTGGGAATGGTTATACATTGTTTAGGGAGACAGCTTCAATAGCAGAAGAAAAGTATTATGATTTAGGATCATAGATAGAATGCTGTAAAGGACTTCAGGAGCCATCCAGTTCATCTCCTTCATTTTGGAGATAAAGAACTAAGACCTAGGGAACTTAAATGACGTTTTCAAGGTCACATAGGTAGTAAGATTCAGAACTGGGATTTGAACCCAGGTACTCTAATTCTAGAGTCACTGTTCTGTCCATTGTGCCATTAATCTTGATCAGGTTCCTCCTGGGCAAATAAATAAACAGTTATTATTTTTCTAAATAGACAGTTATTATTTTTTGTAGCTTGTTAAAATAGGTCTAGTTGGAACTTTTAAAATTGTACACAGTATGTTTTTCTTATTAATGAACAAACACTTAAGGGCTTACTTTGGTGCCAGGCATTACACTAGGTTCTGAGGAAACAAATATAAAAGTGAAACAGTCCTTGCATTCAAGGAGCCCACATTCTACCACAGGAAACAAATACACACACACATATACACAAAATAAACACGAAGTAAACATGGGGGAATGGATGAATAAATTGTGGAACAAGAATGTAATTGAATACTTTTGTGCTGTAAGGAATGATGAATATGAAAAATTCAGAGAAAGATGGGGAGACATATATGAATTGATACACAGTGAAGTATGAAGAACCAAAAAAATAATATTTGAGTTGAAGTACCAAGAGGCCACAGTTAGGACCACACAAGATTTAGCATCTACCACTCTAAAGAAATAGCATGGAATATGATATTCCAAAAGGCAAAAGATAGAGGCTTAAAACCAAGAATAACTTACCCTTTGAAATGAAGTATAATCCTACTGGCAATAAAATGGATTTTTAATGAAATAAAGAATTTCTCTGAATTCCTTATGAAAAGAGTAGAAATTTCATAATGCAAATACAGAATAAATAGTTAAATAAAGTGGTAAATAGAAGCGAACAATTAGGAAATCATATCAACAAGTACTTATTGACTCTGTGCTAAGTGCTGGGGATAGGAAGAAAGGCAAAAACTCACCCTACTCACTAGGAGTCCAGTCTAAGGAGCAAGACAATATGCATACAATGTAGAAACAAGATATATACAGGACAAATTGGATATAATCTCAGGGGGAAGCATTAAGGAGACTCTGGAAATTATTCTTGTAGAAAGTAGATTTTAGCTGAGACTTGAAGGAAGCCGGGTAAGCCAAGAGGCTGAGATGAGGAGGGAACAGATTCTAGGCATGGGAGACAGCTAGTAAAAATGCACAGAGCTGGGAGATGCAGAGTGTTGTGCAAGGAATAGTAAGGAAGCCAGTGTCTAGGTAGCAGAGTATATGGAAGGGAGTAAAGTATAAGAAGACAGAGAAGACAGGAAGGGGCCACGTGATGAAGTGCTTTAAAAGATAAACGGGATTGTGTATTTGTTACTAGAGATATAAGGAGCCACTAGAATTTCTTGAATAGGGGGTGACATAATCAGACCTATCAGTTTGACAGATGCATGGAGGATGGACTGGAGCCCAAGTGGGGGAGAGAATGGAGGGAGGGAGACCAACCAGAAAGCTACTGCAATAGTCTAGGTGTGAGGTAATGAGGGCCTGCACTAGAGTGGAAGCAGTGGCAGAGGAGAGAAGAGGTTTTATGTGAGAGCTGTCTTGAGAGTAGAACTGACAGGACTTGGCCACTTATTGGATATGAGAGATAAGAGACAGTGAGAAGTTGAAGATAGCACCTAGGTTGTGAATCTTGGTGACTGGGAGGATGATGGTGTCTTCAGTAGTAAAAGGAAGTTAGGAATAGGGAGAGGCTGGGGGGGGGGGGAAGATAATGAGTTCAGTTTTGGACATGTTAAATTTGAGATGTCTCTGGAA
>CM053581.1:226680189-226697931 GCA_028627135.1 Pseudochirops cupreus
CGTTATGTTTTGATGACCTTAAGTAGGGGGAAAAGATACCATAGGGAAGCAAAGGGAAAGGAAACATTTCACATAGTCAGGGAGTACAAATTTAAGTCTATAGAAAGAAGAAAGGGATGAGTAAAGAAAAGGTAAGAACCTGTGATTGGGGTTTGGGTGAGGGGAAGAAAAGAGGGGCAGGGGAGTGAAAGTTGTTCATATGGAGCATTGACCATTGGTGCTGAGCACACTGCTTCCTGTTCCATGGCTCTCTTCTATGTAAAGAAGAAGTGGGGAGCAAAAAGAGTAAAAAGTATAATAGAATGCAGGGAAATACATAAAATTTAAAAGTTTTGCATAAACAAATTCAATGCATTTAAGATTAAGAAGGAAGTAGTTAACTGGGAAAAATATTTGCAACAACTTTCTCTGTTATGTCTCATTTACAAGATACATAAAGAACTGATTAAAATTACAAGAATAAAAACCATTCCCCAACTGATGGTCAAAGGATATGAAAAGTGAGTTCTAAAGTGAAGATCCTCTAGCTATTTATAGCCATTTGAAGAAAATTTTCCAAATTATTACTAATTAAAGAAAGAAACTCTGAGGTTCTACTTTACACCCATCAGATTGGCAAAAGAAAATTACAAATATTTGAGTGTCTGTGGGAAAATAGGCACACTAAATACAGTGTTGGTGGAGCTGTAGATTGGTACAGTCATTCTGGAGAGCAAATTGGAACTGTGTTCAAAATGTTACAACCTGCGCATACCCCTTCACCCAACAATACCACTACTCAGCCTATACTCCAAAGAAATCAAAGAAATGCCAAAAGGTCCTATATGTACAAAAATATTCATAGCAGCTCTTTTTTTTGTGGTGGTAAAGAATTGGAAACTAAGGGGCTGTCCCTCAACTGAGAAATGGCTAAACAAATTGTGGCATATGAATGTAATGGAATATTATCATGCTGTCAGAAATAAAACAATTTCAAAAACATGAGAAGACTTATATGAACTGATGCAAAGTTAACAGAACCAGGAGAACAATTTATACTATATTAAATTATAAAAGCAATTCTGAAAGACTTAAGGATGATGATCAAGCATGATTCCAGATAGGCAACGATGAAGCGTACTTCCACCTCCTGAGAGAAAGGGGATGCAGCACGAGACACAAATTTCTAGGCATGGCCAGTATAGGAATTTGTTTTTCTTGACTACACTTATTTGTTAAAAGGGCTTTTTCCCTCAGTGGGGTGGGAATACATGGAAAAGAGAAAAAAGAAGTTCTATAATTGAAAAAAATATAAAATTGTATTTTAAAATATCATCTTCAGAACAACAAAAAAGAAAACACATGCAATGAATACAACAATACGAATGGAAAGAATACCACCACCACCAAAAAAATCCACACAACGTAGCCCTGAGGAAGAGACATGAGAAGGCTCATCTCCTCCTTCTTCATAGAAAAGGCATTGTAGGTATAGAATATGACATGTATTCTCAGACTTAGTTGACGTGCCAAGTTATTTTTGCTGAACTGACTCTTTCCCCTCTTTATCTTTTTTATTCTTTTTATCAGTTTTAATCTTTAGTGGTAGCATTGGTTCCATCCTTAAGATAATCACCAGGTTTCAAGGCAATGTCTCCTCTGGCTACTACCCTCTCTCCCCTCAGCCCTATGTGCCACACTCACTTTGCCCTTGGGGTACTGAGGAGAGGGATGAATCACAATGAACCTGAACTTGCCACTTCAGGCAACAGGAGAGGAGTCAGTCTGGAGGGCACAGAGCAGGGAAGATGCTCCTTGCCCAAGTGAAGTCCCTGGGTTAGAGGGTCCTCCTCACAGGATCTTCTCTGGGCCCCACCTAGAGGGCCCAGAGGGTGAGTATCACCTGCTGAGCTAGCTCATAGAGGACAACAAGCTGGGATAGGGGTGGGGTGTGAATTAGAGAGGAAGGGATAAGTGGAGGAGTAGGAAAGGGTGTACAGGCAAAGAGGTAGAGAAGTCATAGAACCAAAAAGAACTTAGAACCTGGAATCTGGAACCTTGAGGCTGGAAAGGACCATTTAGGTCATTTTGTCTAATCTGCTCATTTTACAGAGGAGGAAACTGAAGGCCAGCCAAGAAGTCATTAGACTTTAGTTACTTAGTGGTCCAGCCAGGACTGGAACCCAAGCCTCTTGCATTCTAGTCTAGGGTTGCCTCTGTAAGCCTCTAAAGGGGGAGGTTGGGGAAGAAGAGGTGGGTGCTGACTTGGGAAAATAGAATTAGAGAAAAGGGCAGTGATCATTCGTATAACACATCCCAGTGGCAACCTTCTGGACAAACTCTACTTGGTCCTGACCTTGGGTAACCGCTCCTGAGACCCTGGTCCTGAGGCCAGCAGGAAGATGGCTTAGAGAACCCAGGTCTCCTGGTCTGTCTGCTTCGCCACAATTGACTCCTGACATCCTACTGAATGCTTAGTTCTCGTATGCTGACAGGGGGAAGTGGGGGGAGTCTGTGTATGGGGGCTATTCTCTGCCTCCTTCAGCTGCCTTCTGCTACCCTCCCTACTACCCCCTTCCTCAAGCCAGGTGATGAACACCAACGAGGGAGAGGCCAGGTATGCCCTGGGGTCACATCAATTTATGGGTCCAGGGGTCAGAGCCAGAAGGGTTTTCCTATCATCACTATCAGAAGCTCCCTGACGTGCAAGTTACCAATCATGGAAAAAGAAGGCAGCTGGAACTGATTCCGAGGCTCCCACCTATATTTCCACCACAGCTGGACCCAAGAGGGCAGGAGCAGAAAATACCCCAGGGCAAAAGAGGCTTGTCTCCTGATGGGGATGTGTGCTTCTCTTGGGACTTCAAGCCAGGGCCCCTGACCTCAGCAAGGCAGGGCTCCAAGAGAAATCCGGAGGCCCACTACTTGCCTACCTTTACACAGCATTTCCTGCAGGAGCAGGAGAAGCTGAAGTCCAAAGTCTTATCATTCCTGGGACAGGTCAACAGTGTCCAGGGTGGAAAAACAGGCCATGCATTCCCAAGGACAGAGACCTGGGCCACTAGTAAGAGAGAGGGTCCCCAGTGGAGCGTAGGCTGGGGAGCAAAGGACTCCCCGAGCCCAGTCCTGGGAGAGTTACTCCCCAACAGGCCCAAAGTCTCACGGGAACCAACAGAGAAGGCCAGCAGAAAGCATCTACAACATTGTAAGCCCCTTCCCAGAGCCCCTGGGGGACATGGAGGAGGGGTAAGGAAGGTGGGGTGGATTCCAGTCCCCATATGTGCTGTGCTATGTAGTATTTGGAGGTTCCCTGCTTACTCCAAAGATATTGGGTACAGTCATTCAAGTCCCCCAAAGATAGCCACCCCCCACTCCCAGCCCCAGCCAGCAACAACAACATGGACACTACCCTCGAAAGGAAATAGACTGAGCTTTCTTCCCTTTCTTACTGCCAGCAGCGTCATCTCTCTCCTTAAGAGACAATTCCTCAGGCTGCAGCTGTGACTCACCTGGCTGCTCTTTTTTCTCTGATCCTCCAGACCTCTGGTAAGCCTTATGGTACTCTAGGACTGGGGGAGTCACCCATTCTCCCTGGGCTTCCTCACGTAGGGAGGTGACCCTGGTCCCCAACCCCTGGAGGTGTTCTGGTGGTGTGGAGGAAAGTGGTGCTTTTTGTCTTAGAAGTTCCAGTCACTGTATCCTCAGGAACTGCCTTCTCCAGAAACCTTGTGAAGATTGTGCTGCTGAACCATCTCTCAATGAGTTCCCCGAATGCCAATGCTAACACATCCACTATGGCCAAGAATTCCAAAGTGTGAGTTACAGAAAGGGGTGTGTGTGTGTGTGTGTGTGTGTGTGTGTGTGTGAGAGAGAGAGAGAGAGACACACACACACACAGAGGGAGACAGAGGGAGAGACAGAGAGAGGAAAGATAGAAAGCAAGGGAGACAGAGTGAGAGAAAAAGAGATTGAAGGCTTCATAGAGCAAGGTGGTATATTGTGGTTCTGGGAGAGAGTTGAGAGGTCAAAGGCAGGTGGAATTAATAGTTCTGCTGGATTGAATGGAGAGAGAAAGGAGACCAGAGTTTATTTCCCAAGTTGTACTTGATTCTGAAGAGTATGGTTGGATGGGCATCCAACTCACACATTTAAATGGATTAGGATGAAAAAAAGGAATGCTGAATGGCCAGTGAACGATATTGACATCAGGTGGTTATAGAAAGCTGCAGTGTGGTAGAGTAAAATACTGGATTTGGAGTTAAGGGATGTGGGTTCAAATTCTGCACCAGCTCTTTAGGTGAATACTTGTATGACCTTCTTCTAAAATGTCAGCAGTGAAATAGATAATTTGTAAGGTCTCTTCCAGTACTCAATCCTATGCAGGTATATCCTGTTTTCCAACTTCAGGAAAGGAGAATACAGGGGCAGGAGGAGAAAAAAGGGGCTTAGCCAGACTATTAGAGGAGTAATTCAGGACATGTGGTGAGGGAGAAGAAATAATGACCAGCAGGCCTATCATACAGCATTAATAGCTGCCTTTAAAACTAAGGAAAATTGGAATGAGTTAGTTGTATTTTTTAAATGGAGGGGAGGGGAAAGAGAGAGATAGCGTTATTGTTTCCAAAGGACAGAATCGTGACTGAGTCTTAAGGGTCAGGCATTGAATTTGGAGGCTCATGTCAGCGTGGACAATTCTGTCTGTCCAAAGTTCCTAGGGATCTTTGGATTTAAAGTTAGAAAGAACCCTTAGAGATCACCTTGACAACCCTTACATTTAACAGACAAGGAAGCAAGTAGGAAGAGTCAAAATACATTACTGAGCATCTTATAGGGAAGAAAAAGCAAGACTGAGATTTGAACCCAGTTCTCCTGATTCTAGAGCTCACACTCCATCCAGCACACCAACCAATCAACATCACTTGTTGAGTGTTTATTATGTTCTAAATACTGTGCTAGGCACTGGGGACACAAAGACCAAATAAAACAATGCCTGCCCTTGAGGAGATAACACATACACACCGCAGCAGATAGGAGATGTCCAAAGTAAATACAAGGTAATGTCAATACAAGGTCAAGGCATTAGTAGCTGGAGAGAATCAGGAGAGGCCTCATGTGGAAAGTAGCCCTTCACCTGAGCCTTGTAGGGAGCTAGGGGTTCTATGATGTGTAGAGAATGCAGTTCAGGCATGGGCAAATGACCTGTACAAGCATAAGAAAGCTGGAAAATGGAATGTTGTGTTTGAGGAACAGCCTGTCTGCACCACTGAATGTGTACATATTTGGGGGAAATGGCACATGATGTATATTAAATCTGGAAAGATAGGCCAGGGACATCTTCCTACATAAATATTTACCAGATGGTAAAGGGCTTTAAATACCAAACAGAGGCATTTTTGATTTTGGTCCTAGAGGTAATAGGGAACCATGAAAGCTTCTTAAGCAGGGGAATGACCTGGTTAGGCCTATGTTTCAGAAATCTCACTTTGATAGCTGTCTGGAAGATGAATTGGAAATTAGAGAGACCAGAAGCAGGGAGACTAATATTGCAGAGGTCAAGGTGATAGATAATAAAAGCCTGAAGTAGAATGGTGGCCATATGAGTGGAGAGAATTGACGAAATTTATCAACTGAATGGACATGGTAAGGAGTGGGGTAGGGAGAGTGAAGATCTGAGGCAAACTCTGTGGTTGCAAACCCAGGTAATGAGAAGGATGGTGGTGTACTTGACAGAAATAGAAATATTAAGGAAGGAGGGTTTGAGGGGAAAGATATTGAGTTCTCTTTTGGATATTTTTTGTTGGAAATACGTATGGAATGTCTATTTTGAAATGTCCCAAAAGTAATTGGTGATGTCAGAAGTTTGAGAGAGAAGAGAGAAAGGTTGGAAGTATAGATCTGTGAATTATTTTCATGTAAAGGATCATTAAATTAATGAGATTAGCAAGAGAAAGTGTAAAGAGAGAAGAGTCCAGAGCCTTGGAGTGCACCCACAATCACTGGACAGGACATAACAATGGCTAGCACTTGTATACAGCACTTTAAGGCTTATACAGCTGTTTACAGATGTTACCTCACCTATAAGATAATGCCATGAGAAGTGGGTGATGTTATCTCCACTCTACAGATGAGGAAACTGAGGCAGATGAAGATTAAGGGACTAGCCCAGTATCACACAGTTAAGAAACTTCTGAGACTGGATTTGAACTTGGGTCTTCTGACTTCAGGTCCAATGCTCTATACACCACTAACCCAGATGATGATCTAGCAAAAGGGACTAAGGACATGTCTGACAGGCAGGAGGACAACCGAGAGAGGGTAATGTCACCAAAACCCAGAGAGGAGAGAGTATGCAGGAAAGAGAGGATGGCCAAGAGTCATGTGCTGCAGAGAGGTCAAGAGTCATAGCCACCAAGTGTGGTGACATCACTGGGAACTTTGAGGAAGCAGTTTCAGTTGAGTGATAAGTTCAAAGCTAGACAACAAGATGCGGAGGAATGAAGGGGAGGGTGACTAGAGAGCTTCCTGTAGACCAGTGGTTCTCAACCTTCCTAATGCTGCGACCCTTTAATACACTTCCTCATGTTGTGGTGACCCCCAATCATAAAATTATTTTTCGTTGCTACTTCATAACTGTAATTTTGCTACTGTTATGAATCGTAATGTAAATATCTGATATCAGGATGTATTTTCATTGTTACAAATTGAACATAACCCACAGGTTGAGAACCGCAGCTGTAGAGAGGTTGGGTGAGGTGTAGAATTGTAGCTGGATAGAGGTATTTTAAAGACTGGGGGAAACTTGGATATATTTGTAGCCAGCAGGGAAGAAACCAGTAAATAGGGAAGAGACAAGAGGAGATGAGGGCCAGGATACAAGCAGAAGGATTGGCCTTAGCAAGGAGACTGGCCATCTCTTCATTAGAATCTGGAGCTAATAAAGGAATGGGAGATTAACTCGAGAAGTTTGGAGATGTAGCAAAGAAGGGAAGGGGGAGATCAGGATAAGTGACTGCTTTTCTTTAGTAAAGTATGAGGTAAAGTCTGCAGCTTTGAGGACAGGTGAGGAGGGTGGGCTAGAAAGCATGAAGAGAGAAGAGAAGCTTTGTAACACTTTTGTGGGGATTGTAAAAGAGTCAATTAGGAAAATGTAAAAGAATTGCTGGCAGGCTGTGAGGGCCCAGTTGAGATCAAAGAACATAAATTTGGAGTGGAGCCATCAGTACCAAATGGGCCCATCTTCAGGGCTTTTTCTGGCAGATGAACAGCAGGGGGATGGACTCATTGTGGTCATCCTTGTGGCCTATGTTGTTTGTACACAGTGGACCCTTAACAAATATTTTTAAATGAATGAATGAGTGTTCTGATTATCCAGCAGGGAGTGAAAATCTTGGTTTTAGGTTAAAGGTCAGCTTTTAGGAAGAAGAGTAGGCAAGACATTTTGACCCCCTTTCTCCACTCTTCCTCATATGTCTCATACTCTTCACTGTATCCCACAGGTCAAAGAATAGGCAAACTGTGAAGCTTAAACCAGCTCTTATCACCAGCTGCTCAAATGATTCATCAGGACCTCAGAAACGGTTCCACTCATTCCGGGTGCGCTTTGCAGATGAGAGCCCAAAGGACATGGCATTGCGATACTGGGAGAGGAGCTATGAGGGTGAGAAGGAGGGAGGGAGATGTGGTTATGCCTCAGGGCTGGCCGTGGCCTCTGGGGAGGGGGGTCCCTCTGAAGGGGCTCTGGCTTTTAGAACCCTGTACTCAATCAGGACAGAGGAGCCAAGCAGAGACTTAGTGTCTGGCGTCCCCTGCCAAAGCGGGTAGCTGGAGGAAATATTGTCCTCTTATAATCTGAAGGCTAGAGGAGCACAGACAATGTGTCTCCCATGAGTGAACAGGCTTCTCTGGAGGAAATCAAAGAAAGAACATGGTACAGTTAAAGGAACATTGGACCAGAAATTAAGAGACCTGGGTTTGTATCCCAGTTGTCTGACCTTGGGCATGTCCTGTCACACCTCTCAGCCTCAGTGTCCACATTGGTCAAAGGAAGAAATGGAAAAAATAAAGGAAAAACCGGATGATTTATATAAAATCCCTTCTAGCTCTGACAATTGATGAATGTATATGAATACGAGATGCCAGACACTTCTGGTGGGGGTTGGGGAGGGGGGGACTGGAAGATGGCAATGAAAGTTTTTGTGTGAAGGAGATGGGGCTCTTGGAGGATTTGCTAAAGATGAGGTCTATTTGGCATGAATCCAGGGGCTCCTTCTTTTTGGGGATGAAGGCAAGGAAATTGGGGTTAAGTGACTTGCCCAAGTCACATAGCTAGTAAGTGTCAAGTGTCTGAGGCCAGATTTGAACTCACGTCCTCCTGACTCCAGGGCTGGCGCTCTATTCACTGTGCCACCTAGCTGCCCCTACTGTCTATTCTTGCCTCCAAAGTATTCCATGTTCAGCTATAACCATGGCATTTGAACTAGAATACTGAAGCTTGTTCCAAATAGAGATGTTTCCCCCATATCAAGGAAGCACGTCCCCTCAAACTTTAGAGGATGCATACTGATTCTGTGGCCAATCCTAGAACTGAAAGAGGGTATGAAAGGAAATTTTCCTTTATATGTTGGGACTGAGGATGGAAAGAGAGGTTCTTGGGACTTTTCAGAAGGCAAATTTAGAGTATCAATAAGGATATCCAAAGGTCTCTTTTCTCCCAGCGCCTCCTCATGATCTGTTGCAATTGGCTCTTGGCAATATGGATGTAAACTTAGTCTTATAATAATTACTTTGAGATCACCTCCATGCGTGGGGAACCACATGTGGCCTCAAGACTTCAGGTGTTCATTTCACTTATAACTGAAGTTGTGACTATTATTAGGATAGCAGAACAGTTAAGCTATGGTTCAGAAAGGCAGTGGTTTCTTCCAGGAGCTCAAATAAAGACACTAGTCTCTGTCCTACTCTGAGGTTACCTGTAAACTACACACAAAAGCATGAAGAACCCTGACCTTATTCTATGGTTGTAGTTCTATAAATGCCTAGTGTGTTTATAAAAAAAGAGCAAGGGAGTCAGGTGAGAGCTTTGTCACAGTTTGCTGAGGCTCAGGGAATTTTCTTGCCTGAGTAGCCTTCCCTGCATTGTGTGTCTTGTGCATTGGGCTGCGGTGTAAGTTGCCTGAGGTCTTAGGTAAAACCAACACCAAAGGACTGAGTGATAATAGCTATGCCAGGATGAGGTCAGTACTAGTTCTGAGACCTTCCCGTGTGTGTGTGTGTGTGTGTGTGTGTGTGTGTGTGTGTGTGTGTGTGTGTGAATTTTGATAGGGGATCTTGACAAAAGTAAAAGTCAAATTCATGTCTTCAGAGGTAAGAAATGGACCCTACTCATTAATTCAACAAGCATTTATTTACCAAGTACCTACTATGTCCAAAGTCTTTTGCTAGACATCTAGGGGATAAGAGACAGGCTCTGCTTTTGAGAATTCACCAGTTAGTCTGACCTTGTGCAAGTCACAACTTCTCTGGGCTTCAGTTTTTTCATTTGTGAAATGAGGGGATCAGAATCCATGATCTCTGTAGCCCTTTCCAATTCTAAATCTGTGATCCTAGCAAAAATAAGACATACATCAATAACTGTCTTGCAAGGAAGACTGTGATACCTACTATGGATTTTGGAGGAAGTAGGGAAGATCATATCTGATTAGAGAGAGGATGGAAGAAAGCTTCACAGAAGAGGGGGCATTTGAGTTTGGGACTTGAAGAATGGGTCAGATTCCGACAAGGGAGGAGAAAAACATTCCAGGTGGAGACGTAAGGACGAGCCAAGGCACAGAGCTAGGAAAATGCAGGGTATGCTCTAAGAAAAGCAACTCCAGTTATCCCTTCTGCATCACGACTTCCCCCATTGCAGGTTGGCAAAAGAAATTAAATGGGATCTTTATGGGAGTTATGCAGAAGTCGCAGGTGACACGCAAGGCCGGCAGATGACACAGAAAATGTTTAGAAACTCAGAAGTGCATAAAATATATGTGTAGTATTGTATAATATCAACATATTTTATCTTTTAATGCCATAATAATTCAACCTCCCTGGTATGAAAAGAGGGCCAAAAAATTTTATGCAGATTTTCCGGATCTCAGGGTTGCTCCGCACCTCTAACCCCCACTGTGTGGAAGGGATAACTTCAGTCCTGTTTGACACAAACATAGAATTTGTGGGAGGGAGGTGGTTAAAACATATAGAAATATAGGCTCTAGCCAAATCACCAAGGACTTGGAATAACAAGAAAAAAAGGTTAGCTCTGTAGTCAAAGGAGAACTCCACAAAGTTTAGGGACTACAAAAAAAGTGGTATGGATACACACACTTGGTGGCAGAAAGCTGGTCTTCAAGTCAGAGAGACCTTGGCCCAAATCCTGCTTCTCTCTGTCACATACTGAATGTATAATGCCAGGCAGGGGACAACCTCTCAGTCCCATAGACAAATATGAGTTGCAGAGAAAGTGACACCCTCCTTCAATAGAGGGCGTTTCTTTATCCAGGATTTCTATATATCAATTAAATTGGGTCCAGTCTCTATCCAGCAACCTATACAGGATGGGTGAGCGGTCTATCATCCCTGGACTGAACTACTCTGCAGGACTGAGAATGGAAAGAGGCATGAACAGATGTGGGCAGATTTGGCCCCTGGAAGAACCTGGGTGTGAAAGAAAAGGAGGAATCAACCAAGACCCTGAGGTGGGGGGACTGGACCGAAAATAAAGCAGGATGAAGCCATCAAAAGGCAGGATTTTCTTTCTCAACCACTGAAAATACAAGGAGAGACACTCTTCTTTGGCACAAATGTTCTAGGAATCTTGGAAAGTGGGCAGGCAACAAGAGGTCAGAATGAATACTATTTTCTGTAAATGCAGAGAAAAGGTGTCCTCTGTCCTAGACTGGAGTTAAGGCAAATAACTCCATTCTTAGCTCAACCTCTTTAATCCCAAACACTCTGGTTCTAGAGGTGGGTCCTGAGTGGATCTGGGAGATGGAGCAAGACAGGGGGTGGGGAGCCTGTGGTCTGTAAGTTATTGGGAGGCAGTGTTACTCACCAGAAAGAACATTATTTTCTTTTTTAAATTCTATTGTTGCTTTTGAAGTTTTTTTCTTTTTATATCAGAGTTAACTCTGGATGTTTTCCTTCCTTTCCTCTCCTTTTGTAGCAAAAGAAAAAAATTAAGCAAAACTAGCAGGCACATCTACCCTATTTGAAGCGAGAGGTACCATTCCATACCCACAGTCTCCCACCTTTTCAACTAAAAGGAGAAAGTTTATTTCTTCATTTCTTTTCCAAGGGCCAAGAATTGGGCACTATAATCACAAAGCATTCAGTTTCATTTGATTGTTAATGAAGCAATTAGAACTAGACATAAAAACAAACGGAGGTTTTTTTTGTTCTGAATTTTTACAAACACTAAACAATAAAATATTTTCATATACAAAATAGAGTAGAAAAAGAGGATAATAATAGCAGATAACATTTATCTAGTGCTTACCGTGCTAAGCACTGTGCTGAATGTGTTACCGTTATTGTCTCACTTAATAATGTGAAACCCTGAGTCTCTTATATATAGCTTTCTTTCTTTCTTTGAAGTACGTAATAAACGCAACATGTCACTCTCACAGCTGTCTGGATTGTCTCATTTTCCTTCTATTCTCTTATGTGCATTAAAAATGCATCAGTGACCCTCTTTTCTTTTTCTTTTTTTTCTTTTGGCAGTACAATAGCTCCCTTCTTCCACCTCAGATTCCCCCAAATTAAAAAAAAATTCTTAAAACAAGTAAACATAGGTAATCAAAATAAATCCACAATTTGCCATGTCCAAAAATCTATGTCTTATTCTGCACTTCTATCAGGTGGGTAGCTTGCTTTCTCACAGTTTTGGAGTTGTGGTTGGTCATTGCATCAGAGTGCTTAAGTGCTTCCAAGTTACTTTTCTTTACAATGTTGTTACCGTATAAGTTTTTCTCCTAGTTCTGCTCACTTCATTTTGCATTCAAGTCAGAAATCATCCCTTTTATAATTTCTTATGACATAATATTCCATTACATTCATATCCCATAGTTTGCTTAACCATTCACCATTTGATGGGCACCATTTTGTTTACAACAAAAAGTTGTTATAAATATTTTTAGAATATGTATCTTTTCCCTTTTTTCCTTTAAATCTTTTTTTGTTTATGAGCCTAATAGCATCACTGAATATGTGTAGTTAATTGAATTTTGGAGCATAATTCCAAATTGCTTTCCAAAGGGACTGGACCAACTCACAGTTCTGTCATTACATTAGTGTGCCTGTCTTTCTGCAGGCCCTCTAACCATTATCATTTTCCATTTTTTGTCATGTTTCTCAATCTGGTGGCTATGAGGAGGAGCCTCAAAGTTGTTTTAATTCAAACTTCAAAAATTTGTTTAAAAACTTTATAAAAGTTTAGTTTTCATCTCTCTATTAGTGAATCGGAGCATTTTTTTTAATACGGTGATTGGTCACTTGGATTTCTCGAACTTCCTGTTCCTATCATTTGGCCTTGTTTCTGTTTTTTGAAGAATTCTGTGAGCTGATTGAAAGTGGTGGGGTAGTGGTGATGGGTAGGTGGGGGAAGATCATCTCTTTTATAGTTCTTAATCTTTCTGGAGTAGTAAATATTTAGGGTTCTCTACCTTTTGCTCCCTAGCTCAGAATTTCCATTTTCTTTAGTGTAATAGGTATTCAGATACTGTTGTTTTCTGCTCCCCAGTTCAGAGGAGCCTCCTCAAGAGCCCAACATCATGTAAATCCCCAGGACAGATGACAGGGAAACTGGGGATTTGGATGGAGAAAGTCCCAAGGAGTGGATTTCAGCAAACAAACATGTGGCGAGATGAATTCCTTCGTGCTGGGAGACTGGACACCAAGTCCACGTAAGGTTTTTGTCTTTTATAAGCGCGGATCAGTCCTGACTCTTAGAGTCCCTGGTGATAAGATCAGGTCTTAACAAGATCCTATTCCCAATAGCCACCCCAGAGGAGACCTTATTGTATAGACATAATAATAATAACAGTCATAAAATAATTGTTTGTGATATTTTTATGGCTTTTCACTACCTTTTGAGCCAAATCCCTTTGTTGGCACCTGGTTACTGGAAAGGAAGGAGGAAAAACTTCCTCCTGTTGTTGTTCAATTGTGTCTGACTTTTTATGACCCCATGGATCATCTGTCCATAGGGTTTTCTTGGCAAAGATACTGGAGTGGTTTGCCATTTCCTTCTCCCCAGTGGATTAAGGCAAACAGAGCTTAAGTGGCTTGTCCAGGGTCACACAGTTAGTGTGTGAGGCTGAATTTGAAAGCAGGTAGGCCTAGTGTTCTATTCACTGAGCCATCTAGCTCCTACTAGCTGTTTTTATTTTTAAAAATTTTTTAATTTCTTGCTTTTTGGAGGGGGGAAGGTAGGGCAATTGGGATTAAGTGACTTGCCCAAGGTCACACAGCTAGTACATGTCAAGTGTTTGAGACCAAATTTGAACTCAGGTCCTCCTGACTCCAGGGCCAGTGCTCTATTCACTGTGCCACTTAGCTGCCCCAAAGCCTTTGTCTTTACCCATCTTTTCCTAATCCTAACTCTTCCCCTCACTTTTCAAATTCTATCATGTACCAAGTCCTACCAATCTTTTTAACATCATCACAGTTACCTCTCTACCTCACTTGGACCAATGGTCTCCCTACCTCAAATCTCTCCACCGTAGCTAGCATCCATACTACATATACTACATACTGTGGTGGGTGAAAGATGAAATGACTGAGGGAACAAAGGTTCAAACTTATGACCATATTGATTTATTAAGTAATGCACGCCAATTGCTCAAGAAACTGGGATTAGGCCTCCTCAGCTTTGGCTCTGGACACCGAACACAGGGGGAGACAGATCTTTATGAATTAAAAACAGTTAAATAAGGCCAATTAGTTAAAAGAAAACGATTTAACCAGGATGCAGAATTAGATAATCTGATATCTACTTGGAGGAAAGGTTAGAGACTTTCCAAGTTGGGAAGGGGAGAGCGAACAAGTGTAATTCCCTGAAATCAGAAAGCAAGGTGTCCCACTCCCCCGTGTCTGTCTGTAGTCAAAGGAACATGGAAACAATAACTGATTGATCAGTACAGGCCCAGTTTCCAAATAAAACACATAGGTTGCTTGAGATGTAAAATTATGAGAAAGCTCCTTGCATCAGTCTTTGAATCTGGTCAGCATAAATTAGATCTTTGGTGTGGTATGTGATCTGGTGAAATCAAACTCAAATGTATCTACTAAACTAGATGGTACATAAGGATTCCTGTTGGCCACCTATTGACTTAGAAAAGCACATATTAAAAAAAAAAAAAGAAAAGCACCTACTGGGGCAGTGAGGTGGTGCAGTGGATAGAGCACAGACCCTAGAGTCAAGAGGACCTGGGTTCAAATCTGGCCTCAGACACTTGCTAGCTGTGTGACCCTGGGCAAGTCACTTAATCCTGATTGCCTAAAAAAAAAAAAAGAAGCTAAACACATATTAAAGAAAACTACATACTAACATTCTCTATGTTCTATTGTATTTTTATGTTATATTTTATTTGTTATAAATGATTTTTATAATAACATAATTAGAATAATAATTTGCTGTATTTTATTTGTTATAAATAAATAATATTTATTTATATTCTACCTGCAACTCTCTGCATACCAGCCCATTGGCCAGCCTTGACTTCTCTGGTACCAGGCCATTCCAGAACCAGGCCAGTGATCCACCTAAGAAGAGTTCTACCTGTAACTCACTGCATACCAACACCTCCAATAGCAGTTATATTTTTAATGTAGATTGGGCTACACTTGGCAATGTTACCTGGACCAGTTGCCCTTCTGTTTGACACTCCTGGTGTAGTAGATAGGGCACTGGTCTTGGATTCAGGAAAACCTAGTTTCAAATCCCACTTCAGATACCAACTTGTGACCCCCTCCCCCCAAGAACCCTTCCCCCCAGAACAAAACAAAACTGGAAGGGAGCTATCTGAGCCTCAGACTTGTTATAACACTTTATGGCTCTTCTACCAGCTAGCTGATCATTCTACTTAGTTTTGTAGTTATTTGTGTTTTCTGTCTTATCTCCTTATTAGACTTCCTCCTGTAGATACAAGGTCAGTGTCTTGTGTATTATTGTATCTCCCCTAATGCCTACCTAGCATAGGGCCCTATTCATAGTAGGTGCTTAATTATTGTTAATGGAGTTGAATTTTAACTTGATTTTGCTTGTATAAAAATATTTGGTGGTGGGAAAAATAAGATGTTTTTACCCTAGCCCCTTTGTCCGTAGTGAGTCCTCTGGGTATCTACTGTATTTTATATAAAGATGGTTCTGGGAGATGTACTTACAAAATAATAGGACTGGAAGAATGAATGAATGAATAACTTATTAAGCATTTACTCTGTGCTAAACAACAGGAATACAAATCCAAAAGCAAAGATGCCACCCCCCACTCCCAATCGCTCTACCCCCAACTTTTAAATCATTGAATCTCCAATCCCTGTCCAGGACCAAAGTCAGGACATTTGCCCTTTGCTGACTTATCTAGTCTTTTCTGGTTCCAGGTCATTCCAGGAACAGTCTGCTGATAATCTAAAGAAGAGTGCTGTCTACAACTCTCTGCATACCAGCCCAGTGACCAGCCTTGCCTTCTCGGGTAGCAGGCCGTTCCAGGACCAGGCCACTGATCCACTTAAGAAGAGTTGTACTCATAACTCTCTGCACACCAACATCTCAGCTAGCATTGACTTCTCTGCTACCGGGCCATTCCAAGACCTTCTTGCTGATCCACCTAAGAAGAGTTCCACCTTCAGCGATTTGTATAGCAGTGCACTGGCTAACATTGACTTCTCTAGTTCTAGGTCATTCCAGGATCTGCCCATTGATCCCACTAAACACACCTCTAAATTCACCAGCCCAGTAATAAACACCGACAGGCCAAGAGGCCAAACCCTCAGTACTGGAGCCTCCCCAGTGAATGAGAAGTCCCCTTCCTTGTGGTCTCCCAGAATGGTGAGTTGAGCTACTTACTGCTGTCTCCTTAGGTCCAGTTCCCTACCTTCATTAGCCAAGTGGTCCCCAGCTCCCAGATCACATTCATTCTTATGATAACACTGTTCTTCATATGCAAAGAAAAGCCTCACTGGAGCATCTGGGAAGTGTGCTGGTAAATGTTTAACAACCAGCTCTCTGAAGAAAAAGAAACAGGTAAAAAGGGAAGGGGAACAAACATTTCTTAAGCACTGATGTGTCAAGTGCCTTACAAATATTTTTTCATTTGTCCTCACAATGACTCCGGGAAGTAGGGGCTATTATTATCCCCATATTACAGATGAAGAAACCAAGGTGTACAATTTAAGTGCCTGGCTGAGGGTCGTACAGCCAGTAAGTGTCTGAGGTCAGATCTGAACTTGTGTCCTGACTCCAGGCCCAGGGCTCTATCTATGTGACACCTCGCTGCCTACAATGGCCACAACACACTTTTAACTTAGATTTGCATAATTAACGTTTTCTCTATCACTTTTTTAAGTCTGGACTCTAGACAATCAACAAAACAATAAATCAAACCCTAATTGTAATATTTGTTGATTTCCAAGATATAAAATGCTCACAGTGAACATTTGACAATTGACTCTCACAAAATGGTTTGAACTGGTTACAGCATACCCTGGGTGTGGCCTTAAACTGTGCCCCTATGTGACCCTTGGCTAGGTGGAACGAAAACTGCCTTGTAAGGCTAGGGAGCAGAGTAAGGCTAATGGACTGGGCCCGTACTTGGCCTGTCACTAGGAATCTGTGCTTTGTGTAGCAATTCATAATTTTCAAAACATTTCCCCCATCTATGATCACTTTTGAGCCTTCTAGGACCCCTGTAAAGTAGCCAAAACAAGGAGTATTCTTATTTAGTGGACAAGGAAACTGGGGCTCAGAAAAGTGAAGTAATTTGTCCAAGGTCAAACAGTAAGTTAGTGATAGAGGTTATATTAGAATCCAGGTCTTTTGATTCTCATGAGGGTCCAGTGTTGTCATTGCCTCTTCCACTGTGTTCTATGGAGTGAGCTAAGTATTCCTCTGTATTTAAAAAGCAAGGACAATTCAGATTGGCCACACCTTCCTCTTAATAATGCCAGAACTACTCTGCCTTCCCTACCACCTTGATAATTTTTTATTTTATTTTTTGATTCCGAACCCAACAACTACCAGACAAATAAGCATACAGAGCAGAACAGAAAAAGAAGACTGCACAAGAAAACCACTTATATCCATCACATACAACTTGTTTTTTCCCACCAAGACAAATTCAATGTGTAACTTTCTGTCTTGTGCTTCCTTCTTCCCCCAAAGATAAGTTGGGAGTCAGGGTTCTGTTTTCCCAGAGTTGAAGGGACCTTAGAGATCATTTGGCCTCAGGGTTTTTTGCCTTTTCTGTGTCCTTGGAACCCTTGGGTAGTCTAATGAAACCTATGGACTCCTCACAATGTCTGTTTTTAAAAGCACAAAATAAAATACTTAGAATTACAAAAGAAATCAGTTCTATTGAAATGGTTATCAAAATATAAAAACAAGTTCATGGGTCGCACCTTGAGAGGCCTTGGTATTCATAGAGTCAGAGTGGTCAAAAGCCTGTCAGAGGTCACTGGGGTTCTAAGTAGCAGAGGCAAGAGTTAAACCCAAATACTCTGCTTTCCCGG
>CM053581.1:226698031-226723229 GCA_028627135.1 Pseudochirops cupreus
AGAAGTAAGACAGTGATCAGGATGCTGGCTGAGGAAGAAGCTATTCTAGATCCAAATAAACTTGTCTCGCAGCATGGGTAGGACCCATTCCCTGTCCATGCACATCATGGTGTATAGTTGCTTAGAGGTACCCTTTCTGGCTCCCAGCAGGCACAGAACCAGAAGCAGATAGAACCGTGAGGCAAACCTCTAGAAAGAGCCCCTGTCAGACTCTTTTGTGGGGAGAGAGCTTATGGACTGGGGAGGTGGCAGGAGATGAGTAGTTGGATTGCCCTAAAGGAAGAGACCCGGGGGGGGGGACCTCCAAGTTACATAGGGAGGAGTTCAGTACCTTGGACAAATAATTCTAGGCATCCTTAGCCCTGTCTTCCTCCCTTTCTGTTGGTGGGAGGAGTCACCCACCAGTCAGAATTGAAGTTGTAGTAGATGTTGGGGTTGGGTTGAAGCTGGACTTTTGCCAGCTCCCCTCTTTGTGGGATGTGGGAGGAAGGAGAGAACCACTCAGACTCAGAGTGCTAATATCCTCCCACTCCTTGTTCCCTTACAACGGGACTGAAGTACCAACCAAGACAGCTCTGAGCCTCCCAGATAGACAGCTACCCAGAGTGGCTCCTGAAGAACAAGGCAACATGAAGAACATGACAACCCCAGGGACACAGGGGTGGAGAGCAGAAGAGAGGGACAACTTCAGCAACTCCCTCTGCCCTTTTTTCCCTGACACTCCCTCTCTCCCCCCAAATAAAATGAACTAAAAACAGACACACAAACAACCAATAGCTCATAGGCTATGAAGCCTTTCCAGAAACCAAGAGCCAAATGTCTTCTCTGAAGACAGATCTCAGTTTCATGGAAGGCCTTCTCCCCTCTGACTTTTCCCAGGGCCATATGCTCCAAAAATCCACTGGAGGAAGAACTCCCCAGATCTGAGTTTAAATTCTTCATCTTTCCAGCCTGTCCCCCCTCCCTGGGAGAACAAGCCAGCCCTGACTGACTTCAATTATAGCTCACATATCTGTAATGCTTTTGGGTTTACAAAGCACTTTTCCCACAATAAAATAGTGGAAAGGGCATTGGATTTGGAGTCTGAATACTGGCTGAACTCCTTGCTGCTTGTATGACCTTAGGCAAGTCACTTGACCAATCTGGGTTTCTGTTTTCTCATCAGTCAATGAGGGGGCTTGGACTAAATGATGAGAGGTCCCTCCTGGCTCTCAGTCCTATTTAACCCCATAAGTATTCTTATCCTTATCTTGCAGATGTGGAAACAGAGACTTACTTACCTAGTATCACATAGCTAGAAAGTGACAGAGTTGGGCCTGAAACTCCACTTCCTGTTCTCTCTTGCTAGTGGAACAGCCTTGAGCACCAGATATGGCCTCTGTTTCTAGATTTCGTATGGATGTGTGTCCTCCATGCCCAGGTCACCTTGCTTCCAGTGCCATCAGGATCCACAAAGCTGTGGTATAGTTGTACCAGATGTCCTCATTCTGGGGGCAAAAAAAGTATAGATGATCAGGTACTAGGGTTTTGGGGATATGTGTGAAGACTAGGAAGATATTGGGGGAGGAGCTAGAACTGTACCTGGATATGAAAGTCAGCAGCAGTAAGCTTTATACCGTAAATCTAGACTTGGGTGGGCAGGTTGGTATGAGCACTGACAGTTAATATATCCAGATTAGCTTATGGTCACAGGAACACACCTGGCCCTGCCCTCTGGGCTGTGTGGGCTCTGCCCTCACAGCTGACTTATAGCTGTGACAGACACTCACAGCTATAGCTGGTCAAGAGGCCAAGCAGATGAGGAAAAAAAAAATGATACCTTTCCCTCTTCCTCATTCCTGCTCTCTTCTGCCCTGACATCTGGTATTTCTGCTCTGTCTTGGGAACAGTGAGGATGAATTTATTCACAATTCAGTGTTAGGAATTTGCCCTTTACCCCTGGGGTTGGTGAGATGATGGCGAATCTATTTTGAAAGGGGATCCCAGGGGAGAAGGAAACACTTAACCTAAAGGAATGACTCACCAGTATTAGAATTTTGAAATATAATGCCACTGGTTATAATTTTGGATAGGGAAACTTCCTGGTGCCCTTCCAATCTACAGTAGTGGCTCAGACTACTGTGCCCACAGAGAAGGCCAGTCTTCTCTACCCTTTACCCTCTCCACACTCGTCCAGTGTCCTCCAATATCTGTATTCTTTTATTTGTGCATTTATCTCTAGGAGATTCTAAAATCCCAGTGGTTCTCAACCTTCCTAATGCCGAGACCCTTTAATAGTCCTATGTGGGCGTGTCTGCATGTGGGCGGACCTACCTGGAGACAGATAGAGGAGGTTCCTAAGACCATAGGAAATATGTGTTTTCTGATGGTGACCCCTGTGACCCCTGTGAAAGTGCCGTTCGACCCCAAAGGGGTTGTGACCCACAGGTTTAGAACTGCTGCTTTAGGGTAAGGCCTTGCCTCATTTTGATATAGGCACATAGGGATCCTGGATAAAGAGCTGAAAGGGACCTCAGAGGCCAACTAATCCAACCTCCTCATTTTACAATAAGGAAACTGAGACCCAGGAAGCTTAATTAAGTGACTTGGCCAACATCATGCAGGTAGTTAGTGTTGAAAATGGGATTTGAACATGTATGAGTCTCCCAACTCCAGCTCCAATGCTCTTTTCACTGTACCGTACTACATTGGGTTGATTTGAATTGAACTAGTGGTGAAGAATCAGCTAAACAGCAGCAAGGCTCCCTAGGGGGCAGGGTGGGAAGGGTGAAAGGGCATCCTGAAGACCAGGGGTTTCTCCCTATACTTTCAGGAAGAAAGGAATTGTGTGTGCAATAGCAATTGAAACCCAATCCACCTCTGCTGATGAGATAGAGGCCTAGGGAAGGGTAGCATTTGGACTATACCTTGGGGATGGGGCTGAATTTTGTAGTTAAAAATTTTACTCCTGGTGACAACAAACAGATAGCATGGGCAGGGGTGACACATCTCCCTCCTCGGGGTGTCAACCTTCTCCCTTCAGTCAGCAGCCTAAGCTCTAATACCTCAGCCTGCTGTTTGGGTGAGCTTGAGATTTAACTCTCTTCCTGTCCTGATTCTCGGAGATTCCACCTTCCCCTCTCCTCACTCCAAACCTCCCCCCCCTTCCCTCCCTCCCCCCCACCCCACAACAAGCCAGCATCTCATCCCCAAAATGTGGGAAGAAAAAATCTTTTGTCATCCTCATCAACTACTATCATCTTGAAGTTGCAAGTGAGAGCAAGCGAGGGTGGACAGAGACCTCCGCTCCTCCCAGCTAAGGGCAGCGTTAGGCTCCCTGTATAATCCCAGCGCCTCCTCACTGGGTCACCTCTGCCTCGCCGCACCCCGCTACCGCCCTCCCCCCGCCCCAACACACCTGTATGCAACTGTTAACTGCAGAGCCCGGCTGCAATGTCCACGCGGGGCCACATGAGGGCAGTGTTGCCCTGGGTTTGCTTTCTGCCTTCGTCTCTGGAGCTGTGTTAAACTTCGCTTCTTCTTACTAATGGATCGGAAACTTTTCCTCCTCCTCCCTCCCTAACTCCCCCCCCCCCCCCCGCCTCAACCTTCCTTTCCCCTCCCTTTTTCCCTCTCTCCCTTGTTCCCTCCGCCCGCCCTCCCTCCCTCTGCTTTCTCGCTGCTGCAGGCGATAATACCAGCCCTAGTCAGCTGGGCACTGGGGCTGTTCAAACAGATTTGGTGTGGATCGTGAATTTACCTTCAGCATCCTCTCTTCTACCTGCCCTGGCTTTTTCCCCTTTGGTGGTGGGGGGGAGGGTTGAGGAGGAGAAGAAATGCATGACTTTCCTCTGCCTTCCCCCCTCCTATCCCCGGCCCCCTTTCTTTTTTCTTTAAAAACAAAAATCTGCCAGGCTGGCACATTGCTGTCAGCAAAGACCCCTGGAAATTGAGTCACGATCGAGCTCTGAAACTCACAGAGGAGGTGCGGAGAGAGGCTTGCTCGCTCCTCACCACCCAGCCCTCCCTCCCTCGGCTCCCCTGCATCCTCCGCCTCGCTGGAGACGAGCCCCGTGTTCCAGTGTTATCTTTCCCTAAGATCTCAAAGCACTTTACCCACTGGGTGAATAATGAAGTTCTTGAATGAGGGAGCCCAGGGTTAGCCGTGTGTTTTTTTGCTTCTGGCACAGAGAGAGGGCTGCATGGCAGACTTAGGAATTGGAAATCAGCTCTCCATCTCCTCTTGCTCCAGCCCCCACCCGCTTCCCAATCCTCTTCACCACCACCCCAACCCCCCAATCTCACATATCACAGAATGTTAGCTGGAGCTGGAGGGGCCCTTAGAGATCATCCAGTCCAATCCGCTTATATTTACAGGAGAAGAAAATGATGCCAGAAGAGGGAGAAATGATTTGCCCAAGGTCACATCACAAGAGACTTGGATTTGAACCCAGATCTTTTGAGTCCAAACCCAGTACTACTCCCACCACCCAGTGCTGATTCAATTCAACTCAAGAAACATAAGCACAGCGCCTACTATGTGCTGGGCACCGTGCTGAGCAGCGGCCTTAGGTTTTGAAAAGGAGCTAGGGCTGTGTGGGGGAAGATTTTCACAAGGTAACCGTGCCCCAGACGCTGCAGAATCATCCATTTGGGACTGGAGCGGCCCTTAGAGATCATCTGGGCCAATCCCCTCATTTTTCACAGGAGGAAACTGAAGACTAGGGAGGTTAGCTGACTTACGATAGTGGCATCATAGATTTAGAGCTGGAAGGAATCTTAAAGGTCATCTAGTCCAATCCCCTCCTTTGACGAACAAAGAATAGCCTTCTAACAGGCTTTTAGGGCAGCTGGGTAGCACAGTGGATAGAGCTCTGGGCTTGGAATCAGGAAGACTCTGAGTTCAAATCTGGCCCCAGACACTGCCTAGTTGTGGGACCCTGGGCAAGTCACTTAACCCTGTTTGCCTCACTTTCTTTATCTGTAAAATGAGTTGGAGAAGGGAATGGCAAACCACTCCTGTACCTTTGCAAAGAGAACCTCAAATGGAGTCACAAAGAGTCAGAGACAACTAAACAACAACAAAAAGGCCAAGAGGTTAAATGACTTTCCCAAGGTCATGAGCTAAAATTTGTATTTGTATCCTTTGTCTCCAAAACCAATGCTCTTTCCCCAGTACCCCCATGCTGTTGGGAAGCTCTGGCCCCTGATCAGGGGAGCTATTCGGGGTATTAGGGTGAATGAGGATTGTTTCCTTCCACTGCTCACTCTCCAGATCTTTGGCATGGGGCCATACCAGATAGCGCTGTCGAGACCCAGGGCTGTTCCTTGGCAAGGACTGAACCTGCCTGGCACGTCCAATGCCAAAATCCACCCAACAGATGAGTTCATAGGGGCCCTAGGTTCAGATGAATGGAGTCTTCTGTGGTCAGAACTCCCCCTTAGGTCTTAAAATTCCATTTCCACTGTCCTGGGCAGCCAGGTTTCCAGTTTCTAGGACTACTGTTCAAGTCTTTTCCTTGACCTTTCAGAATTCTCAGCTTTGATGCCCAAACCCATTTCCCTCAGTACGTTTTCCTCCAAGCAGAGCACTGTACTGCCCTAGTCACTCACTGGATGATTCTTTTTGCCTCACAGTGCACACAAAGGAGAGAAGCCAGCTAGGATCTTCCTTCCTCTTTTCTAATCCCTCCTCCCCTCCTCATCCCTACAAGACTGCCTATGCTGGGTCTGACTCCAAGCCATATTCCTCCTGAACTTGGAGACCTTGGTTCATTGGGCTCCTCCATTTTCAGAGAGAATGTAAGTGAAACATTCCAGGCTCCCCAGCCTCTCTACCCTGGCCCTCCCTAGCTAGTCCTTCTCTGCTAACAGGAATAATTCTAGAAGTCTAGAATTTAGAGCTAGCAGGAATCTTTGTAACCATCTAGTTCAACCTTATTTAACATAGGGGTAAATGAGGCCCATAGAGAAGTAACTTGCCCAAGGTCACACAGGCAGCAGGTAACAGAGCCAGAGTCTCAACCTGGTCCTCTGACTCCAAATGCCAGCTCTTCTGCTATCTACATCCCCACCTTTCTCCAGGAGGAACCAGCCTATGCTGAGCTGGGAAGTCACCTAGACCATTAACACAAGGTGACCAAGGGGAGTGTCAGGGGAGGGGAAGGTCACATCAATGAATGGGTGGGGCTAAGGCAATTCTACTCCCTATCTCAGCCACTACATGGACGGGAGCCTCCAACTCAAGATGGACTCATAGTGACCTCTGTTTCCTTCTCCCCTCACCCACTGGGAACCCTGAAGGGGGGAAGGTAGGGGCCCCTGCCCACCCTGCGATCACAGAGGCAAGGGGGCCAGGGATAAAGAGCAAGTCCCTTTTCACTGAGAGACGGGTACATTTCCATTTCTAACGGCTGGAAGGGAGCCAGCATCCTTTCAGAAGGCTTCATGGAAAAGCTCAGCAGGAGCAGAACACCGCCTCTGTCTCCATGCCTTCCCAGCAGCTCCAGGGCAAGGGTCCATGCTGCTGAGCCAGCCAGGGGCTCTCCACATCTGGGCTAGGACTGCAGCCCCCAGGATCCCGGGCGGTAGGGGGACCTGGGAAGTTAGTAGGGGGCAAGTCAAAGAACAATAGATGGACTTTTTGTTCCCCTTTCCCCCCTTAAAACAAACAAACAAATGAACAAAAAAAATGCCTTTCTCTCTCTGAGCTGCCCCAGTGGTCATTCCTTTAAAAATCAACAATTTGATTCAGTAAACATGTGTTGAGTCCCTACTGTGTGCAAGGCTTCATGACTATGGATAGGGAGACAACGATGAAAAAACAATCATTTTTGTGCTCAATCTAGAGTTGGGGGGGTAGGTGGGAAGGAGACTTGTACACGAATGAAAACAATACAAGTTAGAACATAGAAATGGTAAGGGAGAAGAGCCTGACAAAGTGCTATGAGAAATGTAGCTGCAGTAGACGGCTTTTAACTAAGGGCGGGTCAAAGAAGACCTCAGAGAGGGGGTGGGCCTTGACCATTAAGAAGGACTTCCATAAGCTGAGCTGAGAAGGAAGTAGTCGTCCAACAACAGGGATGTGCTCCGTGAAGATACGGACAAAGGAGAATGCTAGATGAGATCTGGGAACAGTTTCTTGTCCACTTTGACCGCGCTGTAGAGTACATGAAGGCAAAGAGACTGAAATGAAGCTGGAAAGGAGCCAGCTCTCTTAGACCTTAAAGTCAGGCTAAGGAGTTTGTATTTTAATAAGTGTATACAATTGACTGAATACAAGGCTCTCGGCACTGGGCCCGGAAGGGACGTGCCTAATGGGGTCCTTGTGAGCAGCACACTCTCTAAGGCTTGAATTGCTATGTAAACGTGAGTTTTTGAAAGGGCACAATACACAGTACTTGCCCTCAAGCAGTTTGCAGTCCGGTGTGTAGGACAAGGATAAACAACATGAAAAGTCAGCTAAGAATCCAAAACAGTTTGCCAGGGCTATGAATGCAATGTGGATGAGATCGGGTCACTGCCCTCAAGAAGCTTGTTTTCTACTTAGGAGTGACAAGGCATAAATGTATTTGAAAAAATATTAAAGGCGGTGCATCTAAATAGAAAGAATGTCACCAAACTGGAGATGAAATAACTAAAGCCAAGTTATCACACAGAATGTCACGACTCAGTTGCCGAACGTTCAGGATTATAGAAGCCTTTTACAACGGTTCTCAACCTGTGGATTATGTTCAATTCGTAACAATGAAAATACATCCTGCTTATCAGACATTTACATTATGATTCATAACAGCAAAATTACAGTTATGAAGTAGCAGCGAAAATAATTTTATGGTTGGGGGCCACCACAACATGAGGAACTGTATTAAAGGGTCACGGCATTAGGAAAGTTGAGAACCACTGCTTTAGAAAAACTGGGATTAACATCATTAGTTTGTGGTCAATCAACCTAGACCCCAAAAGACAGGAGACAGAATTCTGCCTGAGACACTCCCTTGGGCAAACCCCTTACCCTCTGTTAGCCTCAGCCTCCTCACCTAGAAAATGGGAAACTACCAACACCTATTTCCTTGAGTTGTTGTGAGGTTCAGCTGAGATAACATATATAAAGCACTTTGAAAACCTTTAAAGCGCTATATAAATATTAGATATTATTTTTATTATCGTCACTAATACCTGGGATATTTGGGTTATAAGTCTGATGAGAAGTTTAGAACATAAATGTTGTAGGAACTCAGGGGAGGGAACAATCAGAAGCATGGGTGGTCGGGCTTCTTGGAGGAGGTGAGATGGAGCTGTGATTTGAAGGGTGGGTTGATTCAGTGTGGTGGTAAAGAGGAGAGGTCTTCCAGGCTAGGGGAACAGCAAGGAAATAACTTGAGGGAGGATGGGAGAGTGGGAGAAAAGGCTGGAGAGGTAGTGGAGGGCCTTGGGAAGCCAGCTGAAGAGTCTGGCAGTTGGGATCCATTGGAGGTTTATGGGTAGAGAGTGGCATGATGGCTACAGTGCCTTAGGAAAATTAATCTGGTAGTGTTCTCAGTATAGACTGAAAGGTTGAGAAAATGGAGGCAGGAACGGCCAGTTGGTTGTTATTTTAGTTGTGTCTGAGTCTTTGCGATCCCATTTGGGGTTTTCTTGGCAAAGATGCTTGAGTGGTCTGCCATTTCCTTATCCAGCTCTTTCTCTCTCTCTCTGCCTTAAACAGGTCAAGAACTGAGGCAAACAGGGTTAAATGACTTGCCCAGGGTCACATAGCTAGTAATTGTCTGAGTTAATATTTGGACTCAGGAAGATGAATTTTCCTGATTGGGCCTGACACTCTATCTGCTGCATAACTTAGCTGCTCTAAAAGCCAGTTAGAAGGCTATTATAGCTATTAATTGATCAATAAACATTTATTAATTGCCTACTATGTGCCTTGTGCCTTGAGGGCTAGGGATGCAAAAGCAAAAATGAAGAGGTTCTTGAACTCTATTGGGATAAACAATATGTACACGTTGAGATATATGCAGAATCTGTACAGAATGAATGCAGGTGGGAAGGTACTAGCTTCAGGGGAATCACAAAAGATCCCATGTAGGAGGCATCGCTTGAGTTGAGCTTTAAAGGAATTTCGGGAGTCTAAGAAATAGAGGTGAGGAGGAAGTGATTCCATAGATGAGGGACAGCTTGCATAAAGGTGTGGATAGATAGGTAAGTAGGTAGATAAAGCATTTAATAAGCATTTACTACAGTGCCAAGCACTGTGCTAAACCACCGGAAGCAAAAATGCAAGCAAACAAAAGAACCCCTGCCCTCAAGGAGTTTACATTCTAATGGGGTAAGACAACACATAAGGGAGAAATGTAAAAGGATGGATATACTCAGTCATGGTGTGAAGATGGCCTGGCTCTCAGAAAGGTGATGGGAAAAGTCACCTCTCAAAGCTGTGTCTTAGCAGCAGAGTCCCAAGCTCTGGTGGGAGGAAAATGACAGTTATGTCTAGTGTGTGGGCACCGTGATGTGGACATGGCCTGGAGACAGGAGATGGAAAGAATAGGAACGCCAGTTGGCTTGGGCCGGTGGTAATCATAAAGGAGAAGGATGGACAGGACTTGGTGACTGATTGGATATGATGGGGAGAAAGGCAAAAGAGTCAAGTATAACTGCAGGGTGTTTATCCTGGGTGACTGAAATGAGGAGTCTTTTGGGGGACTAAGGAAATGAGCTTCATTTTAGACAGATTGAGTATGAGGTGATAAAGGGAGATTCAAGTGGAAGTGACAATTAGGCTCTGGAGTGAGGCTAGGGCTGGAGATACAGATTTAGGAGAGATTTGCATAGAAATGAGAACTAATGGAGTTGGACTAAATGAGACCTCAGGAAGGAGAAAAGAGAGAGAGAGACAAGAGCAAAGGGCCAAAGAATAAGGCTTGAGAAACACTGACATTTGGGAGGCAGGAGAAGAAAAGAGGAGCAGTGAAGAAAATATATGGAGTAGTAAGAGAGAAAAGAACAGAGGAGAGGGTAGTAGTGCTGGAACACTTTCAAGGACTGGTCAACAACAGCAAATGTTTCAGGACTTAGCAAGGAGGATGAAAACTGATGAAAGACTGATGCATCTGGCTGTTGGGAGGCCTTTGAACTAGAAGAGAAGTTCCCTGATTTCATGCAGTTGCTTTGACTTGGTCATACCCACAAGCACATAATTCTCTTTTTTTGTTCTTCTGAGTATTGGAATATTTGTGTCTGCTGATGATTTTTGAATTCGTAAAAAGAAGAAAAAACAATTTTGAGGTTCTTGGTGATTTTAGGAATGGCAGATCAGGTAAGTAGCTTTCTGAGGTTCATATGACTAATCAGTGACAATTACCTGGGCTAGAACCCAGACCTTCTGGTTGTTAATGCATTATTGGAATAGCCTCTTCTAAGGGAACAGGGACCACATAGAGGTAAAGCTTTAACTGAGGAACTTGACTTGAAAGGATGGGGATCTCAGGATCTTAGTACCGTAAGACTCCAGACTTTCATTGTATTCTGGCAAGCACACCATTCCACTGTTCCATAGTAGGCCAATCCTGAGGAGGAGACCTAAAATGTCAAGGAGTGAGTATGACAATCTAGGCCACCCAATCTAGGCCTCAGTTGCCTAATAGAGATAGCTAGCAAGTGCAATGCCTCTTCCTGGGCCTGGTTAGTCCCTTGGCTACAGACACTCCACAAATAACAATTGTTTTGAACCACTTAGATGATGGAGAGACAGGTCAAGGGAGGCTGCTAGCTGTGTGATCATGGGCAAATGGTTTAACCTCTCTGACCATCAGTTGTCTCATCTGTAAAATGGGGATAATAACACTAGTAATCCCCAATCTCAGCGGATTGTTGTGGGGCTGAAATGAGATAACATCAATAAAGCACTGCCAACTTGAAAGCTATATATACGTCAGCCAGCTATTATTATAATTTTAAAAGTATTTTTATGTATATTATCTGAGTTGCTGCCTCACTAGAATTCTTTTTTTTTTTTTTGGAGGGGAGAAGATGGCAAGGCAATTGGGATTAAGTGATTTGCTCAAGGTCACCCAGCTAGTAAGTGTCAGGTGTCTGAGGTTAGATTTGAACTCAGGTCCTCTTGACTTCAGGGCCAGTGCTCCACTCACTGTGCCACCTAGCTGCCCCCTCACTAGAATTCTTAAGGCAGGCAGGAAAGGTATTATTTTCTTCATTTGACATATGGGAATACTGGAGCCCAGAGAGGGAAGTGGCTTGCTCAAAGTCACTTGGTTACCGAATGCCAGGGGCAAGATTCGAACCCAGGTTGACTCCTGACTCCAAGTCCTGGGCTCTTTTCATTTTATTACACGCTCTGTGCATGTGCTTCACCCTGTTCTCAGAGCAAGACGTCTACTTCAGCCTAAAACACCCTTTCTAGTGGGTAGGTCACCAGGCTCATGGGCAATGGTCTTTTGCTACGGATGATGTTGGTTGCTACCACCCAGCACTGCGTCTATGCCCCAGACATCTGCTGTCGAGAAACTCTAGGCCCCAGATTTGGGGAAAATGAATCGGGCAAAGAACACTCCTGGGCCAAGCACAGTGAAGGAGGAGGAGAGCTGCAGCCTTGGAGAAGCGGAGGTGAAAAATAGAGTATAACTGCCGATTCTGGACTTTTCAGCTCAAAATCCTCTGATCCTAGGACTCCCTTGTTACACACACACACACACACACACACACACACACACTCCAGACCCCATCAGTTTGCAAATGATTTCACACTAGGAATGTCCAGGTTTCCAGAGTTAGCTTACTTTCAAGGATAAGAGATTGGGGTGCCAAGATGCTGGGCGATGGGTTGGGATGGAGAGATATGTACCCAATGCGTGGTGCTGTACCTGGGTCATCCCTAGATGTTACACAACTCTGTGTGTGTGTGTGTGTGTGTGTGTGTGTGTGGGAAAAGAGCGGAGGGCTAGGAATCATGAGGCCTGGGTTCGAGTCTCATATCTTCATATCTAACTCTCTGAGTAGCCTGGGGCAACTCTGGGCCTCATTTCCTTTCTCTGTAAAATGATTGGGTTGGATGGGATGATCTCCATGGTTCCTTCTAGTTCCATGAATCAGCTGATTGAATAAGCCTGGGGCTACAATTCAGTGTTCAGGTTCTAAGACAGATAGTGTTATTTTAATTTTTTTTCCTGTTTATTTAAAACACTCTTTTAAAATCTGTTCTCGAGCCTCTCTATCCCAGGAAGCAAAGTGATTGGGATGCAAGGTGCTGCTTCTTCTGTTTCAGATTTAAAAAAAAATTCTTGATGATGGGGATGGGGGTAGGGCACGTAATGACTATACTCTCTCTCTATAGTGTGCCGTCTCTTGGAAGGAGTGTTGGACTTGGCGTTAGGAGACCTGAATTTGAATCTGTTTTCTGCTACTTATTAACTTCATGGATTTGGGCAAGTCATTTACACCCCTTTCAGCTTCAGTTTTTTCATCTTTAATACGAGGTAGTCAGCCTAGTACATCTCTCATGTTTATTCTTCCCTTACATTGAGCTTTTGGGAAGGGGATTTGTGAAAGTGGGCAGGGCTACCTTGCTTCACATGTCAGCCACATTCCTGAAAAGGTGGGTGTAAAATGAATTCTTGTTTGGTTTTTGGAGGCAATCGAGGTTAAGCGACTTGTCCAGGATCACACAGCTAGTAAGTGTCTGAGGTCACATTTGAATTCAGGTTCTTCTCACTCCAGAGCCAACGCTCTATCCACTGCACCACCTCACTGCCCCATAAAATGAATTCTTAACATGTGTTGTGAGAAAAATGCTTTGCTAACTTTAAAGAGTTACAGAAATATGAGTCATTATTATTATTATTATTATTTTATTTAGAAGGGAAGATGTCTATTTAGAGGAATCCCGAGTTAAGTCTTTTTATAAAGTGAATTTGCAGAACGCCCTCCAGATCCAGGCCTAACACTTCTCTGTGTTATGGGCTCATTGATTTAGAGTTGGAAGGTACCCTGGAGGCCATCTGGTCTAAATTTCTCATTTATAAATAAGGAGATTAGGTCCCAGTGAGGTTAAAGGGTCCCAGTGAGGATCTTTTGTCCAGGGTCACAAAGGGGGTGAGTGACAGAGGCAGGATTCAAACCCCGGCCCTTTGCTCCCAAATCAGTATTCTGCCTGCCGTGATGGATCTGTTCATCTTTCTGGGCCAGTTTTTCTCACCTTCTCTTAGCAGCCTTTCCTAACCAATCTCATCCCAGTCCTTTTGGGGAATAGAAGGCCACAGAGGAAGGGATACTATTAAGAATGGTATCATAGAAAACAACCACAGTGACAATAGCTGGAGTTTATGTAAGTGCTTCGAGGCTTTCTCTTTTTTTTTTAAATTCATTTTGAACTTTAAATACATAAAGACAAAAAAAAGAGAACATTTCCATGTATACAGCACAACATTAAATAGATACACTATAAAAACATGAATTTACATTTCACACTGTTTACATTTCTTGAAAAACCATATAAGTGCTACACATTGTTTTCAAAGCTACTCTCCTTTCTACGTTTCCTTCTAAATTTTCTTTTATTCTCTGCTGTGCACTTTTTAGGTAGTTTTTCTTCCATCTCCACTCCACCCTAGAGATGGCTACCGTTTTACACACACACACACACACACACACACACACACACACACATACACACGCACACACATGCACACACACAAAGACACACACACACGTTTTAATGCTTTCCAAGCACTTTATGTGCATTGTGTCATTGGACCCTTGCCACAACCCCCAGAAGGAGGTGTTGTTATTATCCCCAAGGACTTACCCAGGATGACACAGCTGGTAAATATTTGTCAAAGACAGTATTTGAACTCAAGTTTTCCTGATTCCAAGTCTGGCACTCTAAGATGACACTTGGGGTCATAGATTCAGAACTGGCACAGACCTGAGGAGTCACCTCCGTGTTACAGATGAAGAAACTGAGGCCCAGAGAAGCTTTGCCCAAGGTCACATAGGTGTTAACTAGGCCACAGAACCAGGATTAAGACCAGGCCTTCTCAGTCTAGATCCCCTTCCCCATGTCCCCCTTCACGTAGTACATTTTCATGGAGAACTCGTTCTGTAAAAATCAGTCAGTAAAAATAAAATTTATTGAGATTATAGATATAATTTTCTAGAGCAGCAGTTCTCAACCTGTGGGTTATGTTCAATTTGTAACAATGAAAATACATCCTGCATATCAGATAGATTCATAACCGTAGCAAAATTACAGTCATGAAGTAGCAACGAAAATAATTTTATGGTTGGGGGTCACTGTATTAAAGGGTCGCGGCATTAGGAAGGTTGAGAACCACTGTTCTAGAGCCAATCTGTCTAAAGCAGGGTACCCCTGTCTGCTTGTGGCCAGGCTCAAGTGAGGGTGAACTTAGCCCAGACTACAGCGGACTGGGAAAGGGAAAAAACGATCTTAGCGGCTCCTTTACTGTGGTGCAGGGACAAGACTTCAGGGTCAGAGGACTTGAGGTCAGATTCTGACCTTGCCACTTACTATCTGTACCTATACTCTCCTGGCCTCAGTTTCCTCATCTGTAAAATGAGGGGGTTGGACTAGATGGCCTCTGAATCCTAGAGCTACGATCCTCATTTCCTCTGATCTCAGGTCTAACATCCAGATGGAAGACAGTGGGAGAGCATCCAAGCCCCCACATGGCCAGAACCCAAGGTACTAGAGCTGAGGGCCCCAGAGAAAGTCAGGCAACAAGTAAAGATAAACCCTTACATGGAATTTAATTGGTTCTCATATCACCACTGGCTGCGCTGATGCTTCTAGGTAGTTCTCCTGGCCAGGGACATTGGTAAAGGAGGGACAAGGAATAGTCTTTCTCCTTTGCATTTAAAAAATTATATCGATAGCTTTCATTTTTATCTTACCTTCATTTCTAGACACATCTCTGCTCTTCTCTGTGCCGGACAGTCATCCTTGTTAGAATAAAACAAAAAGAGTGGAAAAGTAGGCAGTTTAGTAAAACTAACCGAGATATCAACAGAGACTACTGTCTATGCAGTGCTTCACGCCTCCTGTGAACCCCCCTTCTGCAATAGAAGGGAGGGGAAATGTATTTTTTCTCTTCTTCTTTCCTGCCACACTTGGTGATGAGGATTACACGTTGTTCATTTTGAGAGTTTTGTGGTTATTGTAATCTTCATTTCTATTCTTGTGGTCATTATGTAAGTTACTTTTCTGGTTCTGCTTACTTCATTTGGCATCAGTTGGTATCAGCCTTGCCATGTTTCTCTGGATTCTTCAATTTTTTATAACACAACAGCAATATTCATGAACCATGATTTAAAAAAAAAACAAAACTTTTTTCCAATCAAGGCTCTCCCTGCATTTTGTGTGCCTAATAATTATTTCTTGGACTCCATCAGTACAGAATTCCTACATATGGGGGCAGCTGGGTGGCGCAGTGAGTAGAGCACCAGCCCTGGAGTCAGGAGGACCTGAGTTCAAATGCAGCCTTAGACACTTAACACAAAACTAGCTGTGTGACCTTGGGCAAGTCATTTAACCCCAATTGCCCTCCCTTCCCCTTTCCAAAAAAAAAATGAGGTAGAATTCCTACATATTGTCCTGCAGAAGAAGAAACTGAGACCCATAGAAGTTTAAGTAACCTTATGGGGAATCATGCCAGAATCAGGACTAGAAGTCATCACACTGACAATGTTACACAATCCTGAGCCAAGACCTTGTTTTTACACCCTGTCAGTGAGATCACTGACATTGGATAGGGAAACCAAATTGTAGATTATCTTGAACCCAAAGCAGGCTGGTCATAGTTTCCTGACACCAGGTTATGGGACAGAGGTGTTGGGGTGACAATGGGAACAGCCATCTCCTTTTTCCCTTATTTGGAAAAAGTGATGGCAAAACTGCTCTCCTATTGGGAGAAAAGGAGTGTCCTTGGCACCCCTATGGAAAATCAAGACCATTTGGGGGACATACTGCAAAGTTCAAGGGAAGCATGGCTTCCTCCCAATGCTCCAAGATCCAGGAGGAGGCAGCTTGGAAGGCAAACTGAATTAGCTCCAGTCTGCCCTGGTAAAGCCAGGCCTTCAGCCAGGTCTGGTACTGAAAGCCCAATTCCTTTCTGATTCTGATCTGTCCTAAAAGCCCAGAGAATGGAAGGCAAGTAAACCGAAGGCAAGAGAAGTCCTGGCTAGAGACCTGCAAAGGCAACCAGAATTTTTGTGTTTGTGGCTTTAAGTTAGACCCTTAATATTATTTTGCTGCAGCTTCCCATAGTTTAATTGAATTGAGAGTAAATCTAACTTGCAAATTTTCCCCTTTGATCTCTCTCTCTTTCTTTCTTTTTTTTTTTTTTGTTAGCTCAACAGAGCATGGTTTGGAATAAAAATCATTAATGTTTTCCCTTTCCCTTGTTCTCTTCTCTGTTGCTTGGATCAAGAGTTCCCTGTGAGTTTCTAGTCTTCCCCCCTGACTCCTGCTAGTTCCCCTCCAAGTGCCTGGCTTCTCCCCTAACTCATTGGTTGGCTGGACTAACCCCAATCTAATACCCCGGCCCTGCTTTGCTGCCGAGCTAACATGCAGAATCAATTTCAGAACCAACGATAAAGGAGGCTGATAGGCAATGAGTTCCTGCAGAAAAGCTGTGGTCATCACTGCCCCTGCTCTAGCCCAAGCAAAGGGAGCTTCTTCCAGAGGCAGACTGACACCCTAGTGAGGTCTGAGTCATCTCTCGGGCCCAGGGCACTGTCTCATCCTGCCCAGAGTGCTTGGGGAGGAAGGTTTGACAAGGGAGCTGTGTGTTGGATTTAAATTTCAATCCTGCCTTCTTAAACTTCAATCCATCTCCCTGCTACATCAGATGAGCCCTACTTCTCAAATGGAAAAACTGAGGTCCAGAGGGAAGGCTAACAGAGGCTTCAGTGCTCTCATCTGAGTTGCTATAATAGGCTCCCACCTTCCGGGAGGTAGGATTTTTACCAAGAAAATAAAGCTCCCTCCTCTCCCATATTACACACTTCAGTCTCCCTCAGTATTATCCCTTATCTTTTATTCCTTTGCTCCTGTCTCTGAAAAGGAGATGACCAACCCTTCTATTTGGGTCTTTGATTCCATCCCTTCCAGTCCATTCTAATAGGTAGCTTGCCCCCTCAACCAACCGCTTCTCTAATCTTCTGCCTCTTCCTATCTACTGGCTCCTGCCCTGCTGCCCATAGATATGCCCAGCTCTGCACTCATTTTAAGACAAACCTCCACATGACCCTTGTAATATCCCTGAACTATTCTGTCTCACTTTCTTTTCACAAATTCCTAGAAAAAGTCACCTACACTCTTTGCCTGCCTTTCCCCTCTTACTACTCACTTCTCAGCCCTTTACAATTTGCCTTCTGACATCATGGAGCAATTGAAACAGCTCCCTCCACCAGTGATCCATCAGTGATCTTTTCATTGTGAAATTTAATAGTCTTTTCTCTCTCCTTATCGTTCTTGACCTCTCTGCAGTATTTAGCCCTGTTACTTTTCCCTGGGCATTCAGTTCATTGCTCTCCAATGGTTTTCCTCCCACCTATCTGACTGCTCCTCAATTTCTCTTTTGGGGCTCATCATACATATCCCACTTCTAACTGGGTATTCACCAAAGTTCTGGTCTGGACCTTCTTTTTTCTCTATACCTTTTCTCTTGGTGATCTTATGGTCTCCTATCAGTTTCATTGACATCTCTGTGCAGATGACTCCTTCCTAAATCTGACCCTCTTCTTTCACCTGAACTACAGTTTTATATCAACTGGACATTCCCACCAGGATGTTCCATTGACATCTCAAGCCCATCCTGCTTTAATTTATTATCTTCCTCCCATACTTGTCCCACCTCTGAACTTTTTTGTTTCTGTTGAGGACACTGTCTTCCTTCCAGTCCCTTAGGTTTACAACCTTGTAGTCCTCCCACCACCGTATCTGATCAGTTGCCAAGTCTTGTCCAATCCACCTCTATGACATCCCTCCCATTCATCTCCTTCTACTCATATAATCACCCTTACCACCTCTCACCTGGATCGTTGCAACCACCTCCTAACTGGGTTCCTAGATTTCAATCTCTCGCTGTCTCTGGTTCATTTACCACACAGCTGCCAAAATCATCTTCCTAAAGCACAGATAACAGCAACAACAGCAACCACAACCATTGGTATAGACCTTACTCTGTGCCAGGCATTTGGCTAAGTGCTTTACAATTATTATATTATTTGACCATTTGACTCTCCTTGGCTTCCTATTGCCTCTAGGATAAATTCCTCTGTTTGTCATTTAAAACTTTTCACAACCTGGCTCCTGGCTACCTTTGCAGGTGTATTAATACTCCTTCAAGCATTCTATTTTGTAGCCTATGACTTTGTTGACGCTATTAATTGTTTCTATTCGTAACTTTACTGATTTCCTAGGATTTTCCAGGTATACCATCACATCATTGGTGAATCAGAATAGTTTTATCTCCTCTTTATATGTATTTATGCCTTTAATTTCTTTCTCTTGTCTTACTGCTATTGCTAGCATTTTCAGAACTAGATCAAATAATAGCGGGGAGAGTGAACAACCTGGCTTTACTCCCACACTTATTGGGAAAGGTTCTAGTGTGACCCCTTCATGCACTCTCTAGTACAGCCAAACTGATCTAACAGGTGTCCTGTGACCTTGACCCTCTATCTCTGTGTGCTTGCCTTTGCACAGGTTGCCTTCCCCCAAACCTAGAATGCATCTCCTTCCTCCCCTCTGCCTCTTAGAAGCTCTACTTTCCTGTAAGTTTCACTTCACCTTCTACCTCCTGGAGGAAGCCTTTGTGGGTTCCTTTAGTTCTTACTATTCTTTCTCTTTTCAAATTGACATCTGTGGACTTATCTGTTGTATATATACATGTTATATTCCACCAGCAAAATGTAAGCTCATTAAGGTCAGGGACTATTTTTTGTTTTGCATTTTATCCCCAGTGCCTAGCACTGTGCCATGCATGTAACAGGTGCCTGTTGAAATGAATTGGACCTTTACATTTCATCTAAACTTTCTGGACCTCATTTTCCTCATCTGTAAAAAGAGAGGGCAGTTAGGTGGCACAGCAGACAGAGTGCTGGGCCTTAAGTAAGGAAGATTCATCTTCATAAGTTAAATCTGGCCTTAGACACTTACTAGCTGTGTGACCCTGGGCAAGTCACTTAACTCTGTTTGCCTCAGTTTCCTTATCTATAAAATGGGCTGGAGAGGGAAATGGCAAACCGCCCCAGTATCTCTGCCAAGAAAACCCCAAATAGGGTTATCAGCCGTCCATATCCAGAGAAAGAGCTGTGGAGTCTGAATGCAGATCGAAGGATACTGTTTGCTCTTTTGTTTTTTCTTTCTCATGGTTTTTCCCTTTTGTTCTGATTCTTCTTTCACAACATGACTAATGTGGAAATATGTCTAATATTATTGTATCCTGTATCAGATGGCATGCTGCCTTGGGGAGGGGAAAGTGGAGGGCAAGAGAAAAAATTCGGAACTCAAAATCTCATGAAAGTGAATGTTGAAAACTAAGAAATAAATAAATAAAAGAGATCACTGGAGACTGTGGAGGGAGCAGTTTAGGTGGCTGAATCTAGCCCCAAAGAGAGGAGAGACGTAGGATGCTAGCTCTTTGGGAGGAACATATCAAGGGAGGGCTTTTTGACATGAGCAGGACAGCAAGGGTCAGAGGCAGGATTCAAGCCCACGTTCCAAGTCCAATGTGCTTCCCATCTTGCCACACCACCTCAAAGGTACAAGACAAAATCTGCTACCCCTAGATAGATCATGTGCACTTTTGCCTTCTTACGGGGTGTAGGCAATGGAGAGGTGAATGCATTCTCACCCCCACTGCACAGAGAGGGTGACTGATACTATGAGGCAGGTTGTAATTTCCCAGGAGCCACTGAGATGAGTCAGCTCTGGTCTGCAGCCTTCCTGGGTGGAGAGCATCTAAGCAATGCAGGAAGGGTGGAGCATCTTCTCAAGGCTTCCCCCGTGGGTCGCTGGGCCAGTCACAGCTGGATTCTGACCCTTGGCTCCTTCAGCCAGTCCCAGACCGGTGGTGTTTCTTTGCAAGGCTCAGGTCCTCTCCCCACCACTGGAAGGCCAAGCTGGACCAGCTCTTTACCCCCTCTGCTCCCCAACCCCTCCCCTTCCAAACTACTGCTGTCTCTTGGACCCTGCTCGGACTTGCCTGGGCCTCCGGAGGTATGTGCCGGAGCCCCAGGAGCTGTGGGATGAAAGAGGAATCTGCTAAAACTTGTTTCCCTCCCAGAGCACATCCCTCCCCTTCCAGCAACCGGATCTCACTGGAGGCGGCTGGCCCTTTGATCTCCGTGGAGCAAGTCAGCTCTGCCTCCCACCCCTCCCCTTCTTCTCCCTTCCCACCCCCACCTTCAAGGCTCTAGAGGAAAGATAGAAGGAGCCACACATTAAAGGACAAGTTTTCTGTGGCTGATGGCCTCAGAGCCACGGCGGAAGCAGCTGCACGCCCCCCTTCCCCCACGGAGCTCTCCAGATGCCTAATGGGGGTGGGAAGAGGTGGCAGGGATTACAGTTTAGAGAGCTGTTTCTTGGCCCTGCCCTTGAATGGGAGACACTGAAAAATCTTTCCAATTCAACAAGCATTTTTAAAAGCACCTACTACGTGTAAGGCAACTATATGGTTCATTGGATAGAGCGCTGGGTCTGGAATCAGGAAGACCTGAGTTCAAACCAGAGTTCAGACTAGCTGTGTGACCTTGGGCAAGTCACTTAGTTTTCGTTTGCCTTTAATCCACTGAAGAATGAAATGATAAACCACTGCAGTATCTTTGCCAAGTAAACCTCCACGGACAGTATGGTCCATGGAGTCGCAAATAGTGGGGCATGATTAAATGACCAAACAACAATATTCAAGGCACTAAGAGGAGAAAGTCCCTGGAGGAAAGGAGAGGGTGGATGGTTCAGTGGTCAGGGTTACACAGCAGGATTCTGATCACTGCACTTGCTCTTCTGTGTAGTCACTGGCTTCTCTCTGCCACCTGACTGACCTTTACCATCCTCTCACCCAATCTCATAGAAACATAGGGAGGGAGTATCCATTCAAGGAGGCAAAGCTGGACAAGTCCTGATCATAGGAAGAAATGGGAGACCTGGATTGTTCTACCACAGAAGTCAAAGACAAGAGCAAAGGTCCACCTACCCCACAGGAAGCCGGTCAACCCTGGTTGTCAACTGAATGAGGAATTCCTTGCCAAAGTCCAATCATTTCACTCCCACTCCAACCATTGTTCTCTCTGCCCTAGGCTCACTGAAGCCATTTGTCCCATTCTCCCATCTTGCCCTCTGAGTGTATTCCCCAGTCTTAAGAGTAAGTGCCAAGAGAGGGAGTGAGATGGTCCTCTTGGGATCTAGGGTGCTGGGTTGGCATCCTTGCTGAGACAGAAGTATGTGACCTTGGAAAAGTCGTATAACTGCTTTGAGTGTTAGTTTCCTCATCTATAAAAAAACCTCACAGGTAAGAACCTTAAAGCACTGTCAAATGTAAATTATTATCAAATAACAAATGGAATTTGTTATCTCTCAAACCAGTTTATTGAATGAAACCTAAAAGAGAGCAGGGTTCTGAGAAAATGGGAAAGGTAACAGCTAAGCTTTAAAGGGAAGCTGTGGTTGAGTGACAAAGATTCTCCAGACTGAGTCAGAAATCTTGAATTCTGGTCCCAGTTTTGCTAATAGTTAGGTGTATAATCTTGGATAAGTCATTTCACTGTGCCTCAATCTCTTCATCTATAAAATGGAGATTGCTTATGAAGATCAAATGGAATAATGGGTATGATACAATATAATAAAATTTTAAAAATAGAAGAAATTGTTGTTGTTGGGAAGCCAACACAGACCACCAGAAAGCTGAGTTTTGTAGCAAACTAGACTCAGATTTAAAGTCAGAAAATCTGAGTTCAGATCCCAACTCTTGCCCCTTGCTAATATGACTTGGGCAACTCACTTTAACTGTCTGGCCCTGAGTTTCCTCAATGACATACTAGGGGCCTAGAGTTAATGATCTCTGAGGTTTTTCTTAGAGACCCCAGCTGTTTTCACCGGCCATTCCCCATGCCTGAAATGCCATCTCTTCTCATACCCACCACCTGCCTTCTTCTAAGCCTCAGCTAAACTCTCCTTTTCTTTCTGCAAAAAGCCTTTCCCAAGCCTCCTCAATCTTAGTACCTTCCCTTTGAGACTACCCCCAGTTTATTCCATCTATTTGTACGTAGTTGTCTGTATGCTGTCTTCCCAATTAGACTGTGAGGCACTTGAGACTAGGGACTGTCTTTTGCTTGTCTTTGCATATGTAGATCTAAGCAAAGTTTCCTTAGCACAAAGTAGGCATTTTATAAATGCTTGTTGACTTGACTTGGGGGAAAAAGAAAAGAAAAAAGGTCCTTTCCTATGGGCCAGTGTTTTTGCCTTGACCTGCTTTCCCTTCTTTTCTACCAAAATAGACGTAGCTCCTCCTCTCCTCCCCCTCCACCCAAGGGCTTTAGAGCAAATGTTTGCTGTCCCTTCAAACTGCCCCTATACGTGGTGAGAGAGTGGGAGAGTCTAGGCTGGGCTCCTGCTGGTGAGCTGCTGAGTCACCCTATTGTGTAAGAAGGCCAGGCCAGGAGGCAGCTTGGTGCAGGGGCAGCTCCCAGGAGCATCTGCTGCATGACTCAGAAAAGCATAGGGCAGAGTTGAATGACTCCTACACAGAATGTTAAAGCATTAGAATCAGCCAGCATGCAATGTCAGAGCTGGAAGGGACCTAGCACATTTACTGTCAGAACTGGAATCTTAGAACACAGAATGTCAGAGATGAGAGAAGCCTTAGAACACAAAATGTCAGAATAGAGAGGGTCCTTAGAATTCAGAATGTCAGAGCTGGGAGGGGCCTTAGAACACAGAATGTCAGAATAGGAGGGTCTGTAGAACACAGAATATCAGAATAGGGAAGGTACTTAGAACACAGAATGTCAGAGCTGGGAGGGGCCATAGAACACGAAATGTCAGCATTAGAATGGATCTTGGAACACAAAATGTTAGTGCTGGAAGGGACGTTAGAACACAGAACATCAGAGTTGAGAGGGGCCTTAAAACATAAAATGTCAGAACTGGAACATGAGAACACAGAATGTCAGAGCTGACGGAGAACTTAGAAAAATCTAGTCTACATGTTACAGACAGGGAAATGGAGGCCTGGAGAGTTTCCATTAATGCCAGAGCCTGGACTAGAAGTGGGCCTGTCCTAGACTGTTTCCAGTCTTGTCCACTGTCCTCCACGTCACTTTGCTGGAGGTTTCATGCCTCATTCCCACTCTCCCACTCCAACAGCACCTAGGAAAGGACCCCCAGATAACAGATGTGTAGTCAGCATTGGCCGAATGGATATTTGGTAAGTTTAGTTATCATTGGTTGATCAGAAATTTTTAATTTAGTTGCTTCTGGAGTGGGGCCTTTCCCCAGGGAGTTGTTCACCTGTTACTTATTTCTGTAAATCTGGGATATGATGAAAAAAACACAGGTCTTGGGGTCAGGAAAACTAGTTTAAGTCCCAACTCTATCACTCACTCACTAGCTTTGTGACTGGGCAGATAACTTCACTTTTCTGGCCTCAGTTTCCTAATCTATACAAGGAGAGAATTGAACTAGATTAATTTCCAAGGGCCCTTCTCGCTCCGAGTCTTTGATCCTATGACCTCATGTCCAAGGAGAGGTTTTGGGGACTATTGCCCCTTAGGACAGCAGGGATCTTGGATGTCAGAGGTAGCCTCCAACAATCCCACAGTCTACCCCCAGCCCCTTCCAATGCAAATGTCCAAGGAAAGGATAACCTGGGGAAAAAATTTTATAGTCAGTTATCTACTAATATCAATCATTTTTCAAGTGTGAATGAGTTTATTAGATCTTTTCCCAAGGGTAGGCTTTGAGAAGGGAGACAGGGTGAGAAATCATCAGGCAAATTTTGGGGAGAGGGGAAGCTGCCAGAAGGTCACCTTTGGTTTCCAGTAACAATGTCAAGAGATTGATCCATATTGTGAGTTTATAGATTTAGAGCTGGCTGGGATCTCAGAGGTCATCTAGTCCAATTTCCTTGTTTTACATTAGAGGAAATGAGGCCCAGAGGGGGTGAAAGTACTTGCCCATGGTCACATAGATATTACTTAAAAGAGCCAGGATATTAGGACCCATGTCTCCTGCTACTGAATTAAGCATTATTTCCACTATCGATACAATAGCACTCAAAAGTTCAAACTTCATTTTGTACATGGGGAAACCAAGGTTCATAAAAGTTAAGTGAGTTGCCTATAGTGACATAAGTGGGAAGTGGCAGCACCAGGGTTCTAAGCCAGGGCACCTGACTTCAGAGCTGGTATTCTTTCCACTGTACCAAGAGGACATCATTGTCCCGTGCCCACTAGCCTAGGATCACAAATTATTTAGAGATGGGAGCAGAGGTGGGCTGGTAAATGTTTAACCACCAGCTCTCTAAAAAATGTAAACACAACACACTTTTAAATTTCATCTTCATCATTAATATTTTTCTTGATTACTTTCTGAAGTCTAGACAATCAACAAAACAATAAATCAGGTCTCAATTTGTAACTTTGCTGATTTCCGAGGTGTTAAGTGCTTACACTAAAAACTTAACAACCAGGCTCTCAAGAGCTGGTTGGAGCTGGCTCCAGCACAGCCCTGGCTAGGAGTGACCTTGGAGATCTTCTATCAACCCTTCTAGGTCTAAATGTGCTGAGGCTTCAAGATGATCTAATTACTAAGTTTTGACCAAATCACAAACAACAAAAGCTCTAAATGAACTAAACAAAAAAACAACTCATCTAGAGAATCAAATGATAATGGAACTCTATCTAAATCTCTTAAAAAAAACCTGCATTGTCACAAAACTATAGTGAGCCAAGCACCATATACTGTACCTAGTGGGCACTTAGCAAATGTCTCTCATTCTCTCTCTCTCACTCCCTCTCTCCAACCATCTATATCTATCTTTCCTTCTTTTTTTCTCTCTCTCTTTCTTTTTCTTTCTTTCTTCCTCTCTCTCTATCTCTTTCTCCCTCCTCTCTCTTTCTCCCTCCCTTCCGTCCTCCCTCCCTCTTTCTTTCTTTCTCTTTCTTTTTCTTCCTTCCTTCCTTCCTTCCT